>CANJKZ010000830.1:450000-680000 GCA_947471745.1 Closterium sp. Naga37s-1
GGAGGTGAGAGTGGGAAAGGGGTTGGGAGAGGAATGGAAGGTGCGAGAGGGGTGGAGGGTGGAAAAGGGGGTGGTGCGAGAGGGGTTGGGGGTATGAGAGTGAGAGCAAGGAGTGGTTCTGAACTGAGTGAGATGGGCAAGGGGGGTGCGGAGGAAAGATATGAGGAGCGAGTTGTGGGTCCGATGGTGGGTGGGGAGGAGCAGCAGCAGCATGCAGGTGTGGCGATGCGACGAGTGGAGACCATGCGGGGGGAGGGTGTGATGGGTGGTGCAAGTAGTGGGGGTGCAGCAGGTGAGGAGCAGCAGCACGATGCTGTGGCGATGCGACGAGTGGAGACCATGCGAGGGCGAGTCGAGCAAGTGCGGGTAACGCGGGAGGGGCAGCAGAAGGGGCAGCAAGTTGCAGTGCATGCCGGCCCAAAGCTCAAAGGCAATAAACCTGCTGCTGGTGCTGTTGCTGCTACAGGTGCAGGTGTTGCTGCTGCAGGAGCTGCCACTGCAGCCGAGAGAAAAGGAAGTGGACGGAGCTATCAAATGCGGCGGTCCCGAACCTCCTCTAATCAGAGGCTTGGCTCTCCGCCACCCTCCCCTGAGAAAGGAGTTTTGATTTGTGAGGAGGGTGGTGTGGGAGAGGTGCAAGCAGGGGAGTTGAGGCGAGCAGAGACAACAAGAGGGCGGATGGAAGAGAGGCAGCAGGGACTGATGCAGCAGCAGCAGCAGATGCTAGCGCAGGCCGACCAAAACAGACGCTCGGTTTTCGAGCCTCTTAAAACAGAACCTGCCAGCAGCAGCAGCACGAGAAGCAGAGGGCGGCACTGCATGCGGCGATCAAAAACCTCCTCCACTGAACGCCTCCTTTCTCTGTCGCCCTTGACAGACCAATTTCGCGCAGAACAACAACCCGTGGTAGGACCACCCAGTGAAATGGCTGCTGATGGGAGCGAGTCGAGGCGAGGAGGGAGCGTGAGGGAGAGGGGGAGGAAGAAGAGGCTGAATGCGTGGGACGTGTTTGGGGATGGGGAGGATGTGATTGGTCGAGAAGCGCATGTGGTGGTGCTCCAATCAGGTGTTGCCAGGTGTTCCCCACCTACCGGCTCCCCTCCTCTGGGTTTGGCTCCTAGCGTGTTTGAAAAAATAGCGCCTGCCCGGAGTTTCACAGCTGCCCGGGAGGAAGCAGGAATTGATTCGAGCCCACCGCTGGTGCGGTCAAAATCAGAAAAGAGGGTGGCAGGGCGGAGAGGACGGAGGCGGGAGGATTATGAGAATTCTCAAAAGCCACCTGCATCAATCAGGGATGTCATATCTGCGTGGGAGGAGGAGGGGGAGGTTGACTCGGGTCAACCTTTGGTGCATCGGTCAAAGTCAGACAAGAGGGCGGCGGGGGGGAGAGGAGGGGGACGGGATGGAGTTGTGGGGAAGAAAATAGTGGGATTGAGAGGAGATGAGATTGTGGGAGGGAGAGAGGTGGTGGAGGGGACTGGGTTGCGACGTGCTGTGAGTGTGCAGGGGGGTTGGGTAGCCGTATTGAGGCATGGTCGCAGCAGCAGAAGCAGAGGCAGCCGCAGCACCAGGAGGAGAAGGGGAAGCAGCAGAAGCAGCAGGAGGAGGAGCAGGAGGAGGAGGGGCAGCAGCAGCAGCAGCAGCAGCAGCAGCAGCAGCAGCAGCAGCAGCAGCAGCAGCAGCAGCAGCAGCAGCAGCAGGAGGAGGAGGAGGAGGGGCAGCAACAGAGCAATCGAGTGAGGCTGTTGCTGCAGCGGTCGATGAGTCGGAGGGAACGAGCAGCAGCGAAAGCTGCAGCACTAGAAGTGTTGTCAGCTGCTGCAGGAAGAGTCGCAGCAGAGGGAGAGAGAGAAACAGATGCAGCTCCGGTTGCAGATATGTTTGTTCAAAACACCGTTGAGGGGAGGGAGCAGATGCAACAGGGGGGGAGACACAAGCAGCCTCACAGACAATCCTCTGTGCCGGCTCGCACGCCGAGAGGAACAAGCCTGATGGAGAGAGAGTGGGCGAAAGGGGAGATTGTTTCAAGCCAGCCGGTTAAGTCGAGGAGACGGGAGGATGAAGGGAAAGAGAGGAGAAAAGGGGCGGGTGAGTTGGCGAAAGGAGCTGGGATAGAGGAGGGGAAAGGGAGGGGAGTGGAGGGGGGGAAGGGGCAGGGGTCGCAACGGGGAACAGACGAGAAGCGGAGGCAGGGAGGGGGCGAGGAGGAGAGAGGGGTGAAGAAGCAGAGGGTGAGAGAGAAGGAGGCGTTGAGAGAGATGGAGAGGGAGATTAGGGTTATGCGGGATAGGAGAGCGCGGGAGCGTGCTGCAGCCAGACGGGCTGGTGAGAGCAAGAAGGATGGAAAAGGGGGGAGTGAGGGAGGTCGTGAGAGTGGGGAGGTCGGAGGGGGGGGTGGGTTTGGAGTAGAGCAGCGATGGTTGGAGAGGAGGAGCAAGAGTGTAGGTGAGGGTAGGTTGAGGGCAAGATGTGGGGTGGTGTGTGGGGGAGTAGCATTGGAAGGGGGGGAAGGGATAGAGGAGGCGGATTTAGAGGAGGCGGATTTAGAGGAGGAGGAGGAGGTTCCAAGCTACCCTCCATTAAGTCGCAGCCGCACTCAACCCTCTCGCCTGCCTTCTAACCCATGCACACCGCGTTACACCCACCTCCCTCCCTTCTCACCACATCCCTCCCTTGCCCCGTTGTCCCTCGCTGAAACTGGCCCCGAACCTGTTTCCCGAACCGCTTACCACTTTGACCTGGTCCAACCGCTCTCTCCAGACCTTCAGGTCTGGGAGGAGCCCGAGCCTGAAACCGAACCTGAGACGGGTCCCCGATCCAAGCGGCGAGGCTTCCGAGACAGGCTGTTCGGCCGAAGCTCAAGCGGAAGTCGGGACAAACTGGCAGAGGCTCCTGCTGGGAGAAAGGGGACGTATGGTGGGAGTGTGGGGGGATTGGAAGGCCAAAACGGCCTGTTCGGGCGAGACGGGTCGTGTGGGCAAGACAGCATGTTTGGGGGAGAAGGGAGCGGGGGCGCATGGGGGCTGGATGGCAGTGGTGGGAGAATGAGCCGAGACGGATCTCTGACCCAGCATGCTCCCGTGATGAGCCGAGATAATTTGCTCAACCAGAACGGTATGTTGAGCCTAGAAGGTTCGTTTGCACAGGATGGGCATGGCGAGAACGCTTCTGGTGGTGTTGGTGGTGCTGACAGGCAGGTTGAGTCCCGTACTGAGGCTAGCAGTGCGGTTCCTTCCTTGCCACAGGTGAAGCCGCAAGCAGATTCAGGCACAGAGGCCGGTGGTAGCGGTGCCAGCAGCAGTGGGCACAGAGGTCGATTCTCCCTGAGACGACACCTGCAGCGGCTTAAAAGCGGCGAGGCTAAGTCTCCGGTTCACTCTCCTTCACCTCGGGTAGTTGACTCGCTGTTTGATTTTTCCCCTGACGCGGCTGCAGGTGTTTCCTCCCCTACACTCTCCTCCTCCCCCTCTCTCTCGACTTCTTGGGCTGGTATGTTCTCCCGAACCCAGACTGGTACGACCGGGAGCCGCCTGTCTGGTTCGGTAAGCAGCTGGGTCCGAAGCAGCTGGGGAGGCTCGGGAAGGGGGAGTAGGGATGGGGATGGGTTGAGCGAAGTTGCCACTGCTGCTAGTGGTGATGCTGATTACGCTTCTGCTTTTGACAGTAACGGTTACGACGATGTCGGGGTTGTGCCGATGCGGAGGAGTAAAACGGATGGGAGGAGGGACTATATCGAGAAAGGAGTGATTCCTGTCAGCAGGAGTTACGCTCATAACGAGGCTATGAGTGTGAAAAGGATGATGGAAGGGATGGGGGGAATGGAAGGAGCAGAGTATGATGCTGGTGTAGAAGGGGCGTATGAAGCAACGCAGTTTGTGCCTCTCAAGGTTCCCAAGTCCCCTTCCTGGGCCAGTGAGATGGGCTTGTGGGCCACGGGGGGGCGATAGGAGTCATGCAACAGAGAGGGAGGAAGGGGAGAGGAGGAGGGTTGTGGAGGGGGAGGAAAAACAGGGAAGGTGGAGAGGGTTGTGGGAGGAGCATGGGGTGAACAATGGTTTGTCTTGGCTTGCTGTGGTGGTCAAATGAACACGACTCACGTGGGGGGAGGGGGGTGGGGGAAGTGGAAGGAAGCTCTTATAGGATGAGTGGGAGGAGGTTCTTTCTGTGACATTGGAATGGGGACGTGAGCATTAGGGGAAAGTTGTTATTGGTTGCAGCGAGAAGTGTTTGTATTGCAATGTTACAAAAATACGGTACAGTACGGTTCTTTTTAGCATGTCAACATTGTCAGAATGTGATGTTTGTGTAGCCTGCAGTGGGGTACTCTGTAGCGAGTTCAGCCCGAATTAGGGTTTGCTATATGTACACAACTGCATGCTAGTGAAAAGCACTCTTTCCTGTTTCTCGTTTTAGCCTACTGTTTCGACATGCTATCAGAGCAGGTCGACCCTCCTGGGTCGATCCTGTGGGTGGTCCCGCCCAATGCTTCCGCTGCGGTTTCCTGCTGTCCCCTGCCTGCCGCGCGCTCCGGGCGCGCGGCGATTTTTCATCCCGCCGCGCGCTCGGGGCGCGCGGCGGTTTTCTGCCCCGTCGAACCGCGCGTCGCCCCCTGTCGACCGTCGCGTCGCCCCCCGTCGCCCGACGCGGCCCGCGCGACCTGCGCCAGGCCCGCGCGCGGCCCGTACGGGCTGCGCCAGGCCCGCGCGCGACCCGTACGGGCTGCGCCAGGCCCGCGCGCGGCCCGTACAGCCCGCGCGCGGCCCGTACGGGCTGCGCCAGGCCCGCGCGCGGCCCGGGCAGCCCGCGTGCGGTTCGTCCCGAGCTTCTGACCGCGCCCCACCCCCGCTGCTGCCCGCGCTCCTGTGTTAGGGTTTAGGGGTGGAGAGTATGGGGGTGCCGTGTGTGTGAGCCGTCCCCTGCTCCTCCTCCTCCTCCGTCTCCCACTGCTGCAGCTGCCGCTGAGGGGGGTGGATGTGTTGGAGCCGTCGGAGTGGTACGAGGGGGTGGCGTGTGAGCGGCGCTAGAGGTTCAACAAGGGGTGTGTGAAAGGGGTGTGGGACAGTTGGGGGAGGTTGACCGGAGGTTGCCGTTGTGACGTCTGCAGCGCCAGTAGTCCGGGGGTTGAGTACTCCGGTAGCCCAGCGAGCCTGCTGCTGCCAGTCGCCCGTGGGTCTGTTGCTCCTGCTGCTGCTTAGCGCGGAGCCAGTTACTCCTGTAGTCCGGAGGTTGAGTGCTCCGGTAGCCACCGTGCGCGCCGTTCCTGTTGCCCGTGTGTCTGCGGCTTCACCCGTCGCCTTCTATCTTCACTCCTCTCACAGTCTCTCCTCCTCCTCACTTGCCCTCTGTGATAGCCTCTAGCTTTGCTTATCCTTGTGAACTATTGCACTGCCTGCTTGTTGTGTTGATTGTACCCCACTTTGACTATGGGGGTGTGTCAGAATGTGATGTTTGTGTAGCCTGCAGTGGGGTACTTTGTAGCGAGTACAGCCCGAATTAGGGTTTGCTATATGTACACAACTGCATGCTAGTGAAAAGCACTCTTTCCTGTTTCTCGTTTTAGCCTGCTGTTTCGACAAACATTCTCTCGGAGTGCCCCAACCAGAAGAAAGTTTTGTGTATTTGCAGCAATTATATAATTATATGAATAATATTGACTACAGTACGGCCACCCGTCCACTTTATTTGCCTTACAGAAAGGCCATCCGCTAGGCGCATGGACTGAAACGGGGCCGACAAATCTCCTCCCTTCCAACCATCCAAACCCAACCAAACCAATGATTCCCCTCCCCTCCCTTTCAGCCAACCAATTTCACCCTCCCTCGCAAGCAGGTAGTTTGGACACTCCTAATATGCAGCCTCGGTTGTTCAACAGCGGAATATTTTGAAGGACGCGACCCTCTTAGGCTGCACGGGCGTAGCTCGCGTACTTGCAGTCAGGGGCGACGATAGATGACGTGATGTAATCCTCAACCTCCCCGTCCAGAAACCCCTTCCCCTCCGCTTTGTCGACATCCACGGGGTGGTGCAGCAGCGTCGCCAGCATAGAGTACTTCACCGCGCGCTCAACTGCTCCGGCGTGTTCCTGAACGTTTGCCCAAGCACACCGTGCACGGCTGACGTCATCTTCACGTCGGAGAGCTCGACGTTAAAGTGAGTCTCCGCTTCCTCGGGAGTCTGCAGCAGCGGGTGCGCCACGCGCACGCGCACGTCGAGTTCTCCCAGCCCCGCGACGCGCACCTGAAACTGATCCACGTCGAATGGCCCCTCCTTCGCCTCCGCGATTTTGGTAACCACCAACCCGCTTTCCGTCGCAATCGACTGGCCGACGGTGGGGGGAACAGTCGGCTGGCCGTCGATGGCAATGAGCGACACGAAACTGTTTTCTCCGCGCTCCTGCTGCTTGCCCTTGCGCGCAACCATGCGCAGCGTGTGGTTCGCGCCGTCGGGCGTCATCCACACGACGCCGAGCTCCTTAATCCACGTGTGCAGCTCCGTGCTCTCCTCCTTGTCATTATTCGCCGACGCCGACGCGGGAAGCGCAGGCGGCGCGCCCTGGTACCCGTTTAGCAGCATGTTTACGTGGAATCGACGGTCGGAAAAGAGGCAGAAGGACTGTCAAACTTATGTTTTAGCCTGTTTAGGCTGTAGTGGGTTAGACAATAGGGGGTACAACATTTCTAGGTTTCCCTATTTGTACCCATCTCATTTCTAGTCATTTCATTCCTCGTATTATTCTCACATGGTATCAGAGCGGGTTCCATAGTGGGACCGTTTTTTTTTTTTTTTAGGGCCCACCACTACGAAATTTTTTCCTTACCTGCCCGAAGCGCGCTTCTCGCTTGCCTTAGCTGCGCCCCGTGCGCCTGCCCTCCCGTCGCGCGCTCTGCTCTTAGCGGCCCTCCCCTTCGCGGCCCGTCGCGCCCCTAACGGCCCCTTCGCGGCCCCTTCGCGGCCCTTCGCGGCCCCTCTTGCGGCCCTTCGCGGGCCCTTCGCGGCCCTTCGCGGCCCCCTCACGGCCCTTCGAGGCCCCTTCGCGGCCCTTCGCGGCCCCTTCGCGGCCCTTCGCGGCCCCCCTTCGCGGCCCTTCGCGGCTCTTCGCGGCCCGCCTACTCGCCGTAGCGGCTCTGCCGCCCCGTCGTCGCCGCCCCCCCTGCTCGTCGCAACCGCCCTGCCGCCCCATCGTCGTCGCCCCTGCAGCAGCTGCCGTCGCCCCTGCTGCCGCCGTAGCGGCCCTGCCGCCCCGTCGTCGCCGTCCCTGCAGCAGCTGCCGTCCCTGCAGCAGCTGCCGTCCCTGCAGCAGCTGCCGTCCCTGCAGCAGCTGCCGTCCCTGCAGCAGCTGCCGTCGCCGTCCCTGCTGCAGCAGCAGCTGCCACCGTAGCGGCCCTGCTGCCGCTGCCGAGCCTGCAGCAGCCCTGCTGACGCGCCTGTCCCGGCCCTGCCCTGCCGCCTCGCCGCGGCCCCTCCTTGTGGCGGCCCCCCCTGCCCTGCCGACGCGCCCCGGCCCAGCCCCACCAGTAGCGGCCCACCACTTCCGCCACTGGTAAGTGCACCGCCGCACCCGCGCGCTGCTGCGCCCGCGCCGCCCTGCCTAGCCGAGCCGCCCTACCGAACCGCGCCGCCCTGCCGAGTCGCGCTCCTACTGCTGCTGCTGCCGCTAGGCCACTACTGCTGCTCCTGCTGCTATGGCAAACCCTAATGTACTCACCTTCGATGCTGAGGGTCGAGCGGTCGATTTTGAGGTCTGGGTCGATGATTTGCAGCTGTTCCTGCAGTGCGATAGCAAGGATGGTGTCTCACTGTTTGATCTCACTTCTGGCGCCTCTGCTGCACCTGCTGCTGATGCTGCCAGTACTGTTCGCTCACAGTGGACCACGCGCGATGCTGCTGCCCGTCTTGCTGTCCGTAGTCACCTGCCGTCTGCTGAGCGCGCACACTTTAGCCGGTACAAGACTGCTAGCACTCTGTACACTGCTGTTGTTGCGCGCTACTCCTCCCTTGCCACTGCTGCCCTGACCAAGCCGCTTTTGCCACAGTCGCTGACCTCATTACGCACCTCCGCACTAGTGACACCCACTACCGCGATGCGCTTCCTGCCAAGTTCTGCGCCAAGAACCCCCCCCCTATGTACATCACTCTCTACTACCTCGTCACCCGGCTCCCTGACTCCCTTCGCTCGGTCAGGGACCACTTCCTCTCCCTTTGCCCCACCACGCTCACCGTTGACCTCCTCGAGGAGCGCCTCCTTGCAGCTGAGAAGAGTATAGTCGCTGTAGGAGCCTCTCGTGGTGACCCTCGTGCCCCTTTCTTTGACGGGTGCTCCCCCGTCCCTCTTTTGCCCTCTGTTGCCTCTGCTGCTGCTGTCGGCCTCGTTGGCACCGAGTCGGTCGGCGCTGCGTCTGCTCCTAGTGGGAGGCGCCGCAACGGCAAGGGCAAGGGGGGCAAGGGGGGTGGAGGGGGCGGCGGGGGCGGCGGTGGTGGCGGTGGAGGAGGCGGAGGGGGTGGGGGTGGAGGTGGAGGTGGGAGTGGTGGCTCGGGTGGGGGCTTTGGTGGCGGCGGTGGAGGTGGAGGCGGCGGAGGCAGCGGGAGTGGGGGTGGAGGTGGCGGCGGCGGAGGCGGAGGTGGGGGTGGCGGGGGCGGTGGTGGGCAGCGGGGAGGTGTCGCGATATATATTTATATATGTTTATAACTGCCTGTAGCTTTAGCTTTAGTGTAGTTATGTTTCTTTGTTGTGGTGGTGCACCTCTTTGTTTCTTTGCTATATGTTCTTGCAAACCTATAGTGAAGACACACATTCTCGATTCTCTCTTGGCACAACTCCCTCGACACCCGCTTGGCCTAGGCTACTAAGCCTAGGCCCTTAGTTAAACCCGTTCCTAGCTAAGTTCGTCTCATGACAGGAGGCTCTAGCGATGACCAGCGCCAGCAGCAGCAGCGCTCCCGTGAGACCCTGTCGCCTCAGCAGCTCCGTGAGTGGTACGCTGGACGTGGGAGGTCTGGGGGTGCTGGTCCCTGCACTTACGTTCTTCGCACCGGCGACCGCAGTGGAGAGACGTGCGGCGGCCCGCACACCACACCCCGCTGCTTTGGCCGCCTGACTGACGCCTGGCGTACACAGTTCCCTGGCTCCGCTGAGATCCCTCGCTGGGATATTCTGCTTAAGTCGGGGGTTGCTATCTTTGATCTTGACTATGATGCTATCCTTGCTGCTATGTATGCTGTGTCTATTAGTGCTGAGGGTGACTGTTACCTGTGTGTTCCGCCCAACCCGGGCATTGAGGCTGCTGCTCTAGGTGCTAGTGAGTCTGCTGCTCCAGGTGCTGGTGAGGCTGCTCTCTCAGGTACCGCGTCGGCTCAGGTCTTGCACACTTTCACCCTTGACTCGGGTGCTTCCCGCTCCTTCTTTCGCGACTGCACCACACTCTCGCCGCTCAGTCGGCCTGTGGCAGTCTCTCTGGCTGACCCCTCTGGGGGACCTGTTGTGGCCCGTTCCTCCACTGTTCTCCCGTGTCCTGCGGCTCCGTCCGGCTCGCTGTCTGGTCTTCACCTCCCCTCGTTCTCTACGAACTTGGTGGCGGGTGCTGATCTTCAGGATGGGGGTGTTCACCAGTTCACCCCTGCCTATCAGCGTCTGACGCACTGCACGTGTGCTCGGACGGGCCGTCACCTGGCCACGTTCACCCGTCGGCCAGGGTCCAGCCTGTACACCCTTACCACTGAGTCTCCTCCTGACACCGCGACTGGTCAGGTAGCCGCGTCTGGTCAGGTGTTTGCTGCAGCGTCGCGGTCTGGCCCTGAGTCTGCCCCTTGCTCGTGTCGCCTCCTGTCTCACGAGACTCTCCTTTGGCACCACCGACTTGGTCACCCCTCCCTGCCTCGTCTTCGAGGCATGGCCTCCCGTGTCCTTGTCTCAGGTCTGCCCCCTTCCCTCCCTCCCCTTCCTCCGGGGCCTGCCCCTACCTGCGTTCCCTGCGTCGAGGGCCGGCAGCGCGCTGCTCCTCACTCCTCCGAGTTTCCTCCGACAGAGGCTCCCCTGCAGACTCTTCACATGGATGTGTGGGGCCCAGCCCGCGTCCGTGGACAGGGTCACGAGCGTTACTTCCTGCTGGTTGTTGACGACTACTCGCGTTACACCACGGTCTTCCCCTTGCGTCGCAAGGGTGAGGTCACTGAGGTGTTGATCGACTGGATCCGCGCTGCTCGTCTCCAGCTCAGAGAGAGTTTCGGCTCGGACTTTCCTGTTGGGCGTCTGCACTCAGACAGAGGTGGAGAGTTTTCCTCCGATCTTCTGAGAGCCTTCTGTCGGGCGGAGGGCATCCGCCAGACGTTCACGCTTCTGGCCTCTCCACAGCAAAATGGGATTGCTGAGCGCCACATTGGCATGGTCATGGATGTCGCTCGTACGTCCATGATCCATGCGGCTGCTCCCCATTTTCTATGGCCGTTCGCGGTTCAGTACGCGGCGCATCAGATCAACCTCCAGCCCCGGGTCTCCATGCCGGAGACCACCCCCACTCTGCGGTAGACGGGGAAGGTTGGCGATGCGTCTGCGTTCCGTGTCTGGGGATCTCGAGCTTTCGTCCCTTCGTGCTGCTAGTCCTACTGTCACGCGACTCCTGGCCACTGTTGTCACTGACCCTTCCTTTGAGTCTACTGCTGCGTCTGCTCTTGTTGCTGAGCTTGTCGACTTTGCTGCTCGTTGTCGTCTAGACTACGCCGCTAGTCTTGTTGCTGAGTCTGAGTCTGTCTGTCCTCCGTCCGTCGCGGGTGAGTGTGCCCTTAGCACAGACGTCCTTGAGGACAGGCAGGAGGAGTTCCAGTGTTTTGCTGCTGCCTCGCCTCATCTCGTGTCCATGCTGCTTGCCCCTGAGGGAGACCCGGATGCACCAGACATCCCGACTCCGCGCTCTTACGCAGAGGCGGTTGAGGGTCCCTACTCCTCTCAGTGGGAGACAGCCATGGACGCAGAGATGGCTTCCTGGTAGTCCACACGCACCTACGTTGACGAGGTTCCCCCACCTGGGGCGAACATTGTCGATAGCATGTGGATTTTCAGGGTGAAGCGGCCGCCGGGTTCTCCGCCTGTCTTCAAGGCGCATTACGTGGCTCGTGGCTTCAGTCAGCGGCAGGGAGTTGACTACTTTCAGACCTTCTCTCCCACCCCGAAGATGACCACTCTTCGGGTACTACTGCACGTCGCTGCTCAGCGTGACTACGAGCTCCACTCTCTTGACTTCAGCGCTGCTTTCCTATAGGGCAGCCTGCACGAGGAGATCTGGCTGCGCCGCCCACTTGGCTTCACTGGGTCGTTTCCTCCTGGTACCCAGTGGAGCCTCCGGAGGCCAGTCTACGGTCTCCGCCAGGCACCCCGTGAGTGGCACGACACACTGAGGACGACTCTTGCTGCTCTTGGGTTTGCTCCTTCTACTGCTGACCCATCGCTGTTTCTACGCACCGACACCACTCTGCCGCCGTTCTACGTTCTCGTGTACGTAGACGACCTGGTCTTTGCTACTGCTGACACTGAGGCACTCGCCCACGTGAAGTCGGAGCTGCAGAAGAGACACACGTGCACAGACCTGGGTGAGCTGACAAGCTATCTTGGCTTGCGGATCACCCGGGACAGAGCACAGTGCACCATTACCTTGATTCAGTCACACATGGTGCAGCAGGTCCTTCAGCGCTTCCGCTTCACGTACTCCTCGCCACAGTCCACTCCTCTGCCTACCGGTCACTCGCTCTCAGCTCCACCTTCGGACGAGTCCGTAGAGCCGAGTGGCCCGTATCCAGAGCTTGTGGGCTGCCTCGTGTACCTGATGACCTGCACTCGACCTGACCTAGCCTACCCTCTTAGCATCCTAGCACGCTATGTCGCTCCTGGCCGACACAGGAAGGAGCACATGGATGCCGCTAAGAGGGTGTTGCGCTACTTGTGCAGTACGTCGGGCATGGGGCTCGTGCTTGGAGGGCGAGGTCCAGTTGTCCTCACTGGTCACGCTGACGCTTCTTGGGCTGACGACTTGGCTACGCAGCGGTCGTCGCAGGGTTACACCTTCAGCCTTGGCTCCGGCTCTGTTTCTTGGCGGTCTACCCGCTCGTCTTCTGTTCTCAGCTCCAGCTGTGAGGCTGAGATCTACGCAGGGGCCATGGCTGCACAGGAGTTACGCTGGCTCACCTACCTGCTGACTGACCTTGGAGAGCCGCCTCGTTCTCCTCCAACAAGGCCATGATTGCCTTGTGTCAGGAGCACTGACTGGAGCACAGAACGAAGCACATCGCTCTGCGCTACTTCCTTGCTCGAGAGTTGCAGCAGCGTGGTCGGCTTCGTCTTGCTTACGTGGCCACTCGGGCCAACACTGCTGATGTGTTCACCAAGGCGCTTCAGCCTTGTGATCATCAGCGTTTCTGTACTGTTCTAGGCCTTGTGTCTACTGTGCCTCACTTGCTTACTTCTTGACTCTGCTTGTACTGTGATCTCTATACATATACCTGCATGCTTACACTTGCCAGGTTGTGATCACTGTACCTCTTTTTATATTATCAACCTGCATATGAACTGGTCTTGTGACCGCTTGCTTGTGCTCGGAATTTGTGTGGTATCCTTGAGATCCACCCTGAGGTTGCTTTGCTTTTCTTGACTGGTCTTGTGACCTCTTGTTCTCCCCCACTTTGCCTATGGGGGTGTGTCAAACTTATGTTTTAGCCTGTTTAGGCTGTATTGGGTTAGACAATAGGGGGTACAACATTTCTAGGTTTTCCTATTTGTACCCATCTCATTTCTACTCATTTCATTCCTCGTATTATTCTCACAAGGACTTATCGAGACGCCCCGTGAAATCGTAATGCGTGCCGTGTGCGCCCGTGAGATGTGGGTCGTTTTTGACGAGCGCGGTACCGTTGCAAAGTCCGCCGACGAAGCTCAGCGGGAACTTCGCCGCGTTGGCGGTTTGCACTGACGTGCTCCCAGCGTTCGGGGTCTTGAAGGAGCCCGACGTGCCCGTCCCGCCATTCTTCTCCAGCAGGTAGCACTGCACGCGGTCGATGAATCCCGCCACGTTCGCGTTTTCGCCGGCCAGACGAGTGCTGGAGAGCGGAAAGAAATAAACTTTAGTGAGATTCAGAAAAATTAGCGGAACAAACGAAATTAGTGAGATTAAAATTTAGCAGGGAGTGCTCACTTTTTGAACCAGTGCCACTGGTAGCAGTAGGTCGATCGAGCACATGCGCGGCAGCACTCCTGAAGTGTGTCACCATACACACCACCCTTCACCACGTCGAAAACCGTCCCCACCTCCGTGTACCGCTCGAAATTAACCGAGCCGGATCCGCGCTGGTGGGCCGTGTATTTCCCCCCCTGAGTGTTGAACTGCCCCATGTATTCACCAATGTATTTGTAGGTGGTGAATGTGGACTGAGTGATTGAAGCGGTAGCGAGGTTGTCAATGTAGGGGCAGACGTAACGGGTGTGACAACCACCAGCGGGCATGTTTGTTGCCGTTGTGGTGTGCACCAGCCCAACCAGCGCAAGGAGAACGAAGTGGCTGTACAAAAATGCCATCGTTGGCACTCGACTGGAATTGCTGGTTTGAAAAACTGGAGTGTGAAGTGAAGAAGTCAGCTGAAATTGCCGAAATGGCCGATGAGTGGTTATGAATGGTTGCTGCGAGTCTCTTTATACACTTAATGCTCGATAGAGTCCCCCGAGGGTCCCTTGTGCTCTGGGCTAATATCCGATTTATGCATTTCGCGGGATTCGTCAACATCACCAGGGCCGTCGGGGGCTTCTAAAAGGCACGGGTTGTTACATGTTTGTTTTTTCCAGTACAGTGTAGGGCGGCGTGCCTTGTTGTTAACAAGCACACCCGGTTACCACATTTTCCAGAGTCGTACTCACACATGCGATTACATTTCTGCTCTGACTTTGTCACAAACAGCACCCCCCGCCCTCTAGCCAATACCTGTGCCACAACTAACAAACCCAGAAATGCCAACAACTCTGACGTACAGTGTGCACGAGGTGTGCACATTGGGCGGAGGAGGAGATGTGCACTCCTCCCAAATTCGAAATTCCCTTCACAGCCGCATCCACTCAGCGGCAGCCATGTATCGTAGAGTTGCGGCTTCTTATCAGTGATAAGCACGCTTCGATCTGTAGTCTGTACGGTAGGAGAAACGTACGGTAGAGAGGCCGAGCGAGTCGACTGATGATGAATCGGGTTTGGATTTGAGTCGGGGGGGACGACACTGTGTTGTGGCTGGTGGTGAGTGTGAGAGAGGCCATATGCGAATTGCAGATGCCCTCTGCGCACGTGAGGCACGATACATCGTTGAACTGTACCAGAGCTAGTTTCATTTTAACCGTTCTGTAACTTCCATCAAACTATTGTACCCAGTGCGACTCCGCTCCGCGACAGTGTGGACAAGTGGTGTCGGACACTGTATCCAAGACTATTGTCTGAAAGCTGTTCAATTCGAACCCCATCAGAGAACGGCTGCGGTAAGAGCATACATATTTGAGCTGTACCTTCAGCATAAAGGCTAGAAACATTCACATATTATAACTTTATTGCAAGAAAAACTATTCCAAAACTAGCCAATGGCATGCAGTTAGCCCCCCGCATAGTGGTAAGGTCGACCGCTGGTGATTTATTTGTACTCAATCTGTAGCTTGCCAGTAAGATGCCGCGATGGGTGTGTGTAACACGAGGAACACGTATACGTAAGAGCGTGTTCCTACACCTCGTATCAAGAGAACCTCGTATCAGGCTCACACTGAAAATTCCCCTAAACCCAAAACCTCTCGCTAGTTTTACCAGGCAAAAAACACATTCTTGATACGAGGTTTCCTGATATGAGGCCGTAGGAACACGCCCTTAAGGCAATCCTGCGTCACATTATATTATGTTTTGCAACATGAATATTGCTTCCTCACCTCAACACACTCGCAAATAAGGAAATAACTCAGTCCTTTGCCATTCTATTAATCACCATTCCTCATTTTACCAACCAACGCTTGTCGTTCTTATCGTTTTTTATTGAAGCTTGATTGCTTAAACTCTTAAGCTTTGAACAAAGTACGGTAGCAAACGTTGAAGTGACCACCCCCCTCCACCAAACAGAGAATGCATTATATTCCTCCCTGAAACCTGACGAAAACCCCCGACCCTCCCCTCCCCCCTCTCTCCTCCCCCCCTCTCCCTCCCCCCCTCCCTTGCTTCTTGGCATTTGTTCTTGTTGCCTCCCGTAAAAGCGTAGCTGATCTCGAGCAAAACACACACAGCCACAATCCACTTGACCATCGCTACCAAGGCTTTTAAGCATATTGCTTTGCAGCCATGGGTCCTGCTGTTAACAGGAATGAAGTGTTGGCCCCGCCCTCGCTTGGGCAACGCCGACGACTTGGTCGGATGTACGGGAGTAGCAGCCGACCGTTCACAGTGGGAGAGCTGCTCGACAGGCTTCGTCGAGCTGCAGGGGACTGCTGTGGTGTTGCTGCCGACCAGGGAGCTCGACAGCTGCAACTGACTGGTCTGGGCGACGGGTGGGCCGTCGACCAGGAGGGGCAGTTCGACTGGGAGGTCGACGGAGCAGCCCGTCGACCTGCAGCTCGAACGGGAGGTTGACGGAGCAGCCCGTCGACCTGCAGCTCGACCGGGAGGTCGACGGAGCAGCCCGTCGACCTGCAGCTCGACCGGGAGGTCGATGGAGCAGCCCGTCGACCTGCAGTTCGACCGGGAGGTCGACGGAGCAGTCCGTCGACCTGACAAGTGAGCAGCGGTCGACGAGGGGAGCTCGGCGACAACCGCTGACAGTTCCGGTCGACTGAAGGGGTCCGTCGACCAGGGGGTAGCTTGACGGGAGCTGAGGTCGACCAGGGGCACCTGGTGGTCGACCGGAGGCACCTGGGGGTCGACCAGAGCACCTGGGGGTCGACCAGGTCGACCGGGTAACCTGCTCGACGAGTTCTGCGGAGGCACGCGAACGTCGTCGAGGTCGCGATGGCACAGGCGACTTCGGGCTGGTATCCCGAAGTGAATGTGGCTTGTCAGGCGCAGACAACAGCCGACGGATGCCCAACGAGGCAAGGCGAGCCAATTGTCAGCGCGCACCTGCGAGCGTGCACACTGCTGTCTTCTACGGGGCAACGCTGGACAGCCGCTCTGCTGCAGCGTTGGCACGCCGTCGACCTGCTCTGTTGGCAGGTCGCCTTTCTGCAGTGCTGGCGCGGCTCCTCTACACAACGCTGGCAGGCGGTCGACCAAGCTGTGCTGGCGGTCGACCAAGCTAGCTGCAGAGTTGCTAGGTGCCTGATGTAGTCATTGTTGTCATTGCTTGTACAATCATTCTGTAATTTCGACTTTGCTAGTGGAAACTCTTGCCGATTTCTCCCGTGATTGTGCAAGCACTAAGGAACTAGGCAAAGCTACGATCACTCCTAGTAAGTTCGTGCCAACCTCCGTAGCCTAGCTCACTACCGTTGTAGAGTGACTCTCCGCATGGTGCGGTGAGCGTGGATCGAACACGCGACCTTCAGATAGGAGCCGATGCACCAACTAAGTCGTTCGTAGGCCGGCAGCAGCGATAGTCACCATGGTCGACCCCGTAGCTGATGCGAATGTAGCGGACACCTTGGAGACACGTTTGGCTGATGCGAGGAGACGCCACGCGGATGGCGAGTACGGGACGATCCCCTTGCTGATCGTCGAGTTGGGCATCCGGTCGCAGTGGGCGACGGAACACCCTTCCCGTCCTGCATCTCCTCGACCGGTGCGAAACGAAGGTGTCGTCGGCGACGAGGTCGACGGCGGTGCACGAGTCAGCGGCAGCAAAGGAACGAAGCAGAGAGGGGTGATCAAGGACGACGGTGGTGTCGACGGGATTCAGGCGCGAGTGCAGCAGTCGACGGCGGCTGCAGGCAGCTCACGTGCCGACGTCGATGGTCGACGTCGCTCTCCTCTACGAAGCGGTGGAGGGCT
Organism: Closterium sp. Naga37s-1; assembly: GCA_947471745.1. Taxonomy (NCBI): domain Eukaryota; kingdom Viridiplantae; phylum Streptophyta; class Zygnematophyceae; order Desmidiales; family Closteriaceae; genus Closterium; species Closterium sp. Naga37s-1. The sequence goes on from CANJKZ010000830.1 coordinate 466,974, forward strand.
CTCGGCGACGATGCATGTGACGGCGGGCGGGATTGCACCGCCGTATGGCTACTTCAAATTCTCGCCGGACCGGATCACGGTCGCACCGCTGCAAGGTCGACGGGACCTCATCACCTGGAGGGAGTCGATAGAACCTCAGCTGGAGGTCGCCGGGCTGAAGGGCTTCGCCGACGGCACAGTGCCAATTCCGCCCGTGGACGAGGTCGAGCTGCGAGGGGAGTTTCGTGCGGCTCACTTGCTCACCTTCATGGTCATATCGAGGTGCTGCTCGCCGGTGGTGCAGCTGGCGCTCAGGAGCTGTCGAGAGCGACTGGATGCTGGTCACCAGGCATGGCACTTCATCCTGTCGACGTACCAGGTCAGGGACGACCTGTACATCAAACAGCTGGAGGAGAAGATGACTCACATTCGGATGGGCGAGCAGGAGTCGGCGTCGGACTACTCCAACCATGCTCGACGGATCCTAGCTGAGATGCGGATGGCGGGCGCCGAATACTCGACGGCGTCCTACATCACCCACATCGTCAAGGGCCTGTCGCGTGGTTACAACCTCATGAAGAGGATGATGATGGTGCCCGGCACGCGTGAGTCCCTCGACGAGCACTCCATCACCAGCTACATCCTTCAGGACGAGGCTATGCAGGAGGCAGAGCAGCCCACGGAGCTCCTTCCACAGGCGAGTTACGCTGCACCGACGAAGCCGAATCGTCAGCAGGAGCAGCGCGGGAAGCCGGGCGGAGGTGGTAGCGGAGGTGGGCGGTCGACGAAGGATGTCGACGAGACGAGGTCGACGTGGGGTAAGGGCCGTGGAGGTGGTGGTCGACGGCGAGAGTGCTGGATCTGCCACGACCCCGACCACCTCTCCTACGAGTGCCCCGACCGCGACGACAGCGACGAGGATGACAACAAGGGAGGCCGCGGTCGGTCGACCAGTCGTCGCCCCCGTTGAGATGAGAAGCCGCGCAAGGAGAAGCAGACGTCGAAGAAGACGTCGTCGACGAAGGACGCCGACAACTCCAGCGGCAAAGGCCGAGGCGATGGGGAGGCGTCGTGCTCGATGGTCAGCGTGGTGGAGCCGACAGTCTCGCTGGCGCCGGAGGCTGGCGATGACTTCAAGGCGGTGGCAGCAGCCGTGCAGGCGAACCCGACGGTGGTGCTGCTCGACAGCGGCTGTTCCCACCATCTGATGGGGACGAAGGAGGTGTTCGTCGAAATGAAGCCTGGAGGCAACGTCAAGCATGTGCGTGGCTTCAACGGGGCGCTGCAGAACGTCGAAGGCCGTGGCATAGTCGCTCTGCGCGGGGAGACTGGGAAGCATATTCTCGTCCCCGACGTACTCTACGTCCCGGGCGTGCACGCGAACTTGCTTTCTGCGGGCCAGCTGAAGGACAGCGGCGTGAAACTGCAAGATGTCGGCGACGAAATGCTGCTCGTCTCAGCGGCGGGGGACGTCCTTGGTCGGGCGAAGTATACCGGCCGGATCCTCTGCACCGACCTTCGACCTTGCTCGCAGAAGTCGATGTCGGCCCATGCATAAGTGGTGGCTCTGCGGACAATCGCCTCAGCGACGAAGTCTACGCCGGACATGTGGCACGCAAGGCTCGTGCACCTCTGCGTCGACACGATCAAGAGCTCGGCGAAACATGAGGTCGCCGTCGGTCTAGACATCAAGCATTCGACCGCTGCGGGCCGTTTCGAGTGGCCGCCAACGATGGCAGCTTCTACTTTCTGAAGGACAGGAAGACTCGCTATGTGTGGGTCAGGCTGATCGCGAAGAAGAGCGACGCACTGGTCGTCTTCGAAAAGTGGCTGAAGTTGGTGGAGCGGCAGACGTCGAAGACGGTAAAAATGTTGTGTTCTGACCGCGGAGGGGAGTTCCTCGGTCGAGCCTTCACCGACCTCGTCGAGGACAAGGGCATCCTCCGCAATCTAACATGCCCCTATATCCCGCAGCAGAATGGGATGGCAGAGCGGGAGATGCGTACGGTCGTCGAGACCGTGCGGACGATGCTGCTTCACATGGGCGTGAAGCACCACTGGTGGCACCTTGCTCTGCAACATGCCGTCTGGGTGCGCAACTGCCTCGAACGGGCGTCTCTGGCTTCGGGGACGACGCCGCACGAGCTGCTTTTCGAGAAGAAACCGGATCTGACGCTGGCGCGCGTGTGGGGCTGCGTGGTGCAGTTTATGGTCCCCGAGCAACAGTGCGGCGGGAAGCTGGCGCCGAAGGCCCGGTGGGGCCTTCATCTCGGTGTGTCGCCGGAGAGCAAGGGCTGGGAGGTGCTCGACCTCACCGACAACAAGGTGGTGACGACCGTAGAGGCCATCTTCTACGAAACAATGTCACTGGAAGGCAGAGCACGGCTCCATTTCAACGCGGAAACCTGTTGTCGCGCCGACGACGCAACCAGATCTGCTCGTGCAGGCTCCCCTGAAGAAACGCGGTGGAGAAGTCCAAGGAGTGCAACTCGTGGTCGCGCTGTGCTGCAATATGCAGCAACACCCGAAGAGTGGTCATCTTCGGGGTGGGAGCGAAGGCCTAAAAGAAGTCTACCCCCTCTCGCTGACTGAAGCCTCTCGCCACGTAGCGCGCCTTGAACACCGGTGGTGCTCCAGGTGGCCGCTTCACCTTGTAGAGCCACATGCCACTGACAACGTTCGCCCCAGGTGGTGGGACGGCGTCGACATAGGTGCATGTGGACCTATAAGATGCCATATCTGCCTCCTCAGCTGCTATCCAGTACGAAGCCCAGGGTCCCGAGACCGCCTCAGCGTGATTGCGAGGGATCGGGATGTGAAGGGCGTCTGGATCCCCCTCAGGGGCAAGCAGAATGGCGCAAAGATGAGGAACAGTGGCCTCAAGGAAACCAAGCTCGAACTGCCTGTCCTCGAGGACCTCCAGGGGAAAAACAGGAGCACCCCCAGAGAACGGAGAACGAGCAAGGCCACTCACCAAGTGAGCGGCGTAGTCAAGGCGGTGGGAAGAGGCAAAGCCAGCAACAGTGGTAACAAGTGCCGAGACAGACGACAGAGGTGCTATCGGGTGAGTGACCAACGCGGACAAAACACGGGAGACGACAGGACGAGAGGCACGGAGGTAGTCAGACAACGGGTCGTGAAACACAGTGAGGGACGACTCAGGAGGCTGTGGAAGGACAGGAGGAGGTGGGACACGAGAGCGAAGAACAAGGTGAAACGGGCCGTCGGCACGGTAACGGGACTGGCGAGGCTCTGGGGACACAGCACGACTGAGGGGAGAACGACGAGTTCACTAGGACGATGAAAGGGACTCGACAGGGGGAACAGGAGGGAACGGTAGGGGACCACGAACAAAGCGTGCAAGTGCTGAGTCGAGCAGGTCGCGCAGTCGCAGTCGCTGCTGCTCCGCCTCCTCTGGCGTCTGCTGCGACGGTACCTGCCCCTGCTCCTGCTCCTGCGGCTCCTCCTCTGCCCTATCCTGCTGCGGCTGCCGCTGCACTTGCTGTTGCGACCGGTACCTCCCCTTTGCCCCTTGTCGCCGATCTGCCGAAGACGGTGTCGCCGTCGGCCACCGGCGATGAGGGGAGCATTGCTGCGTCGCCTTCGGCGTCGACTAGTGTCATCGCCGGCGGCCGACGTGACGAGATGCACCTCGGGGGACGAGTGCAGAAGCCTTCGACGACAGGGGAGCGCCGGGCAGAGGATTCGGCAGAGGAGAAGTCGGCATAGGAGCTATTGGCAGGGGAGCAATCCGAGTCGGCAGAGGAGCCGACGGCAGAGGAGAAGTCGGCAGATGAGCTATCGGCAGGGGAGCAGTCCGAGACGGCAGAGGTTCCGACGGCAGAGGATCATCTCGACGATGGCGTGTCGAGCGACGTCGCAGAAGTCCTTGGTGGCGAGGCAGGGGAGCTGTTTTCAGGGGAGCAGTCCGACGACAGTGACGTGGTGGAAGTCACGGTCGAAGAATTGAAGACGAGGCGTTCCTCCCGCCCCAACCTCGGAAAGCCCGCGGAGAAGCTGAGCTACCATGCCTGTCTGCCATCTACCTCCTACAGCACGCTACTCGACGACGCAGAAGACAACGTCGATCTGCCCGAGCTCGACCCCGACATGCACGCCGACCCGGATCATCGCTGGGACATCGCGACGATGACGGTGAAGGAGGCGTTGGCGAGCTGGAAGGGGAAGGCATTGAAGGCCGCCATGGACGGAGATCAAGAGCCTCATCACCAACAGGACGTGGGAGCTGCTCGAGCGTCCACGCGGCGTCAATATCATGAAGAATCGCTGGGTGCTTATGACGAAGTACCACGTCAATGACACAGTCGCTCGCGAGAAGGCCCGCCTGGTCGTGAAAGGCTTCACGCAGGTATACGGCGCAGACTACGACGAGTCGTACGCGCCGATGGGGAGCTACGTGACTCTGCGGATCTTCCTCAGCATCGTAGTAGTCCTCGACCTGCACCTGATGCAGCTCGACATGAAGAACGCGTTTCTGCAGAGCAAGCTGGATCGCGTCCTCTACATGTACCAGCCCGACTACTACAACGACGGCACCGCCCGCGTCTGCAAGCTGCTAAAGCGCCTCTACGGGCTGAAGCAGTCGCCGCTGCTGTGGTACAGAGCGCTCGACGACGTGCTGACTGGCGCGAACTGGAAGAAGAGCCAGGTCGACGAGGCTCTCTACTTCAAGGTCGGCGACGACGGAGTGGCGTGCTGGGTGCTCGTCTACGTCGACGACCTACTCGCTGCAAGCAGCAGAACTGCGATGCTGAAGGAGCTGCTGGAGGCCGCCTTCGAGCTGCGCGAAATCAGCCCGGTCGAGAAGTATCTCGGGCTGGAAATCGTGCGCGACCGACCGGCGAGGAAGCTGTGGCTTCACCAGCAAGTCTACGTCGACAAGCTGCGTCGGCGTTTCATCGACGAGGAGCAGACCGGGCGAGTGCCGAAGACGCCGGTCTCCGTCGACGCTTACGCAGAGCTGACATTCGACGACGAGGACGCGCAGTCGCGCGAAGAGGAGGAGTATCGGCAGAAGGTCGGCTTGCTGCAATTCGCGGCGACGACGACGGGGGCGGACATTGCCTTCGCGTGCAGCAAGCTGGGGAGCGGCCAGACAGTGCGGAGCGACAACCACTGGCGCGAGGTCGACCGCTGTCTGCACTACCTGGCCGACACCCGTGACGCCGCTTTGGAGTTCGGCGGTGGACCAGAGTCGCTGTGTCTGGTCGGCTATGCGGACGCCGACGACGCTGGCGACAAGCAGAATCGGACGAGCACGGGCGGCTACGTGTTCGTCTTCGGAGGGGCCGCAGTCTCCTGGTCGAGCCAGCGCATCAAATGCGCGACGCTCTCGTCGACACAGTCGGAGTACGTCGCGGCCACGGAAGTCGGCAAGGAGGCTCGTCGTCTTCGCTTCCTCCTTGCAGAGTTCCAGCTGCTCGACGCCGGGAAGCCGACCATGCTGCACGTGGACAACCAGTCGACCATCACGGTCGTAGAGGGCTTGGGGCTCAAGGGCAACCTCAAGCACATGGAGCGACGCTACGCCTGGCTGCAGCATATGGTGAAGCGCGGGAAGATTGCTCAGCAGTACATCCCGACCACCGAGCAACCGGCCGATTTTCTGACGAAGGCGCTGCATTTTCCGGCATTCAACCGGTGCTCCGTCGCAATCGGCCAAGTGCGTCTGGCCGACATCGGCGACGGTGATGACGAGGTGCAGCAGTAGGTGCCGTGCCCTTCTACACGGCTGGTGCGGTGACATGCGTGCTATGTGTTAGGTGCACACAGATGGAATTTCTCCTTGTATTCTATCCCTTGGGTTCTTGGTAGACCTAGTGGGTGGGGCGCCCAAGCGTGAGCGCGGCAGGGGAGTGTTGACGGGAATTGGCCCCGCCCTCGCTTGGGCGAAGCAGACTTCGCAGTTGGGGGGCGCGCAGAAGTCGTCGTAGACTGCGCGCGGAATTCGACCTCGACCTGTCCGCATAGTTCGACCTCGACCAGTCCGCAGAGGACGCTGGTCGACGCCCTCGCAGAGGACACGGTTGACGATCTCGCAGAGGACGCGGTCGACGATCGCCCTCGCAGAGGACACGGTCGACGATCTCGCAGAGGACGCGGTCGACGATCTCGCAGAGGACGCGGTCGACGATCTCGCAGAGGACGCGGTCGACGGGCTCGCAGAGGACGCGGTCGACGGGCTCGCAGAGGACGCGGTCGACGGGCTCGCAGAGGACGCGGTCGACGGGCTCGTAGAGGATGCTGGTCGACAAGTCCGTCGAGGAGTGTGGTATAGGAGCTCCTCGACGAGGCCGGTATAGGAGCTCCTCGACGAGGCCAGTAGAGGGTCAAGTGCAGTGTGTCAGTGTGGCTGTGTGTGCATATTGTGTTTTGGTCGAGATTAGCTACACTTTTATGGGAGGGCAACAAGAACAAATGCCAAGGAGCCGAGGGGGGGGGGGGGGGCTCTTCTTCAGGCTTCAGGGAGGAATATAAATTATTATCTGTTTGGTGGAGGGTGGTGGTCACTTTTACGTTTGCAACCGTACTTTGTTCAAAGCTCAAGGGTCAAAGCAATCTAGCTCTAATAAAAAACGATATGAACGACGAGCGTTAGCTGGTAAAATATGGTAGGGTTCGCGAGCATGTTGAGGTAAAATATGCAGGTTGCAATACATAATAGTATAACGTGATGCACGATTGTCTTACGTATTACAGGTTCCTCGTGGTACACACCCATCGCAGCATCATACTGGAAAGCTACAGATTGGGTATAAAATCAATCTCAACCCGTCGTGTCGGCCTTACCACACTGCGGGGGCTAACTGCATGCCATAGGCGGAATAGTATTCTGCAATGAATTTGAATTCTGGAAATGTTTTCTACCATTTATGCTAAAGGTACAGCTCCGCACTGTAAATGTATGCCCTTATCGCAGCTGTTCTCTTATGGGGTCAGAATTGAACAGCTCTCAGACAGCAGGCTTGGATCATCAGTGCCTTCTGGCCGACACCACTTGTCCACACTGTCGCGGAGCGGAGTCGCAGCGGAGAGTGTGGTGGAAGGTACAAAACGGTTCAAATGAAACTAGCTCTGGTACTTTGCATCTGCGGAAGGTACAAAACGGTTCAAAACGAAGGTGCCTCACGTGTGCGGAAGTACGACAGGTGCCTCACGTGTGCGGAGGACATCTGCGATTCGCATGTATGGCCTCACTCACACTCACCTCACCACCACCAGCCACAACACTGTGCACTATTCACAGTCGCATCTGGAGTCAGATTCCAAACGAGATTCATCATCAGTCGACCCGCTCACTCTCTCGACCGTACATCTCCTAGCCAACCAGAGCAAAGTACGATAACTTATCACAGATAAGGAGCCGCAACTCTACGATATAAAGGGACTCGCAAAGCCTTCATTCATTCAACATTCGTTGACGCTTTCAGCAATTCCAGTTGACTGCTTCACACTCCCGTTTTCTCAAACCAGCAATTCCAGTCGAGTGGCGACGATGGCATTTCCGTACTGCCACTTCGTTCTCCTTGCGCTGGTTGGCCTCGTTCACACAGCAACGGCAACAAACATGCCCGCTGGTGGTTGCCACACCCGTTACGTTTGCCCCTACATTGACAACCTCGCTACTGCATCAAACACTCAGTCCACGTTCACCACTTACAAATACATTGGCGAATACCTAGGGCAGTTCAACACCCAGGGCGGGAAATACACGGCCCACCAGCGCGGATCGGGTTCGGTGAATTTTGAACGGTACACGGAGGTGGGGACTGTTTTCGACGTGGTGAAGGGCGTGTATGGTGATACGCTTCAGGAGTGCTGCCGTGCCTGTGCTCGATCAACCTACTGCTACCAGTGGCACTGGTTCAAGAAGTAAGCAGCGTCTGCCAAAGCGTAATCTTCACTATGTCTCTGTTAGGAACCAGCACAGTATCGTTTCTCGGGCTAGAAACTTTTCTGTTATGGACCAGCACAATAGCGTTTTTTGTCTGACCCGTGCTGGCAATATCGCTGACGAATTCCGTTTGTTCTGCTGTTTTTCGTTCTGTTTTTTTTCCTCACTCCAGCACTCGTCTGGCCGGCAAAAACGCGAACGTGGCGGGATTCATCGATCGCGTGCAGTGCTACCTGCTGGAGAAGAATGGCGGCACGGGCACGTCGGGCTCCTTCAAGACCCCGAACGCGGGGAGCACGTCGGTGCAGACGGCGAACGCGGCAAAATTCCCGCTGAGCTTCGTCGGCGGGCTATGCAACGGTACTGCGCTCGTCGAAAACGACCCGCATCTCACGGGCGCGCACGGCACGTATTACGACTTCACTGGGCGACTCGACAAGTCCTTCTGCCTATTTTCAGACCGTCGATTCCACGTGAACATGCTGCTTAACGGGTACCAGGGCGCGCCGCCTGCGCTTCCCGCGTCGGCGTCGACTAAGGACAAGGAGGAGAGCACGGAGCTGCACACGTGGATTAAGGAGCTCGGAGTCGTGTGGATGACGCCCGACGGCGCGAATCATACGCTGCGTGTTAGAGGGCCCTACGACAGCAAGGGCCCTCGATGACCTTTGACTTGGCAGGTCGGCGCCTAACGACTGAGTCTACTCGGCACCGACACACGAGTTCGGTGGCGGTCATTAGTGACTACGGGTGACTGTGAGCTACTGCAGCGAACTCGGCGGAATCGGTGCAAGGAATGACGAGTCTTGGGGGTCGTAGGTGCCTTGCTTGTGAGGCACGCTGCTCACTTGCTGTGTTGGCAGGAGTAGCGTGCACGGTGAGACATTCCGGTGCCGAGTTGGGTTGGAAATGTGCGGGGCGCGTTCACCCACCTGCACAGCACTTTCGTGTGGAGTGAAGACCTAGACACTCCATGATGTGGATGGTGCCATGGCCTATCCATGGCTGGTGCGGTGCGTGTTTACACTTTGAGCGTGTTTCGTTTGTGTGTATCCCTTTGTTTTGGTGTGTATGTGTGTATGCATGCCCTGTGATTATAAAGGGCCTTGCTGTAGTATGGCAGGGGAGTGTTAGAGGGCCCTACGACAGCAAGGGCCCTCGATGACCTTTGACTTGGCAGGTCGGCGCCTAACGACTGAGTCTACTCGGCACCGACGCACGAGTTCGGTGGCGGTCATTAGTGACTACGGGTGACTGTGAGCTACTGCAGCGAACTCGGCGGAATCGGTGCTAGGAATGACGAGTCTTGGGGGTCGTAGGTGCCTTGCTTGTGAGGCACGCTGCTCACTTGCTGTGTTGGCAGGAGTAGCGTGCACGGTGAGACATTCCGGTGCCGAGTTGGGTTGGAAATGTGCGGGGCGCGTTCACCCACCTGCACAGCACTTTTGTGTGGGTTGGGTTACTCGCAGCGCCACGCAACAATTGTGCAACTCTTGCTTGCCTATATATGTTTGTGTTTGCTTGTGTGTTTGATTATTGATATTGCAATTCTACTTGGCCCAAATGCTACTTCAATTCTCACAAAGTCCTTAGAGGCAAACGCTACCAAAACTCTACCAAGTTGCTGGCGCAACATCATTCCCATAGCAGAGACTCTCTCGCTATCGCTACGCTCTCTAATATATTCCTTCACTGCGCATGGTGGCGCGCAAGGGCAAGCAGCAGAAGCGCGGTGAGAACGGCTTCGTGTCGCTTATGGAAATCGACGGCCAGCCGACGACCCCGCCGCCCGTGGGCGAGTCAATTGCGACGGAGAGCGGGCTGGTGGTTACCAAAATCGCGGAGGCGAAGGAGGGACCGTTCGACGTGGATCAGTTTCAGGTGCGCGTCACGGGGCTGGGGGAGCTCGACGTGCGCGTGCGCGTAGCGCACCCGCTGCTGCAGACTCCGGAGGAAGCGGAGACGCACTTCAACGTGGAGCTGTCCGACGTGAAGATGACGTCAGCCGTGCACGGCGTGCTCGGGCAGACGTTCAGGAACACGCCGGAGCAGCTGAAACGCGCGGTGAAATACTCGATGCTAGCGACGCTTCTACACCACCCCGTGGATGTGGACAAGGCGGAGGGGAAGGGGTTTCTGGACGGGGAAGTTGAAGACTATATCACGTCGTCTATCGTCGCGCCGGACTGCAAGTACGCGAGCTACGCCAGCGCTGCCTACGGCTAAGAGGACCGCTTCCTACTAGTAGTACTAAGTGTGGCGAGATAAATTGTGAGAGATGATGGGGAAGACTAGCGGGGAGCGTGAAATTGTTTTTCACTTGGTGCTGGTTGTTAGGTGTTGCCGTGCGGGGCTTCGAGAGGTTGGGGTAGGTTTGGCTGGGTTGGGCTGGTTGATTGTGCGTCCCCGACCTAGTCCGCACACCTAGCGGATAGCCTTTCCGTAAGGCAAATAAAGGTGGACAGGTGGACTGTAGATGACAATTTCCATGTATCTCAGAATTTCTGCATAATCCAAAATGTTATTAAAAAGCATAAAAAATCTTACAGGGGGGAAAGAGGGGGGGGGGAGTGGGGCAAGAGTCGTCGTCTCTGGTATTTTTCTTCATAAGTTATGTCAGTCTCTTCTTGCAAACACCCCTTTGCAAAACCCCCCATTGCTGAGACACTCCCCCACAACTAGGTAGTTGATCACGGAGGCTTGCCGTATAGGCAAGGAGGTGATTGAATGCTGCACCACATGGCACATGGCAACCACATGGCACCACTACTATAGCCCTTCTCCACCGCACCACACCGCACTGCAACACCAGGTACCTGGTCGCGGTGGCTCAGCGAATGGGCAAGGAGGAGATTGGCTTGGCCGCCGCAACCTCACCGTGCTGTTCAAGGCGGGGTAGGAGGTGAGAAGGTGGGGTGATGATGAGAGATAGTGATGAGGTGATGTGAAGTGAAGTGAAGTGTATCATTTCAGTGAGGTGAGGAGATAATGTGATCGACCAATGCAATCTCAGGGTGTTGTTCGATTCGAGCCAGGGCAGGAGGTGAGAAGAGGAGGGGGCGGATGGGGTAACATGGGGTTTGGGACCTGAGGGTCTGAGACTGCAAGAGAGGAGAGTGTGAGGAGAGTTGGGGGGAGGGCAAGAGATGATTGGCCGTTGCAATCTCGCCGATTGTTCGAACCAGGGCAGGAGGTGAGGAGAGTGTGAGGAGAGGTGGGGAGTGATTAGGGGAGATGGGAGGGGTCGATGTGGGGTGTGCTGGTGCAGTGAGGTGAGGCTATAGTGCGGCTGACCACTACAGTTTCGCTGAGCTGTTCGAGCCAGGGAAGGAGGTGAGGAGAGGTGAGGAGAGGTGAGGAGAGGTGAGGTGAGGAGCGGGCGTGCATGTGTGGGTATTAGAGGGAAGGAGGAGTGTTTGACCTCAGCATCAAGGCGCTGATGCGCCTTGAGGAAGGAGGAGCATCAAGGCGCTGCACCGTATTCCCACCCACATCCTTCTCAATACATTCACAACCCCTCACACCCATGTCCCTTCTCCCCATGCCACCATGCGTGTCCGTGTTGGTGTGCATGAGAGGGGAGGAGGGGTGTTCGACCTCAGCATCAAGGCGCTGCACCATATTCCCACATCCTTCTCAATACATTTACACACCCTCACACCCTTGTCCCTTTCCCCCATGCCCCCATGCGTCCCTGTGTGGGTTTCAGAGGGGAGGAGGTGTGTATATTCCCTCATCCTACTCAACACACATATTACCCCCCCTTTCCACCACACCCATGCCCCTTTCCCCCACACCCATGTCCCTTTCCCCCACACCCATGTCCCTTTCCCCCACACCCATGTCCCTTTCCCCCACACCCATGTCCCTTTCCCCCACACCCATGTCCCTTTCCCCCACACCCATGTCCCTTTCCCCCACACCCATGTCCCTTTCCCCCACACCCATGCCCCTTTCCCCCACACCCATGCCCCTTTCCCCCACACCCATGTCCCTTTCCCCAAAACCCCATGTCCCTATGTGTGTCTGTCTCTGCGCATGAGAGGGATGGAAAGTGTTCGATCTTAGCAGCAAGCATCAAGGCGCTTCACCCATGCATATTCCCACCTTCCTCCCGCACCCGAATCCCCCCCGCTTTCTCATATCTCCATTCCCCAATGCGTGTCTGTGCACATCACAGCGAAGGGGGGAGGGGGGGTGTTCAATCTCAGCATCAAGGCGCCCAGCCCCCCATCCGTATTTCCCCATCAAGGCGCCCAGCCCCCCATCCGTATTTCCTCATCAAGGCGCTCAGCCGCTGTAGGGTATTTCCTCTGTCCACACATCCGTATTTCTCCTGCCCAACCCCGTCCAACCCAACATACCCCCCTCTCAACGCGTGTGTGTGGTGGCATCAGAGGGGAAGGGGGTGATTTGATTTGATCTCACCAGCAAGGCGCTTCAGCAGCTCAACAGCCTGGGGCAGGTGCGGTGGAATGCAGTGCAGTGCGCTGCAGTGTGGTTCTGTGTTGTGCACTGGGTTGCCGTAGGGTGCAGTGGGGTGCATCTGTGCGGATCCACTTCAGCCATCGAACTATAGGTTATGTGCGTGTGGTGGCTGTTAGGCTCTATTTACTCGCATCGATCCACTTCAGCCACTAAACAGCCTGTGTAGGTGCAGTGGAATGAGATGCAGTGCAGTAAAATGCGACAGAATGCGGTCTTCTGAGATGGAGTGTGATGGGTAGCTTTGCCAATGTGTGTGTGTGCTACAGCTCAGGGGTGAGTGCGGTGGAATGAGATGGGATGCAATGCGGTTGGGTGCAACCGTGTGCAAATCGGATGTACAGTTCATGGTGTGTGCAAAGGCTGTCAAGTTCTATATTCATTTCATCTGCATTCTCTCTCGATTCTCTCTGAATTCTCTCTGAATTCTCTCTGAATTCTCTCTGAATTCTCTCTGCATTCTCTCTGAATTCTCTCTGAATTCTCTCTGAATTCTCTCTGCATTCTCTCTGAATTCTCTCTGAATTCTCTCTGAATTCTCTCTGCATTCTCTCTGAATTCTCTCTGAATTCTCTCTGAATTCTCTCTGCATTCTCTCTGAATTCTCTCTTTATTCTCTCTGAATTCTCTCTTTATTCTCCCTGGATTCTCTCTTTATTCTCCCTGGATTCTATCATGTTGTGTGTATGCTGTTTCCTCCTTCCCTTGACCCTTCGTCCTTCCCCTAACATCCTCTCTTCCCGGACCTGTCTTCCAGGTATGGCCAGGAAGGCTCGGGTCTGGTGCTTGACCTGGTGTACAATCCGGTTGGCCTGTTCCTCCCCCCTGCTCCACCGAAGCTGGAATAGACTTACAAGCTGAGAAAATAAGGCAAGGGTATTTCACGTATGCAGCAATAGGTGAGTGGGGTGTATATCACAGGTCACTGGTCACGTGCCTGCTGCTAGGCTGTAGTGGGTGAATGGGTGAATGGGGTATATAACCTAGCCGGCCCGTTCCTGCCGCCTGCTCAAGCCAAGCTGGAGTAAGCTTACAAAATTGAATGGGAGATTTGATCAAGTTGTTCAAGTTTCCAACAATAGGTGAGTGAGTGGGGTATAGCCGTGCTGGGAGTGCATATAACCCAGTTGGGTTATTTTTGCTGCCTGCCGCCTGGGCCAAGTCTGCAGCAACAATAGGTGAGTGAGTGGGGTATAGCCGTGCTGGGAGTACCTGCTGCTAGGCTGTAGTGGGTGAATGGGTGAATGGGGTATATACCCTAGCTGGCCCATTCTTTTGAGACGTCTCAAAAGTCAGGTCACTGGTCACGTACCTGCTGCTAGGCTGTAGTGGGTGAGAATGGGGTATATACCCTAGCCGGCCCGTTCCTACCCCCTGCTCAATCCAAGCAGGAGGAAGCATATAAGGTGAGGTGGGAAATTCAATTAAGTGCGGACAGCTATGGGTGAGTGGGCTATATAGCACACGTCACTGGTCACATACCTACTGCTAGGTCATAACGGTTGGCCCGTTCTTGTCCCCTGCTCAAGGCAAGCTGGAGGAGGCATACAAGGTGAGATGGGATGCGGTGGGATGGGATGGGGAGGGATGGGGTGGGATGGGATGGGATGGGATGGGATGGGATGGGATGGAGTGGGGTGTGGTGGGATGGGGTGGAGTGAGGTGGGGCTGGATGGGAATGATATGATTGTTCAACCAACAACCCATTATACCCCTCTATACCCATACATACCCCTCAATTCTCCATACCCCTCCATGCCAACCCTTATCCCTACATACCCCTGCATATCCCTTCATACCCATCCCCCTCCTCATCATCCATACCTCTCAGAGCGAGCTGATGACATGTCACGGCATATCATTCAGCCAGCAGTCTCCCCCTTCAAAATTCCTTCCAAATCCCTCTATATCCCTCCATACCACTCCAAATCCCTTCATACCCCTTCATACCCCTCGGTACCCCTTCATAACTCCCCATACCCCTCCATACACTTCTCAGAGCGAGCTGATGTCATGCTATGGCATATCATTCACCAGCCTGTTCACCATCACCAACATACCTGACAAGAGAGGGCTTTCCGGGTTGGGTTTGCACAGCTGTTGCATATTCAAGCACTTTTTGTATGCGTGTCTCTGTCCATGTGTGTGTGTTGTGTTGGTACATTTTTTAGGCGCCTTTTAAATCAGCTGCTGCGTTCATTTCAAGCACTTTTGGTATATGTGTCCCTGTCCATGCGCGTGTGTCGTGTCGTGTTTTTAGTCGACTCAGAACACGACTATTTGTGTCTCTGTCCATGGTGTGTGCCGTGTCGGTACATCCTGTTACAGATTCGGATCGTTTCTGCATAGGGAGGGCCAACTCGAAGACTACATGCTGCTGGTAAGCCTTGTATAGGAGCGGCTTATATGAAGTACAATTGTGTTCGCGTCATTTCTACATAGGCAGGTCCGGCTCGAGGAATACACGTTTGGTTCTATACTGGTGGCATGCATGCCGGCGAGATGCCATGCATTCATATATGCATACAGACATAGATTTAAACACACACACACACACACACACACACACACACACACACACACACACACACACACACACACACACACACACACACACACACACACACACACACACACACACACACACACACACACACACACACACACACACACACACACACACACACACACACACACACACACACACACACAAGCGCGTGCGCGCGTGCTCTTCAGTCATCTTTTGAGGCACCTCAATAAGCGCCACATGAGCGCAGCACTAACATACATACATGTAGGGATGTAAATTCTTAAAAGTAGGTCGATTTTGAGACTTCTCAAAATCAACCCGCAGCGCTAACATGCATACATGCCTTTGCCAAGCAGATTCTTTAAAGTAGTTTAATTTTGAAACACGCCTGGCTGGTCTCAGGTGTCTAACACAAGCCTTTTGACGGTTCCGATCGATCCACGTCCGCGCTTCTTTTGAATTGTCCAGCATACAAATGACTGCACCCCGCCCCATCCCACCATATGCCACCCCAACCCGTCCTCTTTTCCCCTACCCACCCCTTCCTCCTCCCATTCCCTCTCATTCCCTTTCATTGCTGCCTCTCTCCCCTCACACACGCAGATTTCTGCCTTCAACCCAGCAGCAGTGGGCAACGTAGTGTGTCCTTATCTGATGGCTGTTCCTCGAGTGAGCCTCTCTGCTGCTGTCTCTCCCACTCCCTCCCCTGCCTCTCTTCCCGCACCCGTCCAGATTTCTGCTTTCAACCCAGCAGCAGCGGGGAATGTGATGTTCCTTCATCTGATGGCTGTTCCTCAAGTGAGCCTCTCTGCTGCTTTCTCTCCCACTCCCTCCCCTGCATCTCTCCTCACCAACACAGATTGCTGCCTTCAACCCAGCAGCAGTGGGAAAAGTGATGTGCCGAAGCCTGATTAACATTGCCTGGTGCATGTATGGGTTGGACAAGGGGGGTAACAGGGCATAATGCATGCGTGTGACTTGTTTGTTGCCTTCAACCCAGCAGCAGTGGGAAAAGTGATGTGCCGAAGCCTGATTAACATTGTCTGGTGGGGGGTGGGGGTGGGGGAGGGTAGCGTGCATATGACTAGTGTCTGCTTTCAATGCTATGACTTTTGAGTCGACTCCTAAGTCACCTCGTTACAATGGCACACTTCTCAAAGTCCAAACTGAGACTGGACGAGCTTGTTGGTCGCCCCATAGCCACCGACAGCAACACACTGCTATGACTTTTGAGTCGACTCCTAAGTCACCTCGTTACAATGGCACACTTCTCAAAGTCCAAACTGAGACTGGACGAGCTTGTTGGTCGCCCCATAGCCACAGCAACATACTTCTATGGGTGAGTGGGTACTTTATTGTATTTGTAACAGTGAGTCTGTGATTATGTGATCATGTGAGTCTATGAGTCTGTAAGTGTGTGCAGCATGCTCCTCTCCCCTCCTTTTCAGTAGTATGTGTTGTGAATCACTAGACGAGCTCGTTGACGGGCCCATAGCCACAGTAGCACACTGCTACGGGTGAGTGGGCTATACCTTGCGTCTTTTTAGTGTGAGCCTGTGAGAGTGCTGCATGCTCCTCTCCCCTCCACTTCTGTACCGTGTGTGGTGATTCACTGGACGAGCTTGCCGTGACCTCAGGGTGACGTTACTAGGTGTAACAGACGATCGCATACTCCCGCTGGGAACTTTCGACTCTGTCAGCTAGCACTGAACAGTTTTTGAGACTAAAAAAACGCACGCTGGCACCCCTTGACTCCGTCAGCTACTGAAAGTCTGACTTTGAGGCGCCTCAGCAGCACTAGCAACCCTCGACACTGCCAGCTATTGAAGAATCCCCACTGAACTTCAATTCACTAGAGCTGACAGACGATCGCATACGCACGCTGGCACCTCCTCGACTCCGTCAGCTACTGAAAGTTTGAATTTGAGGCGCCTCAGGACGAGCAACCCTCGACACTGCCAGCTAGCACTGAACATTCTCCACTGAACTTGCCGTGACCTAGGGTGCTGACGTTGCTAACGGTAACGTTAATGTTGCGTTCGCGCAACGTCTGGGTAACGTTAGCGGCGAGAATATGTGATGCGACGACCTTACAATCTGTCAGTCAGCACTGGAAAGTTAACCATTGCCCTAACGCAACGGAACTTTGACGACGAGAATCACCGATGCGACAACGCTCAAATCTGTCAGCCAGTACTGAAAAGTTAACCCGTGCGCTAACGCAACGTACGGATCGTAACGTTAACGACTATCTGCAATGCAACAGCCCTTCGGTCTTTCCGCATGAGACGGTGTTCCTTTCATCAGTCGCGACAATAAAACTATCTCTCCTTTCCCGTCGGCTACTTGAGTGGACTTAATCTGGGCGTCTGCGAAAGTACTAGTGAATGGAAACCTGTCGGGGCATTGGCGAGAGTGATTCGGCAGAAGCAAATCCAATCAGCGCAATTAGCGCAATCAGCGCAGGCATCGCAATTAGGTTAGATGTGGCGTGGAGTGGAGCCTAGGGGTTCGCGAGAAAGAAGGAATCACAATGAGAATGTTTTCTGTGAGGGTGGGGTGAATTTTGGTTTGGTTCGAAACTCAATTCGAAGAATTCGAATGAACCTGGGGTACTTGGCAGCCCCGCACACACAGCTGAGAGCACACGTGGCATTGCAGTCCCACCAAGCAAAAAAACACGCATCCAACCAGTCACAATAATAATGGATTCTTGACCTTGAGTATGTATACTTACCTGGGCGGGGTCTATCGGTGATCACGAAGGCCGATGGCCTAGGGGTGGGCCCGCCATTGCACTTCGGCCGGCCCTACTCCTAGCACGCCGGAACTCCCGGTGATGCACGTCATTATTTGTGGCAGCGGGGGCTCGCGTTCGCGCGGCCCCTACCAAAGGAAACTCGAAATGGGATATAGGAAAACAACGATATAACAGGATGGAAGTCTTTCAGTAAATGCTTTTCTTGTGCGCGGGAATTGCACAATTACAGCCCACATTATGCCTGCATTTGAATACAAGACATAGTTAGCAGTCCACACTGATCACCGTAAAGGCACAATGTCATATTATGGTACACTATTGTACACTACCAGCAACATGATCCACAAAAATTTCTCAGCCACCACCCTCGCCTGGTGTAGCATCTTTCAGTAACACACCAAATATATCAGGCTGACCCTGGCACAAACCCGCCTGCATGTACACTCCAAACAGAGCTACAGTAGGGTCTTCCAATATTTCTCCCCAAGCTGCTGCATCAGCGCTGGGGGAAGCTTCCCCTGATCCTGCTGCATCGCCTGTGTTGGAGGAGATTGTGGAAAGGTCAAGGCTGCCCGAACAGGTCCACTCACCAGTCCCATCATTCACAGACTGCCACGGGCAGGGCAGAAATAACCTCACCACATCACTACTCTTCATGCTGCTGCTGCTGCTGCTGCTGCTGCTTGCACCAGAATTGTCTATTTCTGCAACATCCTCCATTCCTCCTGCTTCCACCACACCAGCCCCACTCACAACCCCACCTCCACCTGCCTTTAAACCTTCACGCCTTGGTACAGCGCTGGGCTTAGGGGATGGCTTGGCATTGCCCTTGGGTTTGAGCTTAAGGCGTGTTCTTAGATAATCCACTATTGCAGCTGGGTCCTTGACCAGAGATGGCCTGCTGTTGCCACCTCTGTTGCTGTCACTCCCTGTCCCTTTGCCCTTGTCTCCTCCCCTGCTTCCTCCTCCTCTCCTGCCTCCTTTTGTGGGCTCCACTTGTGGGAGAAATGCTGCTGCTTCTGAGGAGGAGGAGGAGGAGGAGGAGGAGGAGGAGGAGGAGGAGGAGGAGGAGGAGGAGGAGGAGGAGGAGGAGGAGGAGGAGGAGGAGGAGGAGCTTTCACCGCCTAGAGGTACGTTCTTGTAGAGAACGACACTGTAGAGAGCGGAGCTCTGAGTGCGTGCTGTGAGACTGTAGGCGATGGACTGGGGCTGAGAGGATGGTGGGCTGGCAGAGAGACAAGGGAGAAAACAAGGATGGAATGGAAGACGAAGGAAAGTAGAGAGTAGGGCTCTCAGTGTGAGTGTGCAATGAGATGAGAGTGTAGGCGATGGAGTGAGGCTGAGAGGATGGCGAGCTGGCAGGGGGGCATGGGAAAGGAGGAAGGAGGAAACAGGAATGGATAGCGAGGAAAGTGGAAAGAGGAAACAGCAATGAGTAATGAGGAAACCGAAAGAAAAGGGGGAGCACTGATTGTATGCCATGCGTGTCAACAGTGAGAGCAAATTTGCCTGTGGTGGCTGGCTGGCATCACGCTGGTGGGTTTCCAGTCGAATCAAAGCACACCTGAGCTTGAGCACGGACCGTACTGTCTTCTCTTCCTCACGCACCTGTCTGGCGTGTTAACAGTGAGAGCGAAGATGCCTGTGGTGGCTGGCACCACGCTGGTGGGTTTCTAGTCGACTCAGAGCACACTAGCACAGCTACAGCCTACCCACTGTACCTGTCTGGGGTGTCAACAGTGAGGGCGAAGGTGCCTGTGGTGGCTGGCACCACGCTGGTGGGAGCGATTCTCCACCGCAGCGACGAGTAGTGCGCTGGTGGTGAAAAGGCAGGGGCACGGGAGACAGAGGTGCAAGAAGCAATGGGGGGATACTTATTGAGGGATTGAAAGCACCACGCTGGTGGGGGCGATTTTCGAGCGCAGCGACGAGTAGTGCACTGGTGGGGGTGGTGGGAGGTGGGATAGAGGTTGACGAGAGAAAGGGGGCAAGGGGCAAGGCGAGAGAAAGGGTGCAAGGGGCAAGGCGAGAGACAGAGCATGGGGCAAAGGGGACGGCTGGTGAGAGGGTAGAGAAAGCACGATGCTGGTGGGGGCGATGCTCCAGCGCTGAAAGCACGATGCTGGTGGGGGCGATGCTCCAGCGCTGAAAGCACGATGCTGGTGGGGGCGATGCTCCAGCGCTGAAAGCACGATGCTGGTGGGGGCGATGCTCCAGCGCTGAAAGCACGATGCTGGTGGGGGCGATGCTCCAGCGCTGAAAGCACGATGCTGGTGGGGGCGATGCTCCAGCATGGTAGTAGGGGTGAGAGACGGGTGCAAGCAAGGGACAGTGGGGTAGGTGAGGGGGAGATGGGCGCTGCAAGAGAAAAAGGTGGGTTGGTTATTTAGTCGACTCATAAGGCAGGTGGGTGGGGGCAAAGGTGAGACGGGTGCAAGAAAAAGGGGAAGTGGGGGATTTGGTGAGGTTGAGGTGGGTGTAGCAAGAGGCAAAAGTAGGTTGGTGAGGCAGGTGCGAGGAGAGTGAGAGGAAAAGGGAAGGCAGAGTGAGTACGGGCGGACTCAAGAAATGAAGAGAGGGAGCAGATCCAGCACAAAAGAACCGACCAGAGCAGTCGTCTTGTATTGAAACAGTGGCAGAACTTGAAGAGCATAGGCCCCTAACAGACACCGCATCTGCTTGTAGTAACGAACGAGGACATACTTGTAACAGCAGCAGCGGGCCGAAGCAGTGTGGCAAGTTGCAGCGCCCAGAGCAGCACTGCAAGGAGACAGGGTTGACACCAAGGATGAAGGAACAGGGAATGGTGACAACGGGGAGGACAGGGGTGGGAGGCACAGCACAACGGACGGTGAGAAAAAGAGCTTGAGTGTCTTTCGTTTCTTAGCACAGAAAAAAACACGGCAGGGAGACAGGGTCGACATAAGGACGATGGAAGAGGGAATGGTGGAACAGAAAAATGATGAAACAGGGAAAGGTGGGCTGAGAGTGATGACACAGGGGATGGCGAGGTGAGCAAGAACTTAGGTCCAGCACTGCAGTGTCGTTCCCATCCCAGCTTGATCTTGCTTCGTCAATGTAACATTGGACCAAGCAGGGCCTTCATTGCCCTCACCCTCTCACCCCCCCTCACCCCCACCACTCCCCGCACCCCCCTCACCCCCCTCATCCCCCGCACCCCCCTCGCCCCCCTCATCCCCC
This sequence comes from Closterium sp. Naga37s-1, assembly GCA_947471745.1. Taxonomy (NCBI): domain Eukaryota; kingdom Viridiplantae; phylum Streptophyta; class Zygnematophyceae; order Desmidiales; family Closteriaceae; genus Closterium; species Closterium sp. Naga37s-1. Next base: position 487,845 of record CANJKZ010000830.1, read on the forward strand.
TCACTCCCCGCACCCTCCTCACCAGTAACGAGTCCCCTCGGCGGTGAATGCGCTGTGCGAAGCATGGTGATGGGGGGAGCGGAGAGAATGCCCGCAACGAATTTATTTTCCGTCGCGCGGAAATCTCTAGCGTAGGGGGAAGCTGCGGGCATGGCGGAAGCCGCGGGCTTGGTGGGGAGAACGCACGGCGATGGAGGATGCGACGCCAACAACGAAGGTTGCGGGCGTGACGGGAAGAGCGAGCGGCGACGGCGGATGCGACGACAGGCAGTGGAAATGAGTCGAACAACTGAAGACTCCTGAAGCTAGCGCTTTGAGGAAGGCCTGATGAAGGCCTTTGCTGGCCGAAACGCGTTCGCACGCGACATCCGGGCCTATGTGTCTGGCGTTCTGACTAAAAGACCTTTGCTAACGACTTCCAACGCTTTTTCAGATTAGTAGATCCTTCGTAGACTCTTGCTGCAGTCCGAAACCAGCTAATTTCAACAGGAGATAAGTCTACTAACTGAAGACTCCTGAAATGGACGGGCCGTTTGGAAATTTGACGGTTGGAAATGCAGGGGATGAGAGGCTTGACGGCCGGAAGTAGTAACGCCGGGAAGCGGGAAGAAAGGAAAAAGCGCTTGCACGACGAATTCACCCTATTCTGAGCGTGGGTTGCGCCGTGCGAAGCATTTGCACAGTGCACGTTGAGTGCTGGATTCGATATTCTCGCGAAACGCGGAGTTTACATACGTTTTGGCGTTCCTCTGGTCATGGTCCGCTCGTCATCGTTACCACTTTCAGGGGAATGCGTAACTGTGTGATGTGAACTGCTGACACTATGATGGTATGGTAGTCTCTTCTCGAGGCCCACCAACCAGCCAACCCAGCAATGGTTGAAAACGGCTAAGGATGAAATGAAGAATCTCCGGGAAGGCGTGTTTAGACGCAGTTTCTGCAACAGTCCCATAACCTGATGCAACGCTCAGGACGATTGAGGGAGGTACGTGTACAAGCAACACGCGGTTGCGACCAAGACGGCACAGGAATGGAACGACTTCGACACGACGATCTGGCGTAACGTGTTCGTTCCTTGAATGCGGACCACGGAGTCGGATGGCCTCGGATTAAAAAGCACCGTTTCGTTTTAAACTTAGCTAGCTTAATATTGAGACTGACCAGAAAGAAATGTCACATCACAACAATATGCTTCTTACTTTTCAAAGCCTTCATTAAACACTCCATGAGCTATAATGTTTCCTAGAATCTCAACCCACGTATCAACAGGACCCGGTGTACAATAATGAAGACAATCCGTTATCCCCCTCTCCTTCACATACCCCTTATGGCCATCTGATCTAAGCGCCGTCATTGTATCAACATCCATGTACACTGCTTTCACCTCCTCCGCTATCTCCCTCGCAATATCATTTTGCGACGAAAACGTATCCCAGTGGAACGGCAACGTCGCCGGATCCTGCCGAATTTTGATTGGCCGGTCGTATGATGAGCAGTTGACATGGCCGGGCGGCGAATTCCTGTAGACAAGAAGGGCGCGAGGAAGCTTCCTGCGAAGCAGCCTCATGGCAGCCCGCACCGAGAGCTCAAAATCCCTCCCGCCGACATAATGTGCGCCTCGGTTAACTACCACCACATCAGCACTCACCAAACCGTCATACAAGTGCCACGGCATGTGATCAAATGGCACGCTGCCACCTGTCGCACTCCCGTTGCTGCTGCTGGTGGTGCTGCTGCCGTCACCGGGGCTGGCTAAATCAGGGTCCTGGATATAAAGGTGGTCGTTGCGAATCACATGAATTTTTACCCCCGGACACACATTCTCGTGAAACACATAGACCTTGCAGAACGGATGTGGTGTCACCACCACGGGAGCGGAACCCCAATCCCCCTCCTCCCCCTCTTCCTCCTCTCCTTCCTCTTCTCCTTCCGCCACCTCTTCATCCCCGATATTAGCAGCTCCTGTAATAGCACTAGTATTACCATCCCTACTTCTTAAATTCCTCCAGCGAGCAGCACGGCGCGGCTTCCTGGAACCATCCTCACTCACCCCTCCTCCTCCTGATTCTGCCCCTCCTCTCCCAAGGAGCCAGTCCACGCACTGCTTAGGTTCAAATTCGTCCACAGCCCAGGACGCAGGCTTGGCGACGTGCCGAAGCAGACCGTTCAAGAAGCTCCCAGCCATTTGGAAGGTCAGGGAATCCCCGAGAAACACAATGTTAAAAGTCCCTCTCTCCTCCCTTGCCCGCTTGCAAAACGCAGCTCCGTCAAAAGGTTTTAAGCCGCCCAATGGGCATTTGCCAGGTGGAGTTCTCCATTCGTACTTAAGCGATTCTCTTACTGTCCACTCCTCCTCGCTCCCGCCCCTCCTTACAATCTCATCCGCTTTTATACCGGACACCCCCACTCCCTCATCCGCTTGCCTGTGATCGCATAAGTTCATGAACCCGGGATATTCCCAGGGTAAAACCCTCGGAGTTGGGTTATACACCCAGTTTCCCTCGCGGCTGATGCACTCTAGCCACCGCTCAAACACCCGCACATCGCGCCGGCGCCGCAGCCAGCTTCCAGGAACCTTCCAGGCCTCAGCCTCCCGCCTCCGCAATCGCTTCTCCAGCCTCTCCCTTTTCTTCCTCTCTGCTTCACTCACTCGCTCTTCTGCTGCTCCTCTGCTTCCAAGCCGAAGACAATCCAAGCCCAGGTGAAGGCATGCCTCAGATACAGCCTCCCCCAGGTCCTCTCTGCTCCAGGTAATCCGGATCCCTCCCACATCCTCCTCTTTCTCTCCTCTCTCCTCCGCTTCTTCACGCTTCCCTTCTACCTGCTTAGACTTGGTCTCTCCTTCCCTCTCTTCCTCGGCTTCCTCTCCCCAATCAGCATCATCACTATTCTCATCACCATTTTCCCTCCTCTCATCTGCATCTCCAACAGCGTCCTTCCCCAAACTCCCCCCCTCCGCACCTACTGCCGATCCTCCTCCTTGGGAATCTCCTAGATCCATTTCCCCATCCTCCCGAGCCTCAGGCTCGGTGACGAGCCACAGCTTCGGCAGAGGTTTGAAATTCAGCCGCTCGGACGGCACAGAGACGACGTGCAGGTGACACGTGGCACTCAGGGATTGGATGATGGAAGAAGACAAAAGGAACGGGTCGGGCAAGGGGTTGGAGAGAAGCGGCTGGGCAGGCAAGGAATCATCCTTTGAGTGAGCGGGGGAGGACGAGGAGGAGGAGGAGGGGAGAGAGTGAGAGAGTGAGAGACCAGTTGGGGGTTGGAGGAGGAGGAGGGAGGAGTTGGGGCGAGAGTATATGAGGAGGGGGAGGAGGGAGGGTAGGGGGAGGGAGACGAGGAGGGAAGTGCGGGGGAGGAGTGTGCGTGCTGATGGGGGAAAAGAAGGGGGGGAAAACGGAAGGGGCCAAAAGGGAAAGATAGGAGAGGTGAGTGGTGGCATGAGGGAGTGAGGGCATGGCAGGAGGTATATCCATTTCCCCCTAACACCCCATACAGCACACCAGATGACCCTTCATCACTCCTCATCACCCCTCATCACCCCTCATCACCCCGCATCACCCCTCAGTACCTTGCTTCCATCTGAGCCTCTTCACCACAGTGACGTTGCTCTCCCCAAACTGCTGCCTCAGCAGACCCACGAGCCAATCAAACTCCGCCATCTGGACGCCACGAGGCATCGCCACCACCACCACCTTCCCCTCCTCCCTCACTCCCTTCACACTCCCCTCTTGCCCTTCCTCTCCCTCTCCTTCCACCCTATCCCTCCCCCCACTCTCCTCTCCAATACCACTACTGTCATCCTCCCTTTCACTACTCTCCGGGTGGCTGCTTTTGTCCTGGTCTGCGCCGCCCGCCGCCGGCCGCAGCGACCAATCAGGTTGAAGCAGGGGCAGGTGGTTAGAGGAAGGGTGGAGGAGGAAGGAGGATCGAAGGTGGGTCCACACTGAGGGGCTCAGACGGCCGCAGTGCTGCTGGGTGGGCTGGGGGAAGGGAGGGGGAGGGGGGAGGAATAGAATATGGTTAATGACACGAGAAAGGCATGGATGTGGGGAGGAAGGAGGAGCGGATATGGGTCTACATTGAGGGGCTCAGATGACCGCAGTGCTGCTGGGTGGGCTGGTGGAGGGGGAGGCGAGAGAGGCAGGGAGGTGAACAGGGGGCAAGATATGCGATGAGGCTGAGAGGAGGAAGTGGGAGGGGAGATGGAATGACACTGAGGGGCTAAGGCGCACACAGTGCTGCTGAATGGGCTGGGGAGGTGAGAGAGGTAGGGAGGAGGAGAAGGGACAAAAGAACTGCGGAGGGAAGAGCGGAGATCGGACCACACTGAGCGCCTCAGGTGCCTGCAGTGGTGCAGGGTGGGCTGGGGAAAGGAGGACGAGGGGAGGGGGAGTGGGGATGGGGGCCATGGGGAGGAGGACAACAAGGGACATGCGATTGCGTTGGAGGAAGGAGGAGCGGAGGTGGGAGGGAGGGGCTAAGGTGCCCTTAGGGCTGCTGGGTAGGCTGGGGGAAGGGGGGTTAGAGTAGGGCTGTGAACGGTAGGGTGGGGGGGACGTAGATGGAGGGAAGGGGAATGGGGACCATAAGGGGGGGGGGCAGAATTGAGAACTTTATGGATTACCCTGTCTGAAAAATCACCTGAGTCACGTAAAGAATTACCTCAGTCACCACTGGAATCACCTGAGTCACCTGAGGATTCACCTGAATGAGGCGCCTGACAAAGAAGAGCTCGTCAGCAGCAGGAGGCACGACGATGGTTGCATTGAGAGATGCAGAGGCGAGCAGGCGAGGGAGCTGCGGGGAAGATCACAAAAACACGAAGAGATAAGGCCGGGAGGAAACACGATGGTTGCATTGAGAGATGAAGGCGAGCAGGCGGGGTGTTTGCGGATCGCACATGCACACACAGACACGCAGAGAAAGGGTGTGTGACGGCGGGAGAGCAGTACATGGGATGGTAGTACATAGAGAGATCAGGATGATGTGAATATGATGGTAGTGTATGAATGTAGAGGGGGGGGGGGAGTGTGATTAAAAGATCACAGTGGTGCGAATATGTTGTATAATACAAGGGGTGTGTATGGAAGGGTGCAAGCGAGCGAGTATGTCTGATGTATGCAGAGCCAAACCAATCAGTATGTACATACCAGAAGTGCACTCCACGTACCCATAAACCGCCCAGCAGCAGAGGTGTCCCTGGATACTCCCAGGATGAGTCCCTACACTCTCTCTTTGAGGCGCCTCAAGCGCAGTTACACACGTGCCTGCCCCAGAAGCAGAGCCACGTTATGCGGCACTTACACGCCTAACAGACGGACAGCACTGCACTGCACTGCACTGCACTGCACGTACCCCTCTCCGTCCTAGCAGCATAGGGAACCCCGAATTCGCTCCCAGAACCTGTTGTCGAGGCGCGGCAAAGCCACACTGCGCTTACCCTAGCCTGCTTCAACAGCAATGGAGGCATTTCCCCCTACTCTCTCACTCTCATACCCGATTTCTGAGACGCCACTAGAACTGACACCACTTACCCGTGCCTGTCCCAGCAGCAGAGGGATCACTAACCTGTGCTGCTGGGACAGGCACGGGTAAGTGGTGTCACTAACCCAAACCTGTTTCTCGTAGCATCTTTCTGAGGTTCTTAGAAAACGGACTGCGCTGCACTCACCCGTGCCTGTCCCAGCAGCAGCAGCGGAGGCATTTCCCATTTTCTCTCAGTACAACTCACCCGTGCCTGCCCCAGCAGCATCAGCGGAGGCATTTCCCATTTTCTCAGTACAACTCACCCGTGCCTGCCCCAGCAGCAGCAGCGGAGGCATTTCCCATTTTCTCTCAGTACAACTCACCCGTGCCTGCCCCAGCAGCAGCAGCGGAGGCATTTCCCATTTTCTCTCAGTACAACTCACCCGTGCCTGGCCCAGCAGCAGCAGCGGAGGCATTTCCCATTTTCTCTCAGTTCAACTCACCCGTGCCTGCCCCAGCAGCAGCAGCGGAGGCATTTCCCATTTTCTCTCAGTACAACTCACCCGTGCCTGCCCCAGCAGCAGCAGCGGAGGCATTTCCCATTTTCTCTCAGTACAACTCACCCGTGCCTGCCCCAGCAGCAGCAGCGGAGGCATTTCCCATTTTCTCTCAGTACAACTCACCCGTGCCTGCCCCAGCAGCAGCAGCGGAGGCATTTCCCATTTTCTCTCAGTACAACTCACCCGTGCCTGCCCCAGCAGCAGCAGCGGAGGCATTTCCCATTTTCTCTCAGTACAACTCACCCGTGCCTGCCCCAGCAGCAGCAGCGGAGGCATTTCCCATTTTCTCTCAGTACAACTCACCCGTGCCTGCCCCAGCAGCAGCAGCGGAGGCATTTCCCATTTTCTCTCAGTACAACTCACCCGTGCCTGCCCCAGCAGCAGCAGCGGAGGCATTTCCCATTTTCTCTCAGTACAACTCACCCGTGCCTGCCCCAGCAGCAGCAGCGGAGGCATTTCCCATTTTCTCTCAGTACAACTCACCCGTGCCTGCCCCAGCAGCATCAGCGGAGGCATTTCCCATTTTCTCTCAGTACAACTCACCCGTGCCTGCCCCAGCAGCAGCAGCGGAGGCATTTCCCATTTTCTCTCAGTACAACTCACCCGTGCCTGCCCCAGCAGCAGCAGCGGAGGCATTTCCCATTTTCTCAGTACAACTCACCCGTGCCTGCCCCAGCAGCAGCAGCGGAGGCATTTCCCATTTTCTCTCAGTACAACTCACCCGTGCCTGCCCCAGCAGCAGCAGCGGAGGCATTTCCCATTTTCTCTCAGTACAACTCACCCGTGCCTGCCCCAGCAGCAGCAGCGGAGGCATTTCCCATTTTCTCTCAGTTCAACTCACCCGTGCCTGCCCCAGCAGCAGCAGCGAAGGCATTTCCCATTTTCTCTCAGTACAACTCACCCGTGCCTGCCCCAGCAGCAGCAGCGGAGGCATTTCCCATTTTCTCTCAGTACAACTCACCCGTGCCTGCCCCAGCAGCAGCAGCGGAGGCATTTCCCATTTTCTCTCAGTACAACTCACCCGTGCCTGCCCCAGCAGCAGCAGCGGAGGCATTTCCCATTTTCTCTCAGTACAACTCACCCGTGCCTGCCCCAGCAGCAGCAGCGGAGGCATTTCCCATTTTCTCTCAGTACAACTCACCCGTGCCTGCCCCAGCAGCAGCAGCGGAGGCATTTCCCATTTTCTCTCAGTACAACTCACCCGTGCCTGCCCCAGCAGCAGCAGCGGAGGCATTTCCCATTTTCTCTCAGTACAACTCACCCGTGCCTGCCCCAGCAGCAGCAGCGGAGGCATTTCCCATTTTCTCTCAGTACAACTCACCCGTGCCTGCCCCAGCAGCAGCAGCGGAGGCATTTCCCATTTTCTCTCAGTACAACTCACCCGTGCCTGCCCCAGCAGCATCAGCGGAGGCATTTCCCATTTTCTCTCAGTACAACTCACCCGTGCCTGTCCCAGCAGCAGCAGCGGAGGCATTTCCCATTTTCTCTCAGTACAACTCACCCGTGCCTGCCCCAGCAGCAGCAGCGGAGGCATTTCCCATTTTCTCTCAGTACAACTCACCCGTGCCTGCCCCAGCAGCAGCAGCGGAGGCATTTCCCATTTTCTCTCAGTACAACTCACCCGTGCCTGCCCCAGCAGCAGCAGCGGAGGCATTTCCCATTTTCTCTCAGTACAACTCACCCGTGCCTGCCCCAGCAGCAGCGGCAACTCCGGATTCTCTCTCAGAAACGGCGCCACTTGCAGCAGCAGCGGTGCCAGTTGTAACACCGTTGCCCCGCTCCTGTCTCTGCTGCCTGCCACGTCAGCAGCTGCCACGTGGCCTCTGGGGACGAGGAGATTGACGAGGGTATCGTGGATGGTTACCCGGGTGCCGAAAGGGTAGAAGAACTACCGTGCTTGGAGGGAGGGAGGGAGAGGGGGGGAGCGAGGGAGGGAGGGAGGGAGAGAGGGAGGGAGAGAGGGAGGGAGGGAGGGAGGGAGGGAGGGAGGGAGGGAGGGAGGGAGGGAGGGAGGGAGGGAGGGAGGGAGGGAGGGAGGGAGGGAGGGAGGGAGGGAGTGAGGAAGGGGGGAAGGCACAGTGGGAAGAAGGGGAATAGGGAAGTCGGGGGGAGGTGGAAAGGGGGGAAGGAAGGGAGAGCAAGAGAAAGAGGGTGAAGAGTGGATATTGACAAGATCAAGCATCACCTCTTAACGAGGGCAGAGGCGCTGAACGCCTGGCCCGCTCACCAGCTCACCAGCTTTCTAGAATTCCAAAAAACATACTGCCGATTTCTAGAATTCCAAAAACACCTTGACCCTCGCCTCGCCGGTCACCAGTTCAGTTGGTAACCCACAGTGCAAGCCCACCATGTGCCTCACCTGAGTTGAATGAGCCCATGGCAGCCATTGGCATGGGGCACATGGGTCGCATTGAACACCCCCTTGCTTCTTTCCCCCCCTCCCCCCGTGCTCACCTATCATTACGTGGTAACCAGAGGCAGAGACCAGAGACGGGAAGAAAGTGAGTCCCTTCCTTAGCCTGGTAGTACACACGGCACGGCCCATCACGCGCGTCTCACCTGGGTGAGCCCGTGGCAGCCATTGGCATGGAACACGTGGGTTGAGTTGAACACCCGCCCCTCACCACTCACAAACACGCCTGCCAGCTCATGCACCCTCCCCGCCCACTCCGCCCACTGCACTCCCCCGCCTCCCCCGCTGCTTCCACCGATTCCCCCCGCTCCCCCCCCCACCCCCACCAGATCCACATATTGTGGGTTCTCGCACACCCACACGCCCCCTCCCCTGCCTTTCCCCTCACTCCCCCTGTCACCGCTGCTGCTGCCCTCCTCCAGCCACCCCTCCCCCGCTTCCCCTGTCTCCCCATCCCCACCATCTCCCTCCCCCCGATCTTCCCCCAGCCCTGGCGGCTGCAGACCTGGAGGGCCGAGGCAGGGGGCCATGCGGGGACACGTGGGGGGGGACTGACAGCTGGCGACGTGCCATTGCGCGTGCGGTGGGGGCGAGTCTAGCGACATAGATGTTACGCCCGAGTGAGATGTAACGCCCAATGTAACGCCTGCGCCGCCGTTGGTGGTATCTGCTCCCGCTCCTCCTGCTGCTGCTGCGGAATCTGCTGCCTGGAAGTGATTGTACCGACCTGTGCCTATAACGGATGGAGCCATAACGGGGATGGAAGCAGTGACGTGGCGGGAATCGTGGGGGTTCAGGTCGATGATGTCGAGACCGTACGATTCCAGAGCCTGCAGCAGGTGGTGCTGGGATTGCTGAGGGTGCTGGGGGTTTTGCTGCTGGCCTTGGGATCGGTTCATCTGGCCTTCGTTTTGAGAGCTGTCGCTTTGGCTGCTGCTGCTGCTGGTGTTGCTGCTGTTACCGCCACTGCCACTGCTTGCACTGCTGCTGATAATCACACCAAATACGCCGTCGCTTGGTTTTCCAGCTGCTGCAGCCACCGCTCCTGCTGCTGCTGTTGTGGTCTTGGCCGTAGTTGCTACTGCTGCTATTGTTGCTGCTGCTGTGGGTTTGGCCGCTGTCACCGCCGCCGCCGCCGCTGCTACTGTTGCTGCCGCTGTAGTCTTGGCCGCTGCTACTAATGCTGCTGTGGCGGAGAGAGCAGGCGATGACGACGACACAGTATCCGAAGCCTTCAGACCTTTCCTCGCCAAACTTCGCCTCATTTCGCCGCCTCCTCCCGTCGCTTCTACAGTAGCGAATCGTCCCAATAAGAGCAGCCCCGATACAAGCAGAAACGCTACAAGAACGGCTGGTCGAAAACAGCACATCGTAACAACCTTTTCACTATCGAGACCCCTCCGAATGAACACGGGAGTTCGTCCAGAAGCACTGCCGACCCGTCTCCGTTTCAAGCCGCCGTCGGGTCCGCTCGTTCGCTTCCCCGCCATTCTCCGAGCCACTCGGGCTGGAATATTTTCCACCTAGAAAAACTACCGACTGATCAAGTCAGTTCGGGCAGAAGCACTGCCGAACCGACTCCGTTTCGAGCCGCTGTCGGTACCACTTCGCTTTCTCACCATTTTCTGGTGTTTCCCAATCGCGTATAGGTCAATCGGCTGAAATGCCACCGCCTAATGCATTCGCAGTTCTACGAGCATGCTTTCGACGCCGCATTAGCCTGCCATATCGGTGTCGTATCATGCGAAGTCTCTACGGACCTTTTATTCGGATGCACTTGATGGTGCTGTTCGCCAGCAAATCGAAGTTTTGAATGAAAAAGATGGCATCGGCATCGCGACCGCATCCGGAAACGGAGGCGGAACCCACCTCCGAGGTTTGGGCGTAATGCCACTCGAGAAGCTTCTGTTCCCGAAAAGCGAAATTACGTAACCGCATCGGGAACCTCCATCCCCACCTTCCCCCCAAGGGCTATGAACGGCAATGCAATCGCTGTGCCATCGCTGTCCTTTGAAAAAGGGGGGATGGCGATGGCATAGCTTGGGAGGGAATTTTGCCTGGGGACGAAGTTGCGCCCCCGCTTCCATATGCCGTCGAGCAGTTCGATTTGGTTTCGAAATGGGGGCGTTCGCCAGGCCCCCACATTGGTTTCTGGTTTGGACGTTAGGAGAGGCTCAGCAGCATTTTTACGGGCTGACCAGGCTGACGGAGCTTAACGAACCCTAACTGACGGGATCAGGAAGGCGAGACCCACCTTCCTGATCCCATCGTTATCCCGTGGTTTTTGGCTTCAAAGGCGCTGGCGAACAGCCCCGATGGCGGTGTTCGCCAGCCCATCTCAAAAAGAAAGGCCTCGGAATGGCCGTGGAATCCGGAACCAGGGGAGGAACCTCCGGAATAGGTGTGGGAGGGATGGCCAAATCTCGAAATTTCGCGCCAGAAAGGGGAAGGGTGGCAACGGGATCAGGAACCACCCTCCCGACCTTCCAATCCCCCGTCCCCACCCTCCAATCCCATGGCCATTCCAAGGCAATTCTGCTTGGGGGGGTGAATGGCGATGGAATGGCAACGGGACCAACGTTTGCCTGTAGAGGAAGCTCCCAACCCACTTTCCTACCTTCAAGATTCCATTCGAAATGAATGAAAAAGAGGGCGTTCGACAGGCCAACATGATTCCGTTTGGTTCGGACGGAATCATAGGCTCGGCAAGAATTTCGCGGGCTGACCAGCCTGACGGACCCTAACGAACATTGACGGACGGGATCAGGAAGCCGAGACCGACCTTCCTGATCCCGTCATATTTCCATTTACAAGTTCTGGCAAACAACGCCGATGTGTTCACGAGGTGTGTTGGTGATGCTTCTGGAGGAAACGCCATAAATCAGAGTCCCTTCCGCTGCAGCATCTCTCATCTCAGTGCATTTGGAACGCTACTGTTTGATGGAACCTTCCTGATTCTGTAAAAGCAGTATTTACGAAACGTGTGATGAACTGCGGTGTCGGAAATGTTTCATCTCAGCTATAAAATAGTCTCAACCTAGAATGAACAAAAAACAAAATTTTAGCTTTGTGTCATCTTATTCAAAAGTTGGTGCTCCTCAATTGTTCCTATACTGATCTTGTTGAGGCTAAGCCCTGCACGCGCCTGGTTTCGCGTGTAGCAGCTCTATGCGGAGTAGCGAGACTTCGCATACCGCATACCGGTTTTACCTGTGTTGCGGTAATCGCCGAGTACACTCCAATCTGTGCGCTTCGGTATGCGCATTTCGACATTGGACCAGGGAAGTGACGACATTGCACAAACGCGTATGTGCAACTGTCAGTGTTGCGAGCACCTGCGCAACTACTCCTGGGCAGGTAGAAATACACCTGACGGTATTTTCACCTGATGGTATTTCACCTGGCGGTGCCAACCTGGAAACGCATTCTAGAGTAGGTGCTTGCACGTTCTTCATGAACAACGTTCTCGTAGAACGTTCTTGCACACGTCACTATGTTTCTCTACAAGGTTCATGTTGTTTCTGTTGTAATCTATCAATTTAATCAATTAATGAAGTTCTTTCTTTCCGTTACTGCATACCAAGTTGGCTTTAGTATTCGGTTTCCACAAGTCAGTATTCGGTTTACAAGCATCCGCTTTGCAACTCTGCGCCTAGGCTCTCCCATAATCGCCTATTCTCCGCATGGTGCGTTGAGCGTGGACGCATACGCGAACTTCAGATAGCCTCGAGTACAATTGACGAAGTTTTCAACCTTGGGCCGGCAGCCACATTGATTCCGTATGGCTGGCGAGGATGCCGCTACGGAAATCATGGACCTGGAAGCGCAGGTCGCTGCTTTGCGGGAGCGCCACAGCGGTGGCGAAATCAGCGACGCGGATCTGGAGCTGATGATCGAAGGAGCTCGTGCGAAATGGGCTCGCGATCACCCACCTCCTCGTGCTGATGCGGAAATTGAGTCCGCTTCTCCCCGTGCTGAAGGCAACAACGTCAACATCGATGGCAATGAAGGCACACGAGTTACGCGCGGTGAACTGCGTGGAGCCGTCAGAGTGAACACCGCGAGCGTCGGTGGAACGCAAGCGCAAGTTCTTCGATCTGCAGCTGCAGCGAGTGCGCGTAGTGACGCGCATGGTTATCGCAACTCTGTGCGACGGAGTGGTGGCGGACCCTCGTTGGCAGCAAATGCGTCAACCGTACGCGATGGTGGCATCGCTCCGGAATACGGATACTTCAAGTTTTCACCCGACAAGATTGTCGTGCCGAAACTACTTGAAGGGCGCCACGACTTGACAACGTGGGTCGAGTCCATTGAGCCGCAGTTGGAAATCGCACAACTGAAGAAGTTCGTTGACGGAACGGTGGAGGTGCCGCCTGAGGAGGATGCGGAACGGCGCGCACAGTTTCATTCTGCACAGCTGCTGACGTTTATGGTCATCTCAAGGTGTTGCTCGCCGGTCGTCCAAGTTGCATTAAAGCCTTGCCGTCTTCGGGTGGACGCGGGTTTTCAAGCTTGGCAATTCATAATGAAGACCTACAAGGCAACTGATGACCTTTACATCGGCCAGCTGGAGCAACGGTTGACAAATCTGGAGATGGGGGAGCACGAAAGCGCAACCGCATACTGCAATCGCGCACAGCAGATACTTGCAGATCTGCGCATGGCCGGCGTCGACTACGCAATGTCTTCGTACGTTACACATGTCATCAAAGGTCTACCTGCAAGCTATAATCTCCTTCGTCGAATGGTGAAACTCCCAGGTGTACGCGAAGAGCTCGATGAGGATACGCTTTCGAGCTACATCATTGAGGAGGAGTTCACACTCGAATCCGAGCGGCGCAAGGAGCAGCTTCTCCCTCAAGTCAACTATGTCGCGTCGAAGCAGCCGCAGTCGCAACAGAAGTGGGGGAAATCGCGCGGGGGAGGCGACAATGAGAAAAACGTTTACCGCGCGAAAATGACCAAGGGCGAGGAGCGTTCCGGTGGCGGAAAGCGCAACTCCCAACGATACTGTTTCGTTTGTGGAGATCCCGACCACTTCGCGAACCAGTGCCCCGACCGCGTCATCAAGGAGGATGGCGATGGTCAGGAAGCTCCGCGCGGACGATCGCAAAACCGTCAACCTCGTCACGAAACCGCATACCGCGAGGACAACCAGCACTCTGATTCCGAGGACGAGCAGCCGTCGGATGCCGGAACCTCCCGCGGAAAGGGTGTGAAGGACGCCCCAAGTGACAATGTGGACCAAGAGGGGCAAGCGTCGTGTTCGATGGCCGTCGTGGTGACGGACGCATCGGCGGAACCGACCATTTCCTTGGCCTCGGAAGCTGGCGAGGACTTCCAAGCGGTAGCTGCAGCGGTGCAAGCAAATCCGACTGTGGTACTCCTCGATAGTGGCTGTTCACATCATCTTGTGGGGACGCGTGAGGCATTCGTGGAGATGAATGCGGAAGGCAACGTTCACCATGTGCGTGGATTTGGTGGCGCTATTCAGCTTGTCCAAGGTCGCGGTACAATTGCTCTTGAAGGGGCAGCGGGCACAATGGTTCTCATCTCGGATGTGCTGTATGTGCCTGGCGTACAGGCGAATCTGCTGTCAGCTGGATAGCTAAAGGAAAGTGGTGTGCAGTTTCAGGACACCGGCGACAAAACGCTTCTCGTATCGGCTGAGGGAGCTGTTCTCGGTCGTGCGCGCTACACCGGCCGCGTCCTCTGCACTGACCTCCGTCCGTGTTCGTCGCTGCCGAGCTCTACCCTCCCACCGGTGTACCCGCGTGTGGTACCTGCTGTCGTCGCTTCTCTGCTCCCGGCTGCGGAAAGCCTCTCTCGTTCCACCGCCGACACCCTTTCCAAGTCGCCCGACAACGATGAGGGGAGACCTGACACGCTACCTTCGGCGCCGCGCATTGGCATCGTCGACGGTCGACATGCTGCATTTCCAGAAGTTGGTGCGCCTGATATGCAGAAACCGGCACCTGGTATGCAGAAACCGGCGCCTGGTATGCAGAAACCGGCAGGGGAGCAGGTGACAAGGGAGCAAATTAGCGACAGCACGTCGAGCGACGTTGTGGAGGTCATCGGCGAAGCTGCAGGGGAGCCGTCTGGAGACAGTTCTTTGAGCGATGTGGTGGAAATCAAGCCGCCGACACGGCATTCCACCCGCTCCAACTTTGGTGTGCCTCCAAAGAAATGGGCCGATGTGTGCCCGGTATTTGCCAACATGCTTCTTGATGATGCGAAACCGGATACCACGCTGCAAGAACTGGATCTCGGTATGCACGCTGACCCTGAACGCCGGTGGGATATAGCGACGATGACCGTCAAGGAAGCGCTTACGTACATCCCGAGCGAGCAACCCGTGGATTATTTCACGAAGGCGCTGCATTCCCCAGCTGTCAAGCGCTGCTCGGTCACCATTGGGCAAGTCGATCTTGCAGTTGACGCGCGAGACAATGCGCAGGATTAGGTGCCATGTCCTTCAACATGGCTGGTGCGGTGAGTAAGCGTGTGCGGAAAACACGCAGACGAGTATCAGGATCGTCACCCTGTTGTACTCTATTATTTCCCTTTTCGCTTTGTGTGGTGTGCTAACTCCTCAGTTGCCCAGGCACGAGCAGGGCAGGGGAGTGTTGAGGCTAAGCCCTGCACGCGCCTGGTTTCGCGTGTAGCAGCTCTATGCGGAGTAGCGAGACTTCGCATACCGCATATCGGTTTTACCTGTGTTGCGGTAATCGCCGAGTACACTCCAATCTGTGCGCTTCGGTATGCGCATTTTGACATTGGACCAGGGAAGTGACGACATTGCACAAACGCGTATGTGCAACTGTCAGTGTTGCGAGCACCTGCGTAACTACTCCTGGGCAGGTAGAAATACACCTGACGGTATTTTCACCTGATGGTATTTCACCTGGCGGTGCCAACCTGGAACCGCATTCTAGAGTAGGTGCTTGCACGTTCTTCATGAACAACGTTCTCGTAGAACGTTCTTGCACACGTCACTATGTTTCTCTACAAGGTTCATGTTGTTTCTGTTGTAATCTATCAATTTAATCAATTAATGAAGTTCTTTCTTTCCGTTACTGCATACCAAGTTGGCTTTAGTATTCGGTTTCCACAAGTCAGTATTCGGTTTACAAGCATCCGCTTTGCAACTCTGCGCCTAGGCTCTCCCATAATCGCCTATTCTCCGCAGATCTGACATCAACGCGAACCCCACGTGTAAACCCGCCTTTTTTTTAAATCCCACATGCATCCTTCGTGCGCTGTTGTCTTTTCTCTCATGCCCAGGTTGCCTGGTTTAGGGCGTGGTGTGGGGGTTCTCGAAATTACCGCGGTACTGTCTATTGACATCACGCACTTCCGCATTTCCCGTGAAGACCACCACCAGCGGACAATGATTTTATGAACCATTATGACAGACTATACGACCAACGGTACACCAAGAAATGAACACTTTCCGCGTTCAACGGTAATAGCGAATCCAGCCCAGCACTCAACGTGCGGCATTGTGCAAATCCATCGCGCGGCGCACTCATTCTTGGTCACGCGATGGTAAACACATGGAAATAATGCAAATTCATCGCGTACCGCTCTCCTTCCTTCCCGCTGCCTCGTTTCAGCGGGGATTCCGGCCATCAGACCCCCCTCGTCCCGTGCATTTCCGACCGTCAAATTTCGAACGGCGCGTTCGTTTCCGCTCACGCCAAATCGCTAGCTTTACAGTCTTCAGTTCAATCCGTTACCATTGCCTGCCGTTACATCCTCCGTCGCCGCTCGCTCTCCCCGCCATGCCTGCGGTTTCCGCCATCCCCCGCACCTTCCGCGGCTTCCGCCACGCCCGCGGCTTCCCCCACGCCTACAGCTTCCGCTACTCCTGAGACTTCCGCCACCCCTGCAGCTTCCGCCACGGCTGCGGCTTCCGCTACACCTGACTCCTGAGACTTCCGCATGGCAGGACAGGAAATTGTCGCAAACGTGCTTACCGCTGCCCGCACCCATCAGCATGCTCCGCACCGGGCGTCCGCCGTCGAGAAAGCTCGTTATCGGTAAGAGGGGTGATGAGGGTGAGGGGGGGTGAGGGTGGGGAACGGGGTGAGGGGAGTGAGGACGGTGAGAGCAGTGAGAGTAGGGGGGCAGTGATGGGGGTGAGGGGGGAGAGGGCGGTCGCTATCGGTGAGTGCTCCCCATCGTCGCATCTGTGCTCCCCATTCCCCCAACCCATCAGCATGCGTTGCACCTGGCGTCCGCCGCCAAGAGAGCTCCTTGGTGTGAGAAGCGTGGCGGGTTGCGTTGCAATCCCGGTCCTCGCGACCTGTCACGCTTGTCACGCCACAAGGATGCTTCAGAGTGCGATAAGGCGGAGGAGATTTCTGAGTCCAGAACCAACTGCAACGGCCCCTGTTGGCCCTCGGAAGCTTCCCTGAATGCCGTGGCCAGCACGTGCCAGGGCGCACCGAGGTCCCGACCTTCCACGCCACGAGCCTGCAGTGCTTTACGATGCGATTTTTTTAGGCGGAGCCGCGGAGGAGATTTACATTCACTCTGATCTGAGATTCAAAACTTCCGCTGCAATACTACTCTACGATCAACCCTGAGCGATCCTTCGCTAAGTCCCACCTGGGATTGTAACATGGTATGAGAGCTACTCAGGGATTCTTCGCATCTTCACTTCCGTGAAATTCGCCGAACCTAGATCTGGTGAGCGGCACACGCTCCAAGACCAAGATGGCCGGAGGATCCGGAGGCCAAGTAAATCTGACGGCTGAAGGACAAACCAACCCGACTACGACAGATTAGGCGACAACCACGATCGGCACTGCCGCACTCGAGCAGTTATTCGCTCGACTTTCAACTATGGAGAAAGAACTCTAAGATTTGCGCAGAGGCGATGCGGAAACCTCTTCCCAACCAGCTCAACATGGACAACCGGCTACGAAAAGTCGTGATACCGCCGCGCACACCTTCTCCCTCGACACAGACAAATCAACAACAACTGCTCCCCGTCCAAGTGATGAAGTCATTAACTCTGCGCAAGCACGCTTTCTCAGCGTCTCAATAATCAAGACTACCGCCGCGTTTGACGGCAAAGACTTCTACACATGGAGTTTCGAGCTCCTCCTACAGACAGCGCAGATCTACCACTACTTCGACGACTCCTATTCTAAACCGGTGGAAGACACCGACGACGCCAGGGCTCAGTACTACAGCGAGTCCCTCATGGCGTACAGTGTGCTGCTGCGAAATATGATGCCTGCGGAACAACTTAGCGTTCGCTCCCACAAAGAGAGCGCCGCTCCAGCCTTGGAAGCCTGGAAGCACCTCGTTGAGGTTTATCAGCCGAAGGACTCGGTCACCGCCAGCAGGCTCCTGCAGCAGCTTATAGAGACAAAGATGGGGCACGGGGAGAAAGCGAATTCCTAAATTAACCGCTGTCGCAACATCCGTGACCAGATCACGAAGCATGGGAGCGCAATATCGGAAGAGATCTTCGTCAACATAGTCCTTCAAGGACTCGGGCCAGAGTCGAAGCCCTGTAAAGCGCTACTCCGACAGCGAGGGATTATCTCAGAAGCCGCGCTATGCGCCGCACTCCTGACCGAACAGCAGGACATCGACTCGAGCAGAACAAGCTCCGCGCCGCGACGAGAGCGCCTCGCCTTCTACGCAGACAACCGTGAAGAGCGACGACAACCAAGGCGCCGTTATTGCAAAATATGCAAAGTCTTCGGACATTCAACGGATCGATGCAAATCCCGATCCAACTATCTGTTAGAATCTAGCAGGTGGAATGGTTGAACTATGGAAGAGTTTGGGTACAAATATGAAACCCTAAAGTGGGCTGTACCCCATATTGGCTACCCCACTACATCCTAAACATGTATAGCAGATATAACGTTTGACACACCCCCAAAGGCAAAGTGGGGGAGAACAAGGGGTCACAAGACCAGTCAAGCAAAGAAAGCTCAGGGTGGATCACAACATCACCACACACACTGAGCATAAGCAGAGGGCCACAAGGCCAGTTGACATGCAGAGGTATATATGCAACAATAACAGCATAGTGATCTCTACCTAGCAGAGCAAGCATGCAGGCATATATATAGATCACAGTACAAGCAAAGTCTACAGCAAGTGAGGAAACGTGGGCACAAGGCCTAACAAAGTGCAGAAACGCTGATGATCACCAGGCGGAAGTGCCTTGGTGAATATATCAGCAGTGTTGGCCCGAGTGGCCACGTGAGCAAGACGAAGCTGACTACGCTGCTGCAACTCTCGAGCCAGGAAGTAACGCAGAGCGATGTGCTTCGTTCTGTGCTCCAGTCTGCGCTCCTGACACAAGGCAATGGCGGCCATGTTGTTGACGTACAGCACTGGAGGAGAATAAGGCCGCTCTCCCAAGTCGGTCAGCAGGTAGGTGAGCCAGCGTAACTCCTGTGCAGCCATGGCTGTGGCGTAGATCTCAGCCTCACAACTGGAGCGGAGAACAGAAGACGAGCGTGTAGAACGCCAAGAAACTGAACCAGAGCCAAGGCTGAAGGTGTAACCCTGTGACGACCGCTGCGTAGCCTGGTCGTCAACCCAAGAAGCGTCTGAGTGCCCAGTGAGGACAACTGCGCTCCGCCCTCGAAGCACGAGCCCTATGCCCAATGTACAGCACAAGTAGCGCAGTACCCTCTTCGCAGCAACCATGTGCACCTTTCGGTGCCGACCAGGAGCCACGTAGCGAGCCAAAAGGCCAAGAGGGTACGCAAGGTCAGGTCGAGTGCAGGTCATCAGGTACATGAGGCAGCCCACTAGCTCTCTGGATACGGGCCACTCGGCTCTACGGACTCGTCCGAAGGTGGAGCTGAGAATGAGTGGCCTGTAGCCAGAGGAGTGTGCTGTGGCGAGGACCAGGTGCAGCCGAAGCGCTGAAGGACCTGCTGCACCATGTGTGACTGAGTCAGTGTGATGGTGCGGCGTGCTCTGTCCCGGGTGATCTGCAAGCCAAGGTAGCTGCGCAGTTCACCCTGGTCTGTGCACGTGTGTCTCTTCTGCAGCTCCGAATTCACGTGGGCGAGAGCCTCAGTATCAGCAGTGGCAAAGACCAAGTCGTCGACGTACACGAGGATGTAGAACGGCGGCAGCGACGTGTCGGTGCGCAGAAACAGTGGCGGGTCAGCAGTCGACGGATTAAACCTAAGAGCCGCAAGTGTAGTCCTCAGTGTGTCGTGCCACTCACGTGGTGCCTGGCGGAGACCGTAGACTGGCCGCCGGAGGCTCCACTGGGTACCAGGAGGGAACGACCCAGTGAAGCCAGGAGGGCGGCGCAGCCAGATATCCTCATGCAGGCTGCCCTGTAAGAAAGTTGTGCTGAAGTCAAGAGAGTGAAGCTCGTAGTCTCGCTGAGCGGCGATGTGCAGCAGCACCCGAAGAGTGGTCATCTTCGGGGTGGGGGAGAAGGTCTGAAAGAAGTCTACTCCCTCTCGCTGACTGAAACCTCGAGCAACGTAACGAGCCTTGAAGACAGGCGGAGAACCTGGCGGCCGCTTCACCCTGAAAATCGACATGCCATTGACGATGTTCGCCCCAGGAGGGGGAAACTCGTCAACGTAAGTGCCTGTGGACTTCCAGGATGCCATCTCTGCGTCCATGGCTGTCTGCCACTGAGAGGAGTACTCACCCGCGATCGCCTCAGCGTAAGAGCGCGGGGTCGGGATGTCTGGAGCATCAGGGTCTCCCTCAGGGGCAAGCAGCATGGACACGAGATGAGGCGCAGCGGCTGCAAGACACTCAAGGTCCTCCTGCCTGGCCTCAAGGACGTCCGTGCCAAGAGCACACTCACCCCCGACGGACGGAGGACAGACAGACTCAGACTCAGCAACAAGACTAGCGGCGTAGTCTACACGACAGGCAGCAGCAAAGTCAACAAGCTCAGCAACTAAGGCAGACGTAGTAGCAGACTCAAACGACGGGTTAGTGACAACTGTGGCTAGCAGACGCGTGACAGCAGGGTGAGCAGCACGGGTGCAGTCACACTCATGCTCAGGAACGGTAGTTAGAGAAGACGCAGGAGGGGACGGTAGGGGGACACGCTGCGGAGGAGAGGAAGGACGACGAACTACGAGGCGGGTGCCGGGGACAGTCGGCTGACGCGAACGAGGAACACGGCGACCGGAACTACTAGAACGGACAGGCGAGACAGGACGCGACGCAGGCTCACGACGCTCAGTAAAACCCCCTGTCTACTTAGTGTAAGGAGAAGGAGCAGGCAGTGGTGAGCCAGACTGTAACGGAAGACCAGTAGACGAAGGGAGACTAAGAACCTGGCGAAGCACAAAGTCAGGCGGTGGCTGAGACGACGGAGACGGTGGAGCGAAGAACAGGCGCGGCTGTGCAGTGCCACAAGCACCAGCAGCTCCAGCACCCCCAGCAGCTCCAGCACCTCCAGCAGCTCCAGAACCCTCAGCGCCAGCTCCTCCAGGACCAGCTACACCAGCAGCAGCACCCTTAGAACCAGCACCTCCAGTCCCAGGGTCTCCAGCCTCAGTGTCTCCAGCAGCAGCACCCCCAGACCCAGGGTCTCCAGCAGCAGCACCCTCAGGCTCAGCAGCACCTCCTGCCCCAGCAGCTCCAGTACCCCCAGTACGAGCACCTCCGGGACCAGCACCACTCCCAGCTCCAGTGACGACAGCAGAAACACCTCCAGCGGCAGAGCCCCGAGCTCCAGAAGCGCGACCCTGACGGCGACCGTACCAGTCGTGCAGCTGCTGTGAGGTGAGAGGCACACGCGGACGAAGGCGGCTACTCCAGGGAGACCGCGCAACAGCAGACTCAGAACCCTCAGCGCCAGCACCCGCAGCAGCTCCAGAACCTCCAGCGCCAGCACCCGCAGCAGCTCCAGAATCTCCAACGCCAGCACCCGCAGCAGCTCCAGAACCTCCAGCGCCAGCACCCTCAGCAGCTCCAAAACCTCCAGCTCCATCACCCTCAGCAGCTCCAGACTCCGCACCCCCAGGCTCCGCACCTCAAGGCTCAGCACCCCCAGGCTCCGCACCCCCAGGCTCAGCACCCCCAGGTTCCGCACCCCCAGGCTCAGCACCCCCAGAAGCAGCACCCCGAGCAGGACCACCCTCAGCAGGACCTGAGTCACCAGTGACCTCAACCGGCGCAGTCAAGGGAGGAGGGTCTACCTGAGACACACCTGAAGGAGCAGGACCGGGAGTGGGGAGGGGGTCTACCTGGGGAGCACCTGGAGCGAGGAAGAGCGGCGGGGGGGGGGGAGAGGGGCAGTGCGGTAGGGGAAGAGACGGTAAAAGAAAACCGACTCGTCGAACGTGACGTCCTGAGAGGGGAAGACACGGCGCGAGGTGGGGTGGTAAAACTGCCAACCAGGCGCGTCAGGGACAAAGCCAAGGAAGACACAGGGAACAGCGCGGGCGGAGAGCTTGTCCGCGGTGATATTGCGGACAAAGGCACGAGCACCCCAGACCCGGAAACGCGACGCATCGCCAACCTTCCCCGTCCACAGCAGTGTGGGCGAGGTCTCCGGCAAGGAGACACGGGGCCAGAGGTTGAGCTGATGCGCGGCGTACCGGACCGCAAATGGCCACAAAAAATGGGGGGCAGCCGCATGGATCATGGAGGTACGAGTGACCTCCATGACTAAGCCAATGCGGCGCTCAGCAACCCCATTCTGCTGCGGAGAGGCCGGAAGCGTGAACGACTGGGTGATGCCGTGCTCCTCACAGAAGGCTGCCAAGAGGTCGGAGGAAAACTCACCACCTCTGTCAGAGTGCAGACGCAAGACGGGAAACTCCGTCCCGAACCGCTCGCGGAGCTGGAGACGAGTAGCGCGGATCCAGGGGATCAAAACATCAGGGACCTCACCCTTGGTGCGCAAGGGGAAGACCGTGGTGTAACGCGTGTAGTCGTCGACGACCAGCAGGAAGTACCGCTCGTGGCCCTGTCCACGGACGCGGGCTGGGCCCCACACGTCCAGGTGGAGAGTCTGCAGGGGAGCCTCTATGGGAGGGAACGAGGAGGAGTGAGGAGCGGCGCGCTGCCGCCCCTCGACACAGGGAAGACAGGGAGGAGCAGGCGAGGGTGGGAGGGGAGGGAGAACCCTGGGAAGACCAGAGACAAGGTACCGGCGGTGCATGCTGCGAAGGCGCTGCACCGAGGGGTGACCAAGGCGGTGGTGCTAAAGGAGGGTCTGGTGCGACAAGGCGTGACACGAGCAGGGGGCCGACAACTGACCTGACGCAGACGCAGATGCAGCTACCTGAGGGGACTCAGTGGTCAGTGTGTACAGGCCCGACCCCGGCTGTCGAGTTAAGGTAGCCAGGTGACGACCCGTCTGAGCACACGTGCAGTGTGTCACACGCTCGTAGGCAGGGGTGAACTGGTGAACACCCGCATCCTGGAGTGCAAAACCCGCCACCAAGTTCGTAGAGAACGAGGGGAGGTGAAGACCCGACAGTGTGCTGGACGGGACAGCAGGACAAGGGAGGACAGTGGAAGAGGTCGCACGGACTGGACCCCCAGAGGGGTCTGCCAGAGAGACTGGAACCGGCCGACTGAGCGGCGTGAGGGTGGTGCTGTCACGAAAGAAGGAGCGAGAAGCACCAGAGTTAAGTGTGAAGGTGTACAAGGCCTGAGCAGGCGCAGTACCAGAGAGAGCAGACTCACCAGCACCTGGAGCAGCAGCCTCACCCGTACCTAGAACAGGAGACACACTAGCCCCTAGAGCAGCAGCCTCACCAGCACCTAGAGCAGCAGGCTCTATACCTGGGTCAGGCGGTACGCACAGGTAACAGGCACGGTCAGCACTAGTAGGCAATGCATACATGGCAGTGAGAATAGCATCATAGTCAAGAGCAAAGATATCTACCCTCTGCCCAAGCAGCTCCACCCAGTCGGGGAGCTCAGCCTCGTCGCCAAACTCGGTACGCTAGGCGTCGCGCAGACGGGCGAAGCAGCGGGACTGTGTGTGACTGAGCGTCCCGCAAGCCTGACCAGTCCGAGCACCAGTGCGAATGACGTACGGGCAGCGAACGGTACTCAGAGACCCTCTACTCTGAGCGTACCACTCACGAAGCTGCTGGGGCGTGCGAGACTCGCGCGGACGTCGCTGGAGCTGCATCTGGCCACCGCCAGTAGCAGTAGTAGCAGTAGTAGCAGCAGTAGCAGCAGTAACAGCAGTAGCAGCAGTAGCAGCGCGACCACCCCTACAACCCCAACTAGCGTACCACTCACTAAGCTGCTGGGGCGTGAGGGACTCACGCGAACGTCGCTGGAGCTGCATCTGGCCACCGCCAGTAGCAGCAGTAGCAGTAGTAGCAGTAGTAGCAGCAGTAACAGTAGTAGCAGCAGTAGCAGCGCGGCCACCCCTACAACCCCAACTAGCGTACCACTCACTAAGCTGCTGGGGCATGAGAGACTCACGCGGACGTCGCTGGAGCTGCATCTGGCCACCGCCAGTGGCAGCAGTAGCAGTAGCAGCAGCAGTACGAGCCTAGCAGTAGTAACAGAAGGAGCAGCAGTAGCCGCAGTGGCAGAGCAGGCAGGGCAGGCGCGGCAGGCAGGCAGGCAGGCAAGCAGGCGTGGCAGGCAGGCAGGCAGGCAGGCAGATGGTGCGAACAAGGAGGTGCTCACCAGTGGCGGGAAGGGCAGGCGCACGACGGCGGCGACGGCGGGGCCGCTACAGCTGCGGCAGAGCAGGGCCACGTCGGCGGTAGGGCAGGTCCGCGACAGCTGCTGCAGGGCGGGGCCGTGACAGCTGCAGGGCGGGGCCGCAACGGCGGCAGAAGGCTCCGCGGCAGCAGCTGCAGGGCGGGGCCCCGAACGCGGCAGGAGGCTCCGCAGCAGCTGCTGGAGGGCAGGGCCGCGACCACGGCAGGAGGCTCCGCGACAGCTGCTGCAGGGCAGGGCCGCGACGGCGGCAGAAGGCTCCGCGGCAGCAGCTGCTGGGCAGGGCCGCGACTGTGGCAGGGCGCTCCGTTGCAGCTGCTGCAGGAGTGACGATGGCAGCTGCTGCAGGGCGGCGTCCAGGGGCAGCCGCGAGGAACAGGGGCAGCCGCGGCGCGCGAGGCTGGAGCGCGCTGCGCGAGCTGTGGCGCGGCGCGCGGGGCTGCAGCGCGACGCGCGGGCAGCCAACGCGACGCGCGGGGCTGCAGCGCGACGTGCGGGCAGCGGGAACGACGCGCAGGGCTGCAGCGCGACGCGGGGGCAGCGGACGCGACGCGCGGGGCTGCAGCGCGACGCGCGGGCAGCGGGCGCGACGCGCGGGGCGGCGACCTGGCCTGACGGGCCTGCAGGGGCGGCTCGCGGGCCTGTCGGGCCTGCAGGGGCGGCTAGCGGGCCTGACGGGCCTGCAGGGACGGCTGGCGGGCCTGACGGGCCTGCAGGGGCGGCGCTCTGGCCTGACGGGCCTGCAGGGGTGGCGCTCTGGCCTGACGGGCCTGCAGGGGCGGCTCGCGGGCCTGACGGGCCTGCAGGGGCGGCGCACGGGCCTTACGAGGCTGTAGGGGCGGCGCGCGGGCCTTACGGGCCTGCAGGGGGGGCGCGCTGGCCTAGGGCAGCAGTAGGCAGCGCGAGGGCTGCAGGACGGCGCGCGCAGCGCAGCACGTCACAAGGCAAGGCAGGCAGGCAGGCAGGCGCAGGACAATACGTGGGGTAGCGTGGTAACCGCAACGGTAGGTGGGCTCGAAAAAAAAAAAAGACGGTCCTACGGACCTAGTGCTCTGATACCATGTTAGAATCTAGCAGCTGGAATGGTTGAACTATGGAAGAGTTTGGGTACAAATATGAAACCCTAAAGTGGGTTGCACCCCATATTGGCTACCCCACTACAGCCTAAACATGTATAGCAGATATAACGTTTGACACTATCGCCACCCAAATTTCACTCACCACAACAACTGGGTCGGCCGACAAGACACTCGTCATCCTCAGTCTCAGCATCAGACACCTCGTCCTCCTGCACAACATCAACATCAGCAATCTTAAGGACCTCAATCAGGAGCTCGTAGAAACATCATCGCAAATATGGCGACGCGCCGACGTCGCACTGCTGAACCTGATGAAGAGAACGAGATCCAAGGAAGACTCCTTGAGCTAGAAGAGGGTTGGAATAATCCCCTCACTGAAGATCTCTACTATCTGTATGACGAAGACGAGCAAGATTGGAATCAGCCAATCACATTGCGGGAAAGCCCGCCACATGACAACCAACACTACGTACCGGTGGGATGGAAGGAAGAAGAAGACCCCTTCTTCCACAAGCGCTACAAGACAACCCTGGTGACTCCGCGACTGGCGCTACTTCTGCGCAGAAACAATACCGACAATTACAACACCTGGTACCTGGACAGCTGCTGCGGACAGCACATGGTGGGATCCACGCGATACGTATTGAACCTGAGTCGCGCCCCCGCAACCTACGTCACCGTCGCTAACAATGAGCAGCTGCGCGCAAATGCGCAAGGCATCGTGGTCCTGCAAGCACGAGACAGCAACACGCACATCTCGTTCAACGACGTGCTCTACGTCCCAAACCTTCGCTTTAATCTCCTCTCGGCAGGACAGCTTCGCGACTGCGGCGTCATACTCACTACGGACCTAGCCACTCGCGACCTCATCCTCACCTACGCTCCCCCTGACACACCTCCCGAATCGTTCAAATACCTCGGACGAGCCCGCTCAATCAATGGGATTTACGTCCTAGACTTCGATGTACCTTCCTGCCAAGCATCATCCGACGAGCTCGTGGACCTCGTCCCTCTCGAGTTTGCCTACATGAGCAAGGAAGCATGGGAGCACCCAGACGGACGGCCATGGGTTCGCCGGAGCCCTCATCCCCACACCCAATCACTTGCACTGTCTGCCCCACAGTTGCGCTCTCCCACAGCGCCTATCCCTCTCTGGAGCCGAGCACCAACCGCTACAAGAAGCTGGAAAAGGTATACAGCGACTTCATCGTGCTCACCTTCGACGGCATCAACGGCGAGAAGTATAATCTCACCTTCATCGACGCCTACTCACGCCACGTGTGGGTCGCCAACGTCGACGCTCGCTCCAAGGCTCCGGAAGTGTTCCGCATCTTCCTCGCGCACGCGCAGCGACAGTCAGGAAGGAAACTGAAGATCTGGCAGAGTGATGGGGCCAAGGAATTTCGCAGCAATGAGCTAGAGAGTTTACTTGCTGAGAAGGGAATCAAGCATGAGATTTCTCTCCCCTACGCTCACCAGCAGCAAGGCGTCGCAGAGAGGGTCAATCGCACCCTCATGACAAAAGTCCGCGCCCTCATGAATCAGTCCGGCCTGCCAAAGATGTTCTGGCCCTACGCCATGAACCACGCGGTGCGCCTGCACAATCTACTCTCCACCACCGCCTATAGGGACAACTTGTCCCCCCCCACAAAGTGGACCGGCTCAAGGGGAGACCCCTCCATGCTGAGGGTTTGGGGATGCATGGTGCAGTACCGGCCGACCTCGGCCACAATCGGCAAGTTCGTTCATCGTGCGCGCTGGGGAATCCACCTGGGGCTCAGTCACGAGCACAAAGGGTGGCTCATTCTTGATATTGACAGTAAGGAGATTGTTCCCGCGCGAGACGTTCTCTTCTACGAACGGCTTACATTGAAGCAGTGGATTGAGGACGAGCGACGCAATGAGGCACGTGGCTACGTCAACAGCGGTCGCAGCTTTGCAACTCCAGAAGACGAAGCAGCTGAAGCAGCACTGGACCGCGACGACACCGATGAACACCCCAGCATCCCGCCTCGTCCGCGCGATGACGACGACGATGCCAGTGACGATGACCCCGCGCCAGGGCCGTCACAGCGCCAAGCAGAGCCGAGCACCACAACGCCCGGCTACGAAAGCGGAGACGATGACGTGGTGGAAGTCTCAACAAACACAGACACCACCAATGTGTCAGGCCTTCAACTTCTCGAGCTGCACACGTCCGTCACTACCCTCGCACGGGCCGTGGAGCCCAAGAACCTTCGCCAGGCCCTAACCGGCCCTCACACCAAGGAGTGGCGCGCCGCGATGGATGCAGAACTAAAGGCGCTGGAGTCTCGAGACACATGGGTCCTAGTCGATCGTGCAGCAGTGAAGGGGAGGAGGGTACTCAGCAGAAAATGGGGTTTTTCGCTTGAAGACTATTGCCGACGGCACCATCGAGCGATTCAAGGCACGCTGGGTCGTACGTGGGTACGATCAGCGCCACGGCATCGACTTCGACCAAACCTTCGCTCCCGTTAGTCGTCACACCTCCGTCAGAATTCTACTTGCCATTGCCGCCGCTAAGCACCTACCACTGCGACAGATCGACGTGAAGAACACGTTCTTATACGCGTTGGTGGATGCTACCATCTTCGTGGAGCAGCCTCACACCAATGGAGAAGGGGATCCTAGGGTCTGTCAGCTGAAGAAGTCCCTCTACGGGATCAAGCAAGCGCCTCGTCTCTGCCAGCAGCATCTGCACAAAGTTATCATCGAGATTGGTTTCAAGCAACTGCCGCACGACCCGGGAATGTATCGCCTTCACTTCAGTGGCGACTACATCCCCCTGTCAGTCTACGTCGACGACTTGCTGTACACGGGCGCCTGCAACAAGCTCCTTAACCAGTTTGAGGAGAACCTGGCGCAGCGCGTGGACATCACCATCAACCACAGTGTGAAGCAGTTTCTGGGCCTGAACATCACCTACGCGCCAGAAGCGATTCACCTGTCAGCCTCCAAGTACGCAGAGCAGCTGGGGGAACGCTTCAACATCTCACCCGCACCACTCTCAACCCTCTACTGCAACCCCAGCGCCAACTACAAACCGGACAACAAACCTTTATCACCCGCAGGCCTCCAAATGTACGAGCAGAAACTGGGATGCCTGCTATTCGCCTCTGTCACCTGCCGACCCGACCTTTCGTACATCGCCAACCAACTGGCGCAGTACTCCCGCAAGCCAGTAGCTGAGAACCAGCTGGACCTGGAGCGCGCCCTGTAGTACTTCATCTCCACACCTGACATTGGGCTCTCCTACTCCACGCTGACGACGACCTCCTTCAACCTCAACGGCTATGTGGACGCAGATCATGCAGCAGACCCTGCAGATCGACGGTCCCGAACCGGGTTCGTTTTTCGCCTGGAACCAACTGGGCCAATCTCCTCGAACTCGCAGAAGCAGGAGCTGGTTGCCTTGTCATCGGCTGAAGCAGAATACATCGCCGCGACAGCAGCAGTTTGTGAAGGCTTGTACCTGCAGGAGCTGCTACAGGAGGCGAAAATTCCAACCTCGCCTACCTTTCGCCTTCACTGCGACAACCAGAGTGCCATCAGGATCGAGAACAAACCAGGTTTCGTGAACCGCACGAAGCACATCGCACTTCGGTACTTTTTCGTCAAGGACGAAATTGACCAAGGAAAAGTTGACCTCGCCTACTGCCCGACTACTGAGATGGCAGCAGACTTCCTCACCAAGCGCCTGCCACGTCAGCAGTACAAGCACTGCTCTGACCTCGCCGGAGTAGTCAAGCGATTCAGCTCCTCCTACACTTAGGAATGAAGGGGAGTGTTACGATATGAAGTTTTACGAGAAGGCATTCCTGTATGCTGCAGGAGCCGACTCTACCGAGTACGAAGTCGAGGAGTCAGAAGAGCCAAAGCGACGCAGCAACCGTCTGACCAAGATCGATGCAGGCAGAAACATTTGAAGAGAAAAGAGCGGGAACAGGTTTGAAACGGGTTCCCGCGCCGCACAGTTTGAACTTCGCTGTAATAAGGGAATGTACCCCTTAGAGTACATGGCTAGTCTAGGTCTTTTCGTATTCCCCTGTATTCTTATATAGACCCGATGTATGCATGCTTTTATCAACTCAGTCATTTACATTCACTCTGACCTGAGATTCAAAACTTCCGCTGCAATACTACTCTGCGATCAACCCTGAGCGATCCTTCGCTAAGTCCCACCTGGGATTGTAACAATCATTCCCTGTTCCGTCGTGTTGTGTTGACCCTGTGTGCCCGCAGTGCTGCTCTGCGTGCTAAAGCACACTCAAAAGACACTCGAGCTCTCATTCTCACCGTCCCTTGTGCCTCGTCATTCCCTCTTACTTCGTCCTCCTGTCCACCCTGTGTGTGTGCCCGCAGTGCTGCTCTGCGTGCTGCTCCTTGTCACACTACTTTGGCCTGCGGTCATTGTTACAAAGTATGTCCTCGTTACAAGCAGATGCAGTGTTGAACCTCTTCTGCCACTGTTTTAACACAAAGCAAGTGCTCTGGTCGGTTGTTTTATGTCGGATCTGCTCCCTCTCTTTGTTTCTTGAGTCCGCACTTGCTCACTCTGCCCTCCCTTTTCCTCTCACTTCCCTCCCACCTCCTTCACCAACCCACCTTTTCCTCTTGCCACACCCATTTCAACCTCATCTAACCCCCCATTTCCCCATCTAACCCCCCATTTCCCCATCTAGCCCCCCATTTCCCCATCTAGCCCCCCATTTCCCCATCTAACCCCCCATTTCCCCATCTAACCCCCCGTCGTTCAGTGAGGAGGAGGGGAAGGGGTCTGTGTGCCGGGGGGGAGGAGGGAGTGGTAGCCGCACCGGTCTGCATTCAAGCACAAGTGTGCTTTGAGTTGCCCCAAAGCCCACAAGTGTTGTGTGCCAGTCACCACGTGCACGTTCTTTCTGACTGTTGCTACCCCTGACGAGTGAATTGAGAGGGGGGGAGTGGGGAGTGGCCGCACCGGTCTGCACTCAAGCACAGGTGTGCTTTGAGTTGACTCAAACACCCACCAGCCTGGTACTGGCCACCACAGGAACCTCCGTTCTCACTGTTGATAGGTAAAGGAGGGCGGAAGAGGGGGGGGGAAGGGGAGGAGACAGGGCTAGCTGTACGGTTCTACAATCAAACACAGCTACTGCGAGGTCATTGAATAACTCAAACCCAACCCTCATGGAGCCAGCCACTACAGGTACCTTAGCTCTGACTGTGGGCACCCCACCAGACAGGTAACATGGGGATATCTATACGGTGTAAGCATTCGAGCGCAGGTGTGCAGAAGACGACTCAAACCCAACCAGCATGGCGCCAGCCACGACGGGCACATTTGCTCTCTAGCTGTGGATGGATGCAGAAATGTTCAGTGGGGGTAGTTGTACCGTATATACACTCTAGCACATGTGTGTTTTAAGCTGACTCAAAACACACCAGCCTACTGCCTGCCTGCCACCACAAGAACCTTCGCTCTCACTGTGAATACCCTTAATAGGCACTGTTACACTCAAAATCTGGTGGAACAGCTGTGTGTACACTCCAAGGAGAGGTGTGTGCACTATTCACAGTACAACATAAACCACTTCCTGTTCTCCCCCCTACCATGGAACCCATTTCCCTCTTCTCTTCTTATGCTCTTGTCAGAAACAAGAAGTGATGAACTAGAAACATTTGGGAGTACAAGTATGAAACCCTAGAGAAATGTACCCCCTAAAGGATAACCCAATGTAGCCTACACAGCAGTAACATATATAATGTTTGACACACCCCCATAGGCTAAGTGGGGGAGAGCAAGGGGTCACAGGACCAGTCAAGAAAGACAAAGCAAGCTCAGGGTGGATCACAACGTCACCACACACTCTGAGCACAAGCAAAGGGCCACAAGGCCAGTTCACATGCAGAGGTATATATGCAGTACAAACAACACAGTGATCTCGACCTAGCAAAGCAAACAAGCAGGTATAGATACATAGAGATCACAGTACAGGCAAAGCCTACAACAAGTGAGGAAAAGTGGGCACAAGCCCCAGCATAGTGCAGAAGCGCTGATGATCACCAGACTGAAGTGCCTTGGTGAATATATCAGCGGTGTTGGCCTGAGTGGCCACGTAACGCAGACGAAGCTGACCACGCTGCTGCAGCTCTCGAGCCAGGAAGTAACGCAGAGCGATGTGCTTCGTTCTGTGCTCAAGTCTGTGCTCCTCACACAAGGCAATGGCAGCCTTGTTGTCGACGTACAGCACTGGAGGAGAACGAGGCCGCTCTCCCAAGTCGGTCAGCAGGTAGGTCAGCCAGCGTAGCTCCTGTGCAGCCATGGCTGTGGCGTAGATCTCAGCCTCACAACTGGAGCTGAGAACTGAAGACGAGCGAGTAGAACGCCAAGAAACTGAACCAGAGCCAAGGCTGAAGGTGTAACCCTGTGACGACCGCTGAGTAGCCTGGTCGTCAACCCAAGAAGCGTCTGAGTGCCCAGTGAGAACAACTGAGCTCCTCCCTCCAAGCACGAGCCCCATGCCTGACGTACTGCACAAGTAGCGCAGTACCCTCTTAGCAGCATCCATGTGCACCTTACGGTGCCGACCAGGAGCCACGTAGCGAGCCAGAAGGCCAAGAGGGTACGCGAGGTTAGGACGAGTGCAAGTCATCAGGTACATGAGGCAGCCAACTAGCTCTGGGTAAGGACAACTCGGCTCTACGGACTCGTCCGAAGGTGGAGCTGAGAGCGAGTGACCTGTAGCCAGAGGAGTCGGCTGTGCTGAGGACCAGGTGAAGCCGAAGCGCTGAAGGACCTGCTGCACCATGTGTGACTGAGTCAGTGTGATGGTGCGGCGTGCTCTGTCCCGGGTGATTCGCAAGCCAAGATAGCTTGTCAGCTCACCCAGGTCTGTGCACGTGTGTCTCTTCTGCAGCTCGGACTTCACGTGGGCGAGAGCCTCAGTGTGAGCAGTGGCAAAGACCAAGTCGTCGACGTACACAAGGATGTAGAACGGCGACAGTGAAGTGTCGGTGCGCAGAAACAGCGACGGGTCAGCAGTAGAAGGTGCGAACCCAAGAGCCGCAAGTGTAGTCCTCAGTGTGTCGTGCCACTCACGTGGCGCCTGGCGGAGACCGTAGACCGGCCGCCGGAGGCTCCACTAGGTACCAGGAGGAAACGACCCAGTGAAGCCAGGAGGGCGGCGCAGCCAGATCTCCTCGTGCAGGCTGCCCTGCAAGAAAGCTGTGCTGAAGTCAAGAGAGTGAAGCTCGTAGTCACGCTGAGCGGCAACGTGCAGTAGCACCCGAAGAGTGGTCATCTTCGGGGTGGGGGAGAAGGTCTGAAAGAAGTCTACTCCCTCTCGCTGACTGAAGCCTCAAGCAACGTAACGAGCCTTGAAGACAGGTGGAGAACCCGGCGGCCGCTTCACCCTGAAAATCCACATGCCACTGACGATGTTCGCCCCAGGAGGGGGAACCTCGTCAACGTAAGTGCCAGTGGACTTCCAGGATGCCATCTCTGCATCCATGGCTGTCTGCCACTGAGAGGAGTACTCACCCGCGATCGCCTCAGCGTAAGAGCGCGGGGTCGGGATGTCTGGAGCATCTGGGTCTCCCTCAGGTGCAATCAGCATGGACACGAGATGAGGTACAGTAGCGGCAAAGCACTCAAAGTCCTCCTGCCTGTCCTCAAGGACGTCCGTGCCAAGAGCACACTCACCCCCGACGGACGGAGGACAGACAGACTCAGACTCAGCAACAAGACTCGCAGCGTAGTCTAGACGACAGTGAGCAGCAAAGTCGACAAGCTCAGTAACCAAGGCAGACGCAGCAGCGGACTCAAAGGAAGGGTCAGTGACAACTGTAGCGAGCAGACGCGTGACAGTAGGACTAGCAGCACGAAGAGAGTCAGACTCCGAGTCAGCAAGGGCAGGAAGAGAGGACGCAGGAGGAGACAGCAGATGGACACGCTGTGGAGCAGTGGAAGGACGGAGAGTCATATAGTGTGTGCCAGGGACAGGTGGAGGACGCTCACGCGGAACACGGCGACGAGTGCGAGCAGCACGAACAGGTGACACAGGATGAGACTCAGGCGACACAGGACGAGACTCAGGCTCACGACGCTCTGTAAGACCGCCTGTCGGACCAGTGTAGGGAGAAGGACCAGGAAGTGGCGAGGCATGCGGTAGCCGTGACCGCGACTGGACAGGCGGAGGACACTCTAAGGAGGGAGGAGGACCAGGAGGAGGCGGCTGACCAAGAACCAGCTGAAGGAGCGGAACGAAGTACGGCCGCGTCCGTGAGGTGCCCCCAGAACCAGCAGAGACAGCACCAGAACCTCCAGCCGGACCAGCACCAGCAGCACCTCCAGCAGCTCCAGGACCTCCAGCAGTACCAGCAGCACCTCCAGCAGGACCAGCACCGGCACCACCTCCAGCAGCTCCAGTACCAGCAGCACCAGTAGCACCTCCAGCAGCACCAGCACCAGCAGCACCTCCAGCAGCTCCAGGACCTCCAGTAGCAGCAGGGCCTCCAGTGGGCAGCACCTCAACACCAGGAGCTCCACTCCGGAGGCTGCAGCGCCGAGCGTACCACTCACATAGCCGCTAAGGGGAGGGAGGCTCTGGCTGCGACACTGCACCCGCAGGGCCACCAGCCCCAACTCCAGCAGACCCCCCCGCTCCAGTAGCCCCACGACGGAGGCTGTAACTCTGGGAGTACCACTTGTTAGAGACTAAGGACGGAGTCTATGAAGATTAGGAGCCAAAATATCTCAACATCGTTGGGCCTAGTTTCTGAACAGAAAAGTCGAGTTCACAAGAAACGCCGTCGACGGAAATTTCGCGGTTAAAACTTCACCAAACTCAGATATGTTGTAGCTCTACTCCGTGGCTACAATTCCCAAGTTGAATCGTACGGAAAGGTGAAGTGTGTCTTGAGTTATCGATTTCAGCGCACTAGGGGGTATGCTGCCATAGAATCTTAACTCAATCACAAAGTTCACACAAGTTCACACAAGAGAATTGGAGTAGCACTAAACCAGGTGGAAGGGATTAGGAGGACGAGAGGGAAGGTCCCAAGAGAGTCCCCAACCAAGGAAACCCCATGGCATACAATTCCCTTCCCCATAGGCAACCCAACTTTGACCTTTGTCACTATCCCAACCTCCACAATCCACCTCAACCCAACTTGGCCACACTTGCCAACCTGGTTTGGTTTCTCCCAACCATTTGGCAGCAACTACAGTAGAAAAGACGAATTTCCCAACCCCCAAAAGTCTGTACCCCATATTGAGTCAACCCCACAACTTCCCATAGTCACCACAACCAAATATCAAAAGCATACGAACTCCAACGTTCGTAACTTTCTTGTTCGTGCTCCGATTGAAGCGATACTTGGTTCCTCGGAAAGCTCTTGAGCAGAGGAGTCACTTCAGATATCTGCTCAAGCCAAATAACATTCACACACACACTCAGAAAAACCAAACCGCACAAAACACAAATTCTTGTGCACACTCACAACACGCATGCAACGCACGAACATATGATGGGAGGCAGACAGACGTGAATGCGAATGGTAGCATCACTCAACAAACTCCCCCTCTGGCTGCCAACCATCATCCCACATGCCATAGCTCAAGCATGCATCCTCAATGCACACTCATCCCAGCAAGCTTCATGCCCTTCCAATGCTCAGATTCAGCCAGGCGCTTGGTGAGAATGTCAGCCGCCTGCTGATGGGTCTTCACAATCTCCAGCCGCACCTCCTTGTCCAGGAGCCTTCTCACCCAGTGCCACTTAGGCCTGATGTGTTTGGTCAGCCCATGAAGACAAGCATTCTTCGCTAGCTTCACCGCCGACTCATTATCACAGAAAATCACAGTCGGCTCCCTCTGACCAACTCCAATCTCCTCCAACAAACGCCTCAGCCACACCACCTCCTTTGCCCCATGATGCAGGGCCATGTACTCTGTCTCACACGAGGACTGCCCCACCTCATTCTGCTTCTTACTGCGCCAGCTCACTGCACCACCTCCGAACAGGCACACATAGCCTCCAATGCTGGTGCCATCCGCTTTCACCGAATTGAAGCTAGCGTCAGTGTAGCAGGTCAGGAGCATCTCCCCCTTGCTCAAATCAGCTGCACTCCTCTGCAGCCTCTGCCTCACAGCACTGTACTCCAAACCCACTGATGCCGTTGCACTCACATAGTGGACCAACCTCTTGGCCGCTTCCAGCTGCTCATGACTGGGGCGTGAAACCACACTGGCAAGCCTGGATGTTGCAAAGGCAATGTCAGGCCGTGTGTGATTAGCCGCATAGTTGAGTGCCCCAACCATGGAATGAAAAAGTTTCCTGTCACTCTCACCCACCACCTCCTCATCAGCACAGGGCTCCACAGTGAACCCCGAAGGCAGTGGGGTGGCTGGCTTTCCTCCATCTTGCAGCCCATACTTCTCAGCCAGCCCCTCACAATACTTTCTCTGGTGCAACCTCAACACTCCCTTGTCAAGGTCCCTCTCCACATGCATCCCTAAATAGTACTTCACATCTCCCATCTTGGAGCACTTAAACTGCATCTCCAGCATCTCCTCCACATGCTCAATCATTGCAGACGACTCAGAGAAGAGCAGGATGTCGTCCACATACACCAGGAGCATGAGAAACTGCTCCTTCTCCTGTAGCAGGAACAAGCTGTGATCACACTCACTCTTCTTGAAACCCCCAGCCAGCAGAGTCTCCTCTAACTTGTGGTACCATGCACGAGGAGCCTGCTTCAGGCCATAGATGGCCTTCTTCAGCCTGCACACCCTGCCGCTCCCATCATCCAAACCCTCAGGCTGTAACATGTACAGCTCCTCCAGAATGATCCCATTGAGGAAGGCGGTGGTGATGTCCATCTGCTTCACCCGCCATCCACGGTTTGCTGCCATTGCCAATGACACCCGAAGTGTTGTGCCTTTCCCCACAGGAGCATAGAGCTCGTTGAAGTCCTTTCCCTTTGTCTGCTGAAACCCCTTAGCCACAAGCCTTGACTTGTAGCGGGTCAGCGCCCCATCAGGTCCGTACTTGTGCCTGAAAATCAGCTTGGAAGAAATGGCCTTCTTCCCGGGTGGCAGCTCACACAGCTCCCACGTCTCATTCTCTAGCAGAGAATCATACTCCTCCTTCACACTCTGCTTCCACTTTTCAGCATCGGGCCCTCTCAATGCCTCAGCTAGCGTCTTGGGCTCAGGGACGGTTGCCCAGTAGCAGTGTGCTATCTCATCCTCATCACACTGCTCAGCCACACTCCCAGCCCTTACCACCTTTGGCTTGCCACGGCTTGCATAGGTCAGCCTGTTAGGAGGGCGCACATCCCTCCTAGGACGGTCAGCCGTACGTCCGGCACCTTGTGGAGCACCTTGCTTCTCCTCCTGCTGCTGCTGCTGCTGCTGCTGCTGCTCCACCTCAGGTTCCCCCCCATCATCAGTCACCCCAGAGATCTCCTCCTTGGAGACAGAAACCTCCACCTGCCTCGAAGGCCGCTGCACCTCATCGGCCTCAATGATCAGTGGTGTTGTAGGAAGCTTCTGCTGCTGCTGCTTCCACTCCTTGTAGAACAAGGACTCAAGGAACTTAACATCCCTTGACACAGTCAGTTGCTGGCTCGTCAAGTCCCATATCAACCAGCCCTTGTGGTCCTTGGCAAGCCCCAAGTGCACACCCCATCTCCCAGAAGCTTCCAACTTTTCCCTCTTCTCCTTCGGTACATGAAACACCACCATGCAGCCATAAGTTCTCAGCATGTTGACTGCAGGCGCACTCCCATACCACTTGGTGTAGGGGACCCATTGCTTGTCCCCCACAGTCGCCAGCACCCGGTTCTTCACAACAACGACCTGCCGCAGTGCTGTCACCCAAAACGGATCCGGCAGCCCTGCACGCCCAAGGAGAGTGCGAGCACCTTCCTGCAGGGTCCGGTTGAACCGCTCAGCCACGCCATTCTGCTGAGGGTTGTAAGGCACTGTGAGCTGATGCTGGATCCCCTTCCGCTTCAGCTCCTTCTCAAAATCAGCGCCGATGAACTCTCCTCCGTTGTCAGTGCGGATCACCTTCACCTTGTGTCCGCTTTCCCTTTGTGCTCTCGGCATCCACTCCTTAAGAACAGCCGCTGCCACCTCCCCCTTAGTCTTGAGAGGGTACACCCACACCGCACGCGTGTGGTCGTCCACAATGGTCAAGAAGTAGCGGCTGCCCGAGAGAGAAAGGGCCCTCGTGGGGCCCACCACATCCATGTGCACTAGTGCAAGTGGTGCCTTGGCTGGTCCTGTGCTGCTGCTGAAGGGAAACTTCGTGAATTTGGTCTCAAGGCAGGTAGGGCAGCTCCCAATCTCCTTTGCTCCCCCCTTCACCTCCAGCCCCTTCAAGCACCCATCCTTTACCAACTTCTGCAGCATAGGAATGTTCACATGGCACAGCCTCTCATGCCACGTCTCCCAATCAGCCTCACCACTCCCAGATGAAGCCTTTGCCCATGCAGCTGTCGCATCCACACCAGCAAGCACCTCACCATGTGGCTGTTGTGGCTGCTGCACCTTCTTGACTGCATCCAGGGCCCCAGCAGTTGGTGCAGTCTCCTCTCCTCCCGCAGTTGCTTTAGCCGCTGCCGCTGCCTTTGCCGTTGCTGGTGGTTTCCCCTTCCAAGGGATGATGGGCAGCTGCCACAGGTCCTTGATGCAGCTGCTCTTCTCCTCCAAGTTCCACAGCAGCAACTTCCCAAGCTTTGCACGGCAGCTGGTTGGGCCGAAGGTAACTTCAGCCTTGCTCTTCTGCAGCCGGCGCACAGAAAGAAGGTTAGCGGACAAACCTTCAACCAACAGCACATTCCCAAGCCCCACAAGCTCTCCATTGGCTCCCATCACCTTAGCATTCCCAACACCAATCACAGGGAGCAAAGCACCTGAAGCGGCAGCCACAATCTTGATCTTCCCAGGAGGTTTTACCTCATCAAGCAAATCTGCCCGTGGGGTCATATGACTCGTGCAACCTGAATCGATCACCCAGTGAGTGAGGGGGTGCATCACAACCTTCCCAACTGAACCCACATCACCCCCACTCCCTTGCACATCCTCAACCATGAGGAACATCCCAGGGTCGGCTTTACCTTGTGCACCATCACCTTGTGCACCTGATCCTTGCACAGCGCCACCGCGTGCACGTTCACCACTTGGCGGCTTCATGCCTGGAGGGGCCCATCCCTCAGGCCGGCTGAAACACTTGAACCACGGGTGTCCAGCCTTCTTGCAGTACCAGCACGCACCCTCCATTCGGGTGCTCCCCCTGCCACCAGAGCTCCCATGCCCCTCATTGTAGTCACCTCGGCCTCTCCCTCTGCCAAAGCCTCTCCCACAGCCTCGGCCTCTCCCTCCCCCTCTTCCTCTGCTGCCTCCTGCAGCTCCATACCCCTCAGCAGTTTTGTTGGCAGCACCACCTCCCGTGTGGCGCCTGCGGAAGTCCTCTTGCAGAATCTGCTGCCGTAGCCACTCAGGCGTCCATTTGTCCTGCTGAACGTTGAGGGTGGGGATGAGGTTGTCCCACGAG
Source organism: Closterium sp. Naga37s-1 (assembly GCA_947471745.1). Lineage (NCBI taxonomy): Eukaryota > Viridiplantae > Streptophyta > Zygnematophyceae > Desmidiales > Closteriaceae > Closterium > Closterium sp. Naga37s-1. The sequence goes on from CANJKZ010000830.1 coordinate 526,609, forward strand.
TTGTCGAGCACCGAGATGATCTTGGTGCACTGTTGCATCTGCGACACTTCGCTGCCCGCCGCTGCCATCCTCGCATAGGTGTCCTTGATCTTGTCAAGGACCGGTTTCACATCATCTCCCGGTTTCATGGAGAGGGCAGCCAACTCCTTCTCCAACACAATCACCATCGGCAGCGTGTTGGGCTGAATCACGTCGCGTAGCAGCTTCCATGCCTTCGGTCCGGAATCATCCAACTCCACCAAATCCTTGATGTGCTGGAACATGTCGTTGTTGACCGATTGGAGGATGAGGTCGTACAGCACCGCGCTCTTCTCAATCCACCGATCGCGGGCATCTCCTTCCCCCGGCATCTTCTCCTCTCCCATTGCAATTTTCAGTAGCTTGTAGCGCTTGAAGGCGCTCCGCATCCGCCCGCTCCATTCCTCATAGTTGGAGCCATCCAAAGCTTCGATATTGGATGGTGGCGGTTCACTCCTCTTCTCAGCTGCATCTCCACTCCCTTGATTCATCTCCTCTGCTCCCAATCAGAGGTTTCAGCTCCCCCTTTTGCTGGTCACAATGTAGATCCACACAATCTTCACAAGTGTCGGCGCCAACGAACTTTCGGCAGAGTTTCCCCTTAGCGGAAGTCACATCCAACCTCCAGAACTCCACTTAGGCACGCCCACAGGCCATGGTGGGTCTAGGAGGGTCTTCACACTTCAGTAGACTCTCCACAAAGTCCTTAATCAGCTCTGATACCACTTGTTAGAGACTAAGGACGGAGTCTATGAAGATTAGGAGCCAAAATATCTCAACATCGTTGGGCCTAGTTTCTGAACAGAAAAGTCGAGTTCACAAGAAACGCCGTCGACGGAAATTTCGCGGTTAAAACTTCACCAAACTCAGATATGTTGTAGCTCTACTCCGTGGCTACAATTCCCAAGTTGAATCGTACGGAAAGGTGAAGTGTGTCTTGAGTTATCGATTTCAGCGCACTAGGGGGTATGCTGCCATAGAATCTTAACTCAATCACAAAGTTCACACAAGTTCACACAAGAGAATTGGAGTAGCACTAAACCAGGTGGAAGGGATTAGGAGGACGAGAGGGAAGGTCCCAAGAGAGTCCCCAACCAAGGAAACCCCATGGCATACAATTCCCTTCCCCATAGGCAACCCAACTTTGACCTTTGTCACTATCCCAACCTCCACAATCCACCTCAACCCAACTTGGCCACACTTGCCAACCTGGTTTGGTTTCTCCCAACCATTTGGCAGCAACTACAGTAGAAAAGACGAATTTCCCAACCCCCAAAAGTCTGTACCCCATATTGAGTCAACCCCACAACTTCCCATAGTCACCACAACCAAATATCAAAAGCATACGAACTCCAACGTTCGTAACTTTCTTGTTCGTGCTCCGATTGAAGCGATACTTGGTTCCTCGGAAAGCTCTTGAGCAGAGGAGTCACTTCAGATATCTGCTCAAGCCAAATAACATTCACACACACACTCAGAAAAACCAAACCGCACAAAACACAAATTCTTGTGCACACTCACAACACGCATGCAACGCACGAACATATGATGGGAGGCAGACAGACGTGAATGCGAATGGTAGCATCACTCAACACCACTCATGCAGCTGCTGTGAAGAGGGAGCGCCTACAGGCGCAGTACGGTCAGTCTCAGAACCCCCAGCCTCAGCTCCTCTAGGCTCAGCACCCCCAGTCGCAGCACCCCCAGGCTCAGCTCCCGTAGTCTCCGCACCCCCAGACTCAGCACCCCCAGTCTCCGCACCCCCAGGCTCAGCACCCCCAGTCTCAGTACCCCCAGACCCAGTACCACCAGGCTCAGCACGCTCAGCACCTCGCGCAGGACTAGAGTCAACAGCTACCTCGACATGCTCGACCGGGTCTACCTGGGAAACACCTGAGGGAGCAGCACCCTAGGGAGGGAGGGGGTCTACCGACGGGACACCTGGGGTGAGGAAGAGCGGCGGGGGGGGAGCGGGGCAGTGCGGTAGGGGAAGAGACGGGAAAAGGGTACCGACTCGTCAAAGGTGACGTCCTGAGAGGGGAAGACACGGCGCGAGGTGGGGTGGTAAAACTGCCAGCCAGGCGCGTCAGGAACAAAGTCAAGGAAGACACAGGGAACGGCACGGGAGGAGAGCTTGTCCGCGGACGTATCGCGGACAAAGGCTCGACATCCCCAGACTCGGAACACCGACGCATCGCCAACCTCCCCCGTCCAACGCAGGGTGGGCGAGGTCTCCGGAACGGAGACACGGGGCCAGAGGTTGAGCTGATGCGCGGCGTACTGCACTGCAAACGGCCACAGGAAATGGGGGGCAACCGCATGGATCATGGAGGTACGAGCGACCTCCATGACTAGACCAATGCGGCGCTCAGCAACCCCATTCTGCTGCGGAGAGGCCGGGAGAGTGAACGTCTGGCGGATGCCGTGCTCCGCAAAGTAGGCTGCCAAGAGGTCAGAGGAAAACTCACCACCTCTGTCAGAGTGCACACGCAGGACAGGAAAGTCCGACTGGAACCGCTTGCGGAGCTGGAGACGAGCAGCGCGGATCCAAGGGATCAGGACATCAGGGGCCTCACCCTTGGTACGCAAGGGGAAGACCGTGGTGTAGCGCATGTAGTCGTCAACGACCAGCAGAAAGTACCGCTCGTGGCCCTGTCCATGGACGCGGGCTGGGCCCCACACGTCCAGGTGGAGAGTCTGCAGGGGAGCCTCTGTGGGAGGGAACGAGGAGGAGTGAGGAGCAGCGCGCTGCCGCCCCTCGACACAGGGAAGACAGGGAGGAGCAGGCGAGGGTGGGAGGGGAGGGAGAACCCTGGGAAGACCAGACACAAGGTACCGGGAGTGCATGCCGCGAAGGCGCTGCACTGACGGGTGACCAAGGCGGTGGTGCTAGAGGACAGTCCGGTGCGATAGGGAGCGACACGAGCAGGGGGCCGACAGCTGACCAGACGCAGACGCAGACGCAGCTACCTGAGGGGACTCAGTGGTCAGTGTGTACAAGTCCGACCCCGGCTGCCGAGTGAAGGTAGCCAGGTGACGACCCGTCTGGGCACACGTGCAGTGCGTCACACGCTCGTAGGCAGGGGTGAACTGGCGAACACCTGCGTCCTGGAGCGCGGAACCCGCCACCAAGTTCGTAGAGAACGAGGGGAGGTAAAGGCCCGACAGCATGCCAGACGGGACAGCAGGACAGGGGAGGGCAGTGGTGGAGGTCGCAAGGACCGGACCCCCTGAGGGGTCAGCCAGGGAGACAGCAACTGGTCTAGGAAGCTGCTCTAGGGCAGTGCGGTCGCGAAAGAAACAGCGGGAAGCACCTGAGTCCAGTGTGAAGGTGTGCAGTGCCTCAGTAGATGCGGTACCAGCAGACGCAGACGCACTAGTACCAAGAGCAGCAGCCTCACCAGGACCTAGGGCAGCAGACGCACGAGCACCTAGAGCTGCAGCCTCACTGGTCCCAATACCCGGGTCGGGCGGTACACGCAGGTAACAGTCACCCTCAACACTAATAGTCAATGCATACATAGCAGCAAGGATAGCATCATAATCAAGAGCAAAGATATCAATTCCCTTCTTAAGCAGATCAGCCCAGCGGGGCAGCTCAGAGGCGTCAGGAAACTGCTCGCGCCAGGCGTCGTCAAGGCGAAAGAAACAGCGCTGCGCCGTGTGAAACCTCCCACAAGTCTGGCCAGTGCGGTCACCTGTGCGGATGACGTACGGGCAGGTACCTCCACCCCCAGACCCCCCACGCTGAGAGTACCACTCACGGAGCTGCTGGGGCGACTGGGGCTCGCTGGGACGCTGCTGCAGCTGTCTCTGGCCCCCGCCGAACCCGCCACGCTGCACTGCTCCACCGCGCCCGCCACCAGCTCCACCGCCGCCGCCACTGCCACCACCACCCCCGCCACCTCCACCACCGCCGCCGCCACCACCCCTGGCTCCGCCACTGACCCCCCCACCACCAGCACCACTCCCACCACCGCCGCCACCGCCGCCGCCCCCTCCACCCCCTCCACCACCACCTCCCCCGCCGCCACCTCCGCCACCCCGGCCCCCCTTGCCCCTGCCGCCCTTGCGCCTCCCACTGGGAGCGAACGCAGCTCCGGCCCCCTCAGCACCGAGGAAGTCGACAGCAGCAGCAGATGCAATAGAGGGGAGAAGGGGGGAGGGGGAACATCCCTCAAAGAAGGGAGTGCGAGGGTCGCCACGAGAGGCACCTACAGCTACAATGCTTTTCTCAGCTGCAAGGAGTTCCTTCTCGAGCAGGTCGACAGTGAGATCGGTGGGTGAGAGAGCGAGAAAGTGGTCCCTGACAGAGCAGAGAGAGTCAGGGAGGCGAGTGACGAGGTGGTAGAGGGTGAGGTACATCGGGGGAGGGTTCTTGGCTAGGAAGTCGGGGGGGAGCGCGGCACGGTAGCGGAGATCACTAGTACGAAGGTGAGTGATGAGGTCAGCTACAGTGGCCAAGGCAGACAGATCCGGGAAGAGATAGGGCAGCGAGAGACGGCCTATCGCAGCAGTAGCAGGGGAGGAGTAGCGGGCAACTACAGCATCATACAGCTCCTTAGCGGTCTTATGCTGGCCGAAGTGCTCGCGCTCATCTAACGGCAGGTGGCTGCGAACGGTTAGGCGAGCATGGGCGTCACGAGTCTGCCACTGTGAGCGAGCAGTACTGTCAGCCGTAGCAGCAGGTGCGGGAGCAGCGCCGGACGTGTGGTCATACAGGGAAACGTCGTCCTTGGCAGTGATATGGAGGAACAGGTGCAGGTCATCGAGCCAGACATCAAACTTAATCGGTCGGCCCTCAGCGTAAAAGGTGAGAACAGTAGGACTAGCCATAGTGGCAGTAGCAGTAGCACCAGTAGTCGTAGCAGTAGCAGCAGTAGCAGTAGCAGTAGCAGTAGTAGCAGTAGCAGGAACAGGAACAGTAGTTGCTGCAGGTGGGGCGGCGCGGCTCGGTCAGGGCGGCGCGACTCGGGCGGCGCGGCTCGGGCAGGGCGGCGCGGCGCGGCTCGGACTAGGCTACGCGGCACGGCGCAGCGGTGGGCCTGCTCTAGGGCGGCTTTAGCGGGCGGTCCGCGGTTGTGCGTGGGCTGCAGTCGCGCGCGGGCGGCGGCCTACGAGGGCGACGCGGCGGCCTACGGGCGGGGCTGCGACGCTCTGGACGGCCAGAAGGGCCGGTCAACGGGCGGCTAGCGGGCTGCTCGTGGGCGGCGCTGGTCGTGCGGGCGGCTAACGGTTGGCGCGCGCGCAGAAGAGGCCGCGCGCGGGCTGCTAGCGGGCTACGCGCGCTAAAAAAAAAGGCCGCGCGCGGCAGTAGCGAGCTGCGCACGGGCAGCAGGAGAAGGAGAGGCGCACGAGGGCGCACTAGGAGAGAGGCGCTCGAGGGCGCTAAGTCATTAAGGCGCTCGAGGGCGCTAAGTCATTAAGGCGCTCGAGGGCGCTTCTAGCGGAAGGTGGGCCCTTAGGTAAGCGATCCTACGCTCTTAATACCATGTCAGAAACAAGAAGTGATGAACTAGAAACATTTGGGAGTACAAGTATGAAACCCTAGAGAAATGTACCCCCTAAAGGCTAACCCACTGTAGCCTACACAGTAGTAACATATATAATGTTTGACAGCTCTCCCTCCTCTTCTCCTGTTCATCTGTCCCCTTTCCTCTCTCCTTTGTCATCTTTCCTCCTTCCCCGTGTTCCGTTGCCAGCTTCCCCACCTCTCAGCTTCAACCCATTGTTTCTTTCACACTTTACATTCAGAGCTCCGGTCCTTACAATGTCATTCCTCTTTCCTTTTCTTCTTTATCTCCCCTCGTTCCTTCTTTCCTCAAGCCTCCGTTCCAGCTCACCCTCATCTCAGCTTCACTCCATCGCATCACTCAGAGCTCACACTCTCACAGCATCACTCAGAGCCACGACCTCTTCTTTCTGTTTTCGTCATTCTTTATTCCTATTTCGTCACTCCACTAATCTCTTTCCTCCTTTTTCCTAAACCTTGTGTCCCTGCCAGCCCCCCTTCCTCTCAGTCTAACTCCACACTCTCACAGCACGCATCCTAAGTTCCGGACTCTTCTTTCTTCATTCATCTTTCCTCTTTCTTCTTCCTCTTTCATCCTTCCCTCTTCCTCTTATTCCTTACCTTGTCTTTTCCAGCTCCTCCTCCTCTCAGCCTCAGTCCATCTCGTACACTCTCACAGCATCCCTCGGAGCCCCGGTCTCTTTTTTTCTGTGTTCCTCCATCCTTCTTCCTTTTCATCGCTTCATTTTTCTCTTTCCGCATTCCTCCTTCCCCTTCCTCCTTTCTCTCATCTCCCTGCCAGCTCGCCCTGCTCTCAGCCCCAGTCCATCGCCTACACTCTCACAGAGCTCCACTCTTCTTTCCTCTTTCCTCACATATCATTCCTCTTTCCTTTTGCCTCCTCCCTCCCTCCTTCCTCCTTCCCCCTGTCTCCCTGCCAGATCGGCCTCCACTCAGCCTAAGTGACTCATATCGCCCACACTCTCACAGTAGCACACACTAAGAGCTCCGCTCTCTACAGTGCCGTTCCTCTTTCTCTTGCTTCCTTGCGCCTCTCTCATCGTCTTTTCTCCCCGTTCCCCCCTGCAAACTCGCCCTCCGCGACCCTCGGTCCATCGCCCACACTCTCACAGCTCTCCTTTCTATAGTGTCGCTCTTGTTCTCTCCCCCTTCAGCCATAGAAGCTTGTAAGGCGAGCTGCAGTATAGAGGAAATATTTATTAAAGGATTGACAAGCTTAACTAGCTTCCATGTCTCCCTGCCAGCTCGCCCTCCTCTCAGCCTCAGTCCATCGCCTACACTCTCACAGCACACACTCAGTGCTCCACTCTCTACAATATCATTCTCTACAAGAACGTCCCACTGACACCACCACCACCACCACCACCACCACCACCACCTCCTCCTCCTCCTCCTCCTCCTCCTCCTCCTCCTCCTCCCCCTCCTCCTCCTCCTCCTCCTCCTCCTCCTCCTCCTCCTCCTCCTCCCCCTCCTCCTCCTCCTCCTCCTCCTCCTCCTCCTCCTCCCCCTCCTCCTCCTCCTCCTCCTCCTCCTCCTCCTCCTCCTCCTCCTCCTCCTCCCTCCTCCTCCTCCTCCTCCTCCTCCTCCTCCTCCTCCTCCTCCTCCTCCTCCTCCTCCTCCTCCTCCTCCTCCTCCTCCTCCCCCCCCTTCTCCTCCTCCTCCTCCTCCTCCTCCTCCTCCTCCTCCTCCTCCTCCTCCTCCTCCTCAGCAGCAGCATCCCAGAAGTGGAGATCAAGAAATGAGGCAACAAGATACAAGGACGCAGCAGGAGAGAAGGAGAGAAGGGCAAACTGGGAGCGGCAGCAACGGAAGTGGGGGCAGCAACACAGGGGGCAACAGTAGGCCATTCCTTTCCAGGGCAAGGACCCAGTCGCATTAAAGTAGAACACACCTTAAGCTCAAACCCAAGGGCAATGTCAAGCCGTCCCCTAAGCCCAGCCGTGCACCAAGGCGTGAAGGCTTGCGGGTAGGTGGAGGTGGGGTTGTTGTGCCGTCAGGGGATGGTGTGATGGAAGCAGGAGACACTGAATATGGCATAAGTGGCGGTGCGCAAACAGAAATTGTCAAGCCGTTCCCTAAGCCCAACCATAAACCATGGTGGGAAGGCTTGTGGGCAGGTGGAGGCAGTGGGGTTGTGCTTTCAGGCCTGGTGATTTGAACCTGCTGCAGCATGATTTGAACCTGCTGCAGGAGTGTGCAGAAGTACCCTACTGTAGCAGGAGGTTTCCCTCCTACAACTGTCCCAGGATTTGAACCGCTGCTGGAGTGTGCATGCAGGAGGGTTTGAGCCAGGGTCAACCTGATATACCTGCTGTGTTACTAAAAGATGCTATACAAACCGAGGGTGGTGGTTGAAGCTAACCTCTTGGATGATGTTACTGTCGAGAGTAAAGGGAAAGGTTGGCATGAGTATCGAGAGAGTTGGGTACAACTAACAAAAAACCTATACCCTATATTAGCTACCCCACTAAAGCCTACAAATCATTATAACATAGGCATATAATTTGACACACCCCCATATCATTAAGTGCCTTGGTGAATATATCAGCAGTGTTGGCCCGAGTGGCCACGTGAGCAAGACGAAGCTGACCACGCTGCTGCAACTCTCGAGCCAGAAAGTAACGCAGAGCGATGTGCTTCGTTCTGTGCTCCAGTCTGTGCTCCTGACACAAGGCAATGGCGGCCTTGTTGTCTACGTACAGAACCGGAGGAGAACGAGGCCGCTCTCCCAAGTCAGTCAGCAGGTAGGTGAGCCAGTATAATTCCTGTGCAGCCATGGCTGTGGCGTAGATCTCAGCCTCACAACTGGAGCTGAGAACAAAAGACGAGCGTGTAGACCCGCCAGGAAAGAGAGTCGGAGCCAAGGCTGAAGGTGTAACCCTGTGACGACCGCTGAGTAGCCAGGTCGTCAACCCAAGACGCGTCAGAGTGTCCAATGAGGACAACGTCACCCCGTCCTCCAAGCACGAGCCCCATGCCCGATGTACTGCACAAGTAGCGCAGTACCCTCCTAGCAGCATCCATGTGCACCTTTCGGTGCCTACCAGGAGCCACGTAGCGAGCCAGAAGGCCAAGAGGGTACGCAAGGTCAGTTCGAGTGCAGGTCATCAGGTACATGAGGCAGCCCACTATCTCTGGGTACGGACCACTCGGCTCTACGGACTCGTCCGAAGGTGGAGCTGAGAGCGAGTGGCCTGTAGCCAGAGGACTGGGCTGTGGCGAGGACCAGGTGAAGCCGTGTTAGAAACTAGCACTGAACGAGAATGGATGAAACTAGGCAGCAGGGTGATACAAGTAGGAAACCCTAGCAATGTTGTACCCTCTAAGGCTAAACCCACTATAGCCTACACAATATAAACATGTATAATGTTTGACACACCCCCATAGGCTAAGTGGGAGACAACCAGATGGTCACAGGACCAGTCAAAGCAAAGCAAAGCAAGCTCAGGGTGGATCTCAAGGAAACCACACAAACACCGAGCACAAGCAAGCGGTCACAAGACCAGTTCACATGCAGTTTGATAATATAACAAGAGGTACAGTGATCACAACCTAGCAAGTGTAAGCATGCAGGTATATATATATAGAGATCACAGTACAAGTAAAGTCAAGAAGTAAGCAAGTGAGGCACAGTAGGCACAAGGCCTAGAACAGTACAGAAACGCTGATGATCACAAGGCTGAAGCGCCTTGGTGAACACATCAGCAGTGTTGGCCCGAGTGGCCACGTAAGCAAGACGAAGCTGACCACGCTGCTGCAGCTCTCGAGCAAGGAAGTAGCGCAGAGCGATGTGCTTCGTTCTGTGCTCCAGTCTGTGCTCCTGACACAAGGCAATGGCGGCCTTGTTGTCGACGTACAGCACTGGAGGAGAACGAGGCCACTCTCCCAGGTCGGTCAGCAGGTAGGTGAGCCAGCGTAACTCCTGTGCAGCCATGGCTGTGGCGTAGATCTTAGCCTCACAACTGGAGCTGAGAACTGAAGTCGAGCGTGTAGAACGCCAAAAAACTGAACCAGAGCCAAGGCTGAAGGTGTAACCCTGAGACGACCGCTGCGTAGCCTGGTCGTCAACCCAAGAAGCGTCTGAGTGCCCAGTGAGGAAAACGTCGCTCCGTCCTCCAAGCACAAGCCCCATGCCCGACGTACTGCACAAGTAGCGCAACACCCTCTTAGCGGCATCCATGTGCTCCTTCCGGTGACGGCCAGGAGCGACATAGCGTGCTAGGATGCTAAGAGGGTATGCAAGGTCAGGTCGAGTGCAGGTCATCAGGTACATGAGGCAGCCCACAAGCTCTGGATACGGGCCACTCGGCTCTACGGACTCATCCGAAGGCAGAGCTGAGAGCGAGTGACCGGTAGGCAGAGGAGTGGCCTGAGGCGAGGAGTACGTGAAGCGGAATCGCTGAAGGACCTGCTGCACCATGTGTGACTGAGTCAAGGTGATGGTGCGCTGTGCTCTGTCCCGGGTGATCCGCAAGCCAAGATAGCTTGTCAGCTCGCCCAGGTCTGTGCACGTGTGTCTCTTCTGCAGCTCCGACTTCACGTGGACGAGTGCCTCAGTGTCAGCAGTAGCAAAGACCAGGTCGTCTACGTACACGAGAACGTAGAACGGCGGCAGAGTGGTGTCGGTGTGTAGAAACAGCGACGGGTCAGCAGTAGAAGGAGCAAACCCAAGAGCAGCAAGAGTCGTCCTCAGTGTGTCGTGCCACTCACGGGGTGCCTGGCGGAGACCGTAGACTGGCCGCCGGAGGCTCCACTGGGTACCAGGAGGAAACGACCCAGTGAAGCCAGGAGGGCGGCGCAGCCAGATCTCCTCGTGCAGGCTGCCCTGTAGGAAAGCAGTGCTAAAGTCAAGAGAGTGGAGCTCGTAGTCACGCTGAGCGGCGATGTGCAGCAGAACCCGAAGAGTGGTCATCTTCGGGGTCGGGGAGAAGGTCTGGAAGAAGTCAACTCCCTCTAGCTGACTGAAGCCTCGTGCAACGTAACGCGCCTTGAAGACAGGCGGAGAACCCGGCGGCCGCTTCACCCTGAAAATCCACATGCCACTGATGATGTTCGCCCCAGGTGGGGAAACCTCGTCGACGTAGGTGCCTGTGGACTTCCAGGAAGCCATCTCTGCGTCCATGGCTGACTGCCACTGAGAGGAGTAGGGACCCTCCATCGCCTCTGCGTAAGAGCGTGGGGTCGGGATGTCTGGTGCATCCAGGTCTCCCTCAGGGGCAATCAGCATGGACACGAGATGAGGTAAAGCAGCGGCAAAGCACTCAATGTCCTCCTGTCTGTCCTCGAGGACGTCCGTGCCAAGAGCACACTCACCCCCGACGGACGGAGGACAGACAGACTCAGACTCAGCAACAAGGCTAGCGGCGTAGTCTAGACGACAGGCGGCAGCAAAGTCAACAAGCTCAGCGACTAGAGCAGACGCAGTAGTGGACTCAAAGGTAGGGTCAGTGACAACAGTGGCGAGGAAACGCGTGACAGTAGGACTGGCAGCACGAAGAGAGTCAGACTCCGGGTCAGCAAGAGCAAGAAGAGAGGACGCTGGAGGAGACGGCAGAGGGACACGCTGTGGAGCAGTGGAAGGACGCAGAGTCATATAGTGAGTGCCAGGGATAGGAGGAGGACGCTCACGCGGAACGCGACGACCAGTGCGGGAAGCACGGACAGGCGACTCCGGACGAGACTCAGGCGACGCAGGACGAGACTCAGGCGACGCAGGACGAGACTCAGGCTCACGACGCTCCGTAAGACCTCCAGTCGGCCCAGCCTAAGGAGAAGGACTGGGCAGCGGAGAGGCAGGCTGTAACTGTGACTGCGACTGGACAGGTGGTGGACTTAGTAGGGGAGGAGTAGGGCCAAGAACCTGCTGAAGGAGCGGAACGTAGTACGGCCGCGGCCGCGCAGCTCCTCCTGAGCCAGTAGAGACAGCACCAGCTCCCTCAGCTCCAGGGTCTCCAGCTACAACTCCCGCAGCACCACCAGCAGCTCCAGCAGCTCCAGAACCAGCAGCAGCTCCAGCAGCTCCAGCACCGGTAGCACCTCCAGTAGCACCACTAGCAGCTCCAGCACCTCCAGCAGCACCTCCAGGAGTTCCAGCACCAGCAGCACCTCCAGAAGCACCAGCAGCACCTCCAGCAGCTCCAGCACCAGCAGCACCTCCAGCAGCACCACCAGCAGCACCTCCAGCAGCTCCAGCAGCACCACCAGCAGCTCCAGCACCTCTGTAGCGCGAGTAGTCGTCAACAACTATCAAGAAGTACCTCTCGTGACCCTGTCCACGGACGCGGGCTGGGCCCCACACGTCCATGTGGAGGGTCTGTAGGGGAGCAGTCGTCGGGGGAAACGAGGAGGAGTGAGGAGCGGCGCGCTGCCGCCCCTCGACGCAGGGAAGACAGGGAGGAGCAGGCGAGGGTGGGAGGGGAGGGAGAACCCTGGGAAGACCAGAGACAAGGTACCGGGAGTGCATGCCACGAAGGCGCTGCACTGACGGGTGACCAAGGCGGTGGTGCTAGAGGACGGTCTGGTGCGACAGGGAGCGACACGAGCAGGGGGCCGACAGCTGACCAGACGCAGACGCAGACGCAGCTACCTGAGGGGACTCAGTGGTCAGTGTGTACAGGTCCGACCCCGGCTGCCGAGTGAAGGTAGCCAGGTGGCGACCCGTCCGAGCACACGTGCAGTGTGTCACGCGCTCGTAGGCAGGGGTGAACTGGTGGACACCCCCGTCCTGGAGCGCACTACCCGCCACCAAGTTCGTAGAGAACGAGGGGAGGTAGAGACCTGACAGTGTGCCCGACAGGACCGTAGGACAGGGAAGGATAGTGGAGGAGGTCGCAATGACAAGACACCCAGAGGGGTCAGCAAGGGAGACTGCAACCGGTCGAGCAAGCTGCTCAAGGGCAGTGCGGTCACGAAAGAAACAGCGGGAAGCACCTGAGTCTAGTGTGAAGGTGTGCAGTGCCTCAGTAGACGCAGTATCAGCGGGCGCAGACTCACTAGCACCTAGAGCAGCAGCCTCACCAGCACCTGGGGCAGCAGACACACTAGCACCTAGTGCAGCAACCTCACTGGTCCTAATGCCCGGGTCGGGCGGGACACGCAGGTAACAGTCACCCTCTCCATCAGCAGACAACACATACATGGCACCAAGGATAGCATCAAAGTCAAGAGCATAGACATCAATGTTCTTCTTGATCAGATCAAACCAGCGGGGCAGCTCAGTAGCACCAGGAAACTGGGTGCGCCAGGCGTCGTCGAGGCGGGAGAAGCAGCGCTGCTGGGTGTGCGCCCTCCCACAAGTCTGACCAGTGCGGTCACCTGTGCGGATGACGTACGGGCAGCTAAGGCCACCCCCTTACGCTGAGAGTACCACTCACGGAGCTCCTGGGGCGACAGGGTCTGCTGCTGGCGATGGCCACCGCCAGAGCCTCCACGAGCTCCACCGCCGCCGCCGCCACCACGACCACCACCGCCACCACCGCCACCACCACCACTGCCGCCACCACCACCGCCCCAACCCCGGCCACCTCCTCCACCACTGCCGCCACCACCCCCGCCGCTGCCGCCACCACCCCCGCCGCTGCCGCCACCACCCCCGCCGCTGCCGCCACCACCCCCGCCGCTGCCACTGGCCCCTCCAGCCCCGCCACCACCCCCACCGCCGCCACCGCCCCCACCACCGCCTCCCCCATCATCACCGTCGCCCCCTTTGCCCCCTTTGCCCTTGCCGCTGCGGCGCCCCGCACTCGCAGTGGACGCAGTCCCGACCTTCTCAGCACCGAGAAGGTCGACAGCAGCAGCAGAGGCGACAGAGGGGAGAAGAGGAGAGGGGGAACACCCTTCGAAGAAAGGGGTGCGGGGGTCGCCGCGAGAAGCACCGACAGCGACTATGCTAGTCTCAGCTGCCAGCAGGTGCTTCTCAAGCAGGTCAATGGTGAGCTCGGTGGGGCAGAGAGCAAGGAAGGTGTCCCTAACCACATGAAGGGAGTCAGGGAGACGGGTGACCAGGTGGTAAAGAGTGAGCCACAGCGGGGGGGGGTTCTTGGCAAGAAACTCAGCGGGCATGGCAGCACGAAAGCGGATCTCACTAGTGCGGAGGTGTGTAATGAGGTCAGCGACAGTAGAGAAGGTGGACAGGTCTGGGAACAGATAGGGCAGTGAGAGGCGGCCTAGTGAAGCAGAGGCAGGCGAGGAGTAGCGCGCAACTACAGCTTTGTACAGTGACTGAGCAGTCTTCTGCTGGCTAAAGTGCTCGCGTTCATCTACCGGCAGGGAGTTGCGAATGGCGAAGCGAGAGTGGGCGTCACGAGTCTGCCACTGTGAGCGGGCAGTACTGTCAGCAGTCGCAGCAGAGGCAGGAGCGAGGCCTAACGCATGGACATACAGCAAGATGTCCTCCTTAGCAGTAAGCTGGAGGAACAGATGGAGGTCCTCGAGCCAGGTGTCAAAACGCAGCGGGCGGCCCTCAGCATCGAAAGCTAGCACTGCAGGACTAGCCATAGTTTCAATAGGAGCAGTACGAACAGTAGTAGGAGTAGCAGCAGTAGTAGTACAGCGCGGCTCGGGCAGGGCGGCACGGGGCGGCTCGGGCAGGGCGGCGGGGCGCGGCTCGGCTCGGGCAGGGCGGCGAGGCTCGGCTCGGGCAGGGTGGCGCGGCGGTGCGCGGTCGCGTGGGCGGCCGTCCGTGCGTGCGCTCGGTTGTGCGTGCGTGCGGCCGTGCGGCCTCGCGTGCGGCCGAGCGTGCGTGCGGCCGTGCAGCCTTGCGTGCGGCCGTGCGGACTGCCGTGCGTGCGCGCGGTCGTGCGTGCGTGCGGCCGTGCGGCCGTGCGTGCGGTCGTACGGGCGGTCGTGCGGGCGGCCGTGTGGCCGTGCGGCCGTGCGTGCGGTTGCGCGTGCGGCTGTGCGTGCGGCTGCTCGTGCGGCCTATCGTGCGGCTGCGCGTGCGGCCTAACGTGCGGCTGCGCGGGCGGCCTAGCATGCGGCTGCGATGGGCGGGCGGCTACGGCTGTCCCGAGAGGGGCGCTCGACGGCGCGCTAGGAGTGGCGCTCGACGGCGCACTAGGTAGGGCGCTCGACGGCGCTAGAGGAGGGGCGCTCGACGGCGCGCTAGGAGGGGCGCTCGACGGCGCTAGAAGGGGCGCAAGGGCGCGACGGAACGGTGGGCCCTAACCAACGTCGGTCCTAGGTCCTGACCTAGGCGTCGGATACCAAAGTCCTCCTGCCTGTCCTCAAGGACGTCCGTGCCAAGAGCACACTCACCCCCGACGGACGGAGGACAGAAAGACTCAGACTCAGCAACAAGACTAGCAGCGTAGTCTAGACGACAGGCAGCAGCAAAGTCAACAAGCTCAGCGACTAAAGCAGACGCAGCAGTGGACTCAAACGAAGGGTCAGTGAGAACAGTGGCAAGTAGACGCGTGATAGTAGGGGAAGCAGCACGAGCACGGTCAGACTCAGGGTCTGGAACGTCTGGCAGAGAAGACGCAGGAGGGGACGGTAGGGGAACACGCTGCGGAGCAGAGGAAGGACGAAGGGCCATGAGGTGCGTGCCGGGGACAGCTGGCGAACGCTCACGAGGAACACGACGACCAGTACGACCAGTGCGGACAGTGCGAACAGGCGAGACAGGACGAGACGTAGGCTCACGACGCTCAACAAGACCTCCTGTCTGTGCAGTGTAAGGAGAAGGAGCAGGGAGAGGGGAGCCAGGCCATAACGGAAGACTAGTAGAAGACGGGAGGCTAAGAACCTGGCGAAGCACGGAGCCAGACGGTGGTAGAGACGAAGGTGACGGCCGAGCAAAGAACACTCGCGGATGTGCAGTGCCACCAGCACCAGTAGCTCCAGCACCTCCAGCAGCTCCAGAACCTCTAGCTCCAGTGCCTCCAGCGCGAGCACCGCCAGCAGCTCCAGAACCTCCAGCGCCAGCACCTCCAGTACCAGCACCTCCAGCAACTCCAGAACCTCCTGTGCCAGCACCTCCAGTACCAGCACCTCCAGCAGCTCCAGAACCTCCAGCACCAGCACCTCCAGTACCAGCACCTCCAGAAGCTCCAGAACCTCCAGCGCCAGCACCTCCAGTACCAGCACCTCCAGCAGCTCCAGAACCTTCAGCGCCAGCACCTCTAGGACCAGCGCCACCAGCAGCAGTACCCCCAGAACCGGCACCTCCAGCCCCAGAGTCTCCAGCCTCAGTGTCTAGCAGCAGCACCCCCAGAACTAGTCGTACCTCCAGCCCCAGCAGCTCCAATACCTCCAGTACGAGCACCTCCGGGACCAGTGGCTCCAGTAACTCCGGTAGAAGCACCTCCAGTAGCAAAATCACCAGCTCCAGTAGCGCGACCCTGACGGCTAACGTACCACTCACGCAGCTGTTGTGGGGAGAGAGGCACACGCTGACGGGAGTGCTGTGGCGAGGCACCAGCGGAGCGACTACGGAGGCGGCCACTCCAAGGAGACTGCTCACCAGGCGCCTCAGTGCCCCCAGGCGCAGCACCCCCAGACTCAGTACCCCCAGGCTCAGCACCCCCAGACTCCTCACGCCCAGGCTCAGCACCTCCAGGCTCCGCACCCTCACGCTCAGCACCCCGAAGCTCCTCACGCTCAGGCTCAGCACCTCCAGGCTCCGCACCCTCAGGCTCAGCAACCCCAGGCTCCGCACCCCCAGGCTCAACACCCCTAGAAGTAGCACCCCGAGCAGGACCACCCCCAGTAGGACCTGAGTCATCAGTGACCTCAACCGGCTCAGTCAGGGGAGCAAGGTCTACCTGAGACACACCTGAAGGAGCAGGACCTGGAGCGGGGAGGTGGTCTACCTGGGGAGGACCTGGAGCGAGAAAGAGCGGCGGGGGGGGGGGGGGGGGGGGGGGGAGAGGGGCGGTGCGGTAGGGAAAGAGACGGTAAAAGGGAACCGACTCGTCAAATGTGACGTCCTGAGACGCAAAGACACGGCGCGAGGCGGGGTCGTAAAACTGCCAGCCAGGCGCGTCAGGGACAAAGTCAAGGAAGACGCAGGGAATGGCGCGAGGGGAGAGCTTGTCCGCAGTGGTATCGCGGACAAAGGCACGAGCACCCCAGACCCGGAATCGTGATGCATCGCCAACCTCCCCCGTCCAGCGTAGTGTGGGCGAAGTCTCCGGCAAGGAGACACGGGGCCAGAGGTTGAGCTGATGCGCGGCGTACCGGACCGCAAACGGCCACAGAAAATGGGGGGCAGCCGCATGGATCATGGAGGTACGAGCGACCTCCATGACTAAGCCAGTGCGGCGCTCAGCAACCCCATTCTGCCGCGGAGAGGCCGGAAGCGTGAACGTCTGGCGGATGCCGTGCTCCTCACAGTAGGCTCGCAAGAGGTTGGAGGTGAACTCACCACCTCTGTCGGAGTGCAGACGCAGGACAGGAGAGTCCGAGTGGAGCCGCTCGCGGAGCTGGAGACGAACAGCGCGGATCCAGGGGATCAAAACAGCAGGGACGTCCCCCTTGTGCTGCAAGGGGAAGACCGTGGTGTAACGCGTGTAGTCGTCGACTACCAGCAGGAAGTACCGCTCGTGGCCCTGCCCCTGGACGTGGGCTGGGCCCCACACGTCCAGGTGGAGAGTCTGCAGGGGAGCCTCTGTGGTTGGAAACGAGGAGGAGTGAGGAGCGGCGCGCTGCCGCCCCTCGACGCAAGGAATGCAGGGCAGCGCAGGCGAGGGAGGGAGGGAGGGCAGAGACCTGGGAAGACCAGAGACCAGGTAGCGAGAGTGCATGCCACGAAGGCGGGGCAGGGAGGGGTGACCAAGGCGGTGGTGCCAAAGGAGAGTCTGGTGCGACAGGCGACGACACTCACACTGGGTAGCTACCTGAGCGGACGCGTACAGCTGAGGAGACATAGGGGTGTAGCGCGACACAGTGGTGAGGGTGTACAGACTGGACCCAGGCGCACGTGTGAACGTGGCCAGGTGGCGGCCAGTCCGAGAGCACGTGCAGATCGCCACACGCTGTCCTCCAGGAGTAAAGGTATCAACCCAATGATCCTGAAGGACGGCGTTGCTCACCAAGTTCGTAGAGAACGAGGGGAGGTGGAGACCAGACAGCTCACGAGACGGGACCGCCGGACACGGAAGCACAGTAGTGGACCGTGCTAGCACTAGGCCCCCAGAGGGGTCAGCCAGTGAGACAGGGACAGGTGCAGGGAGGGGAGTGACTGTGGTACTGTCGCGAAAGAAACAGCGGGAAGCACCAGAGTCAAGTGTAAAGGTGTGCAAGGCCTGAGCGGACGCAGTACCAGGGAGAGCAGACTCACGAGCACCTAGGGCTGCAGTCTCTATACATGGATCAGGCGGCATACACAAGTAGCAGTCACCCTCTGCACTAACAGTCAATGCATACATGGCAGCAATAATTGCATCATAGTCAAGATCAAAGATAGGAACGTCACGCCTAAGCAGGTCTGCCCAGTAGGGAAGCTCAATAGCATCAGGAAACTGGGCACGCCAGGCATCGTCCAGCCTAGAGAAGCAGCGTTACTCGGTGTGAAACTTGTTGCACGTCTGACCAGCGCGTTCACCAGTGCGAATGCGGTAAGGGCAGCGACCACTACCCCCAGACGCCCCACGCTGACCGTACCACTCACGAAGCTGCTGGGGCGTGCGGGGCTCGGGCTGACGCTGCTGCTGCTGCTGGCGCTGGCCACCTCCAGCACCTCCCCGCTGACCAGCTCCACCACGGCCGCCAACACCGCTTGTACCACCGCTCCCACCGCCATCACCACCGGCGCTGCTATCGCCACTGCTACCGCTCCCACCCCCGCCTCCTCCACCACCACCACGCGCACCGCTGCTGCCACTACTGCCACCGACCCCTCCACCCCCGCCACCACCCCCACCACCACCACCCCCACCGCCGCCTCCTCCACCACCACCTCCCCCGCTGCCAGTGCCGCCACCCTTGCCTCCCTTGCCCTTGCCGCTGCGGCGCTTCCCAGCAGAAGTAGAAGCGGCACCGACCTCCTCAGCACCAAGGAGGTCAACAGTAGCAGCAGAGGCGTGGGAGGGGACAAGGGGGGAGGGGACACACCCCTCAAAGAGGGGAGTACGTGGAGTGCCACGAGCAGCACCGACAGCTACGATGTTGGACTCAGCTGCAAGCAGGTGCTTCTCTAGGTCGTCGACTGTGAGGTCGGTGGGGGGAAGGGCTAGAAAGTGGTCCCTGACGACACGAAGAGTGTCAAGGAGTCGGGTGACAATGAAGTAGAGCGTGATGTACATCGGGGGGGGGTTCTTGTCAAATGTTGTAGCCTGTAGTGAGGTTTGTCTTAGGGGGTACAGATGTTAGGGTTTGTTATATGTACCCCAACCCACATCAATGAACCAACACTTTTCGTTCTTGACATGGTATCACCTAGGTTAGGATCCTGTGGGATCCCGCACCTCTCGTCCTCGTTCGTTCCGCCCGAGCCTGTCTCGCTCTCTCGTACTAGTCGTACCCGTCTTGCCCGACCAAGTCTCGCTCGTTTGTTAGCGCTGACCCGATCCAGTCTCGCTCGTTCGTTAGCGCCGGCCCAATCCAGTCTCGCTCGTTCGTTAGCGCTCGCTCCGCCGACCCGCTTTCCGCGTAGCGTAGCGCCTTCCCCCCTCCTGCCCGTCACGTCGCGCTCTCCCCGGCTTCTCGTCCCGTCACGCCCTCCCCCGCTCGCGTTGCGTCCTCCCCCCGCTGCCCTAAACGCCCGCGTTTCGTCGCCGCGGCGCCCGCGTTTCGTCGCCGCGGCGCCCCACGTTTCGTCACCGTGGCGCCCGCATTTCGTCGCCGCGGGGCCCCGCGTTTCGTCGCCGCGGCGCCCCGCGTTTCGTCGCCGCGGCGCCCCGCGTTTCGTCGCCGCGGCGCCCCCCATTTCGTCGCCGCGGCGCCCCGTTTTTCGTCGTCGCGGCGCCCTAGTTTCGTCGCTGCGCCTGCCCGTACCGCCCGTCGCCGCGCCTACTAGTTAGGCCCGCCGCAGGCCCTCCCTTACAGCCGCCGCGCCTGCTAGTTAGGCCCGCCGCAGGCCCTCCCTTTCAGCCGCCGCGGGCCCTCCCTTACAGCCGCCGCGCCTACTGTTAAGGCCCGCCACGGGCCCTCCCTTACAGCCGCCGTAGGTCCTCCCTTACAGCCGCCGCACCTGCCCGTTCAGCCAGCCGTCGCGCCTCCTCGTTAGGTCCGCTACGGGCCAGCTCGTTAGGCCCCTCTTTCGCACCGCTGCGCCTCCACGTTCAGTCCGCCGCGGGACCGTCCCTAGCCCCGTTGCGCCCGCGTTTTGCGCCCGTCACGGACTTGCCCTAGCCGCCTACCGTCCCTACCGGTGCCACCCACCGCTCGACTTGTCGCTTCTACTCACACTATGGCGACTCCTAGGGTTCTTCGCTTCGACGCTGACGGTAGACCGCTCGAGTTCCCGGTCTGGCTCCTACGCGCGCGTCGCCTCTTAGAGAGTCAGGTTCAGGCGGGCGAGTCCCTTTGGGCGCACGCTACTGGTGACCTTCCAGCGCCCGACGACCCTACGCCTTTAGGCACTGCCCCTGACGACGCAGCTAGGGACCGCTTCACCCGCCAGCGAGCTGACCTGACGGCGTGGAAGTCGCGTGACGCTGCGGCCTGTATCGCTCTTAGCAGCCTCCTCCCTGAGTCTGAGGAGGCCCACTTCACTCAGGTTCGCACTGCTAGTGAGTTCCTGACTGCGATTAAGGCCCGCTACGCTACTCCCATCACTGTCTCTCTTGGCCGACTCTTCCTACCGTTCCTGTTCCCTGACCTCGCCTCGTTTGAGCGCTCTGCTGACTTGATTGCTCACCTCCGCTCGCTTGATTCTAGCTACCGCGCTGCTTGCACTGACGCACAGCTTGCACTGCTCCCTCCCCCTATGGCGATTACTATCTATTTCATCACCACTAGCCTCCCTGACCGCCTTGCCTCAGTCCGTGACACGCTTCTTCTGAAGCACCCTAGTGAGCTCACTATCGAGGTCCTTGAGTCTGCGCTCAAGGACGTCGAGAGCAACCTCCACTCCGTAGCCTCCGCCTCTGGTGCTGTGCCCCCTCCACTGTTCCACGGGTGCACTGTCCCTCAGCTGCCCACCTTTACAGCCTCTCTCGCCACTGTTGCTACTGACGTGACCGCAGCTGCTGTTACGACTTCTTCGCGGTCTCGAGGTAGAGGTGGCAAGAGGGGCGGTCAGGGTACAGGTGGCGGCGGTGGTGGAGGCGTTGGCGGCGGAGGTGGTGGGGGTGGCGTGCCGACTGGTGGCGGCGGGAGTGCAGGACCAGGAGAGGCGTCGCGTGCTGCGGCCGGTGACTCCGCTACTGCAGCCGGTGGAGGCGACGCCCGGGCTCGTCAGCCACCTTCTGGTCTGCCGGCCGCGGCAGGTGGGGCAGCGGCGTGGTACCTGGCCCAGCGGCAGCAGCAGCAGCAGCAGCAGCAGCAGCAGCAGCAGCAGCAGCAGCAGCAGCAGCAGCAGCAGCAGCAGCAGCAGCAGCCCCTCCCCTTGCAGCAGCCCCAGCAGCAGCAGCGGCAGCAGCAGGTTTCGGGGCCAGGACAGCGTCAGCCTCAGCAAGGTGTTGTTCACCCTTCGTGCACCTATCAGGTTCTGACAGGTGCTCGCCAAGGCCAGCCTTGTGGCCGCACCCACCCTCGTGGTCAGTGCTTTGCTCAGCTCACTGACACGGTTCGCTTGTCCTTCGGCGTTGGCGGCCCTGCCCCTGACTGGTTACCTCTAGTTCAGACGTACGGCTCCGCTCTTTGGGGCATGTCTGCTTCTCAGTTGCTTGATCTCTTAGGAACTCCTCATGCTATGTATGCTGTTGTTGACTCTAGTGCTTCTGACTCTGTTTACTCGAGAGTTGTTAGCTTAGGTGCTAGTCTTACTGAGTTGCCTGTTGCTAGTGTAGGCACTTGTGTAGACACTAGTCCAGGCGCTACTTCGGAGGACGCTTCGCTGTCTTTCACTCTGGACTCTGGGGCTTCGCACTGCTTCTTTCGCGACCACACGACACTTACTCCACTTCCTGCGCCAGTCTCTGTGGCCCTGGCTGATCCCACCTCGGGACCAGTCACTGCTCGCTACACTACTACTCTTCCTTGCCCTGCTGTTCCCTCTGGGTCTCTGACTGGCTTTCACGTCCCCTCGTTCTCGAGGAACTTGGTGGGCGTGAGGCCTCTTGTGAGTCAGCACGTGGGTGTGTGGATTGAGCCCTCTAGTGAGACGGCGGTTTGTGTTGACGGAGACACTTACTCGCCTCTTGCCACCTTTACTGCCGAGCCGGGCTCTGGTCTCTACACACTTCACACTGGCCCTGGTGGGCAGCAGCAGCGGCAGCAGCGGCAGCAGCAGCAGCGGCAGCAGCAGCGGCAACAGCAGCAGCAGCAGCAGCAGCAGCAGCAGCAGCAGCAGCAGCAGCAGCAGCAGCAGCAGCAGCAGCAGCAGCAGCAGCAGCGGCAGCAGCAGCAGCAGCAGCAGCAGCAGCAGCGGCAGCAGCAGCAGCGACTCCTGCCCCCGGTCCCGGTTACTTCCCCCAGTCTGGTCCCTGCGTCTCACCAGGTTGCTGCGTCCTCCCAGGTAGCTGTGTCTGGTCAGGTTCCCGTGTCTGGTCCAGTTGCTGCGTCGTGCTCCTGCCGGTCGCTTGCACACCCCACCGTTCTGTGGCACCACCGGACGGGGCACCCGTCCCTCCCTCGTCTGCGCGCTATGTCTCGTCAGCGTCTTGTCTTAGGCCTTCCGCGTGTCTTGCCGTCGCTGCCGCCTTCGCTTGCACCGCCGTGCGGTCCCTGCGTCGAGGGTCGGCTGCGCGCCACCCCTCACTCCTCCTCCCTTCGTCCGGCCACCGAGCCTTTTGAGACGCTCCACTTGGACGTCTGGGGCCCCGCTCCTCGCCTTGGCCCTGAGCGCGAGCGTTTCTTTTTGGTGGTCATTGACGACTACTCCGGCTACACCACAGTGTTCCCCCTGGCGAAGAAGTCTGAGGTGACTTCTACGCTGATCAGGTAGTTGCTTACCACTGAGGGCACTCGTGGTCGTCGTGTCAGCTGTCTTCACTCTGACCGTGGGGGTGAGTTTCGCTCCGGCATTCTCGCTGGATTCTGTCGCGAGCAGGGCATTCGTCAGTCCTGGACACTTCCACAGTCCCCACAGCAGAATAGGGTTGCTGAGCACCGCATAGGCTTGGTCATGGAGATCACCCGCACCTCCTTGACTCACACCCGTGCCCCCCATTTTCTGTGGCCCTACGCGGTTAGGTACGCCGCTCACCAGCTGAACCTCTGGCCACGCGTCTCTCGGCCAGAGGCTTCACCGACCAGTCTTTGGACCGGGTCCCCTGGTGTTGCGTCGAGGTTTCGTATCTGGGGTTACTTGGCTCTTGTCCGCGACACTTCCGCGGACAAGCTCTCGCCTGTGTCTTCCTTGGTTTCCCTGAGGACTCCTCTGACTTCACCTTTTACCACCCTCCCTCTCACCGGTTCTTTGACTCCCGTGACGTCCGTTTCGAGGAGTCCACCCCCTACTACGTCAGGTACCCCAGTCGAGGTCTCCCGGTTCCTCCTCCCCCTCTCTTCCTGACTTCCGCTCCCCCTCCTGCTCCCCCGGTGCAGCCTCCCCCCCCTGGTCCCGCCCCGTCAGGTGTGTCCCAGGCTACCCCTCCCCCCTCGGTAGCCCCTCAGGTGCAGCCTCCTTCCCCGCAGTCCTCCTTGCAGCCCGCGGCAGTCCCTGCAGGAGCCGGTGCTCGTGGAGAGGGCCCTACAGGTGCTAGCTCTGGGGGTGCTGGAGTTGGAGCTGAGCCCGTGGTTGCAGGAGACTCTTGTCTTCCGGGAGCTGGTGTTGGTCCTGCTGACTTTGGGGGTGCTCTGTCTGGGGGTGCGGGTGCACCCTCTTCGGGTCCTGGTGAGCCTGGTCGTGTTGCTGTTGGTGGTGCTGACTCTGGGGGTGGTGCGCCAGGTGCTTTGGAGGGCGGTCCCGGGGCTGCCGCAGCCCCCGACACTACTCCTCCCCCCCACCCCTACCCGACCCGGCATCAGGCTCGTGTTCGCCGTGCCCGTGAGGAGCAGCTGGAGTTGGAGAGAGAGGAGAGAGAGTTGCAGCGGCTGGAGGAGCAGTAGCAGCAGCAGGAGCAGCTGCAGCAGCCGCAGCTGGAGCCGCCGCAGCAGCAGGAGGCGCAGCCGCTGGAGCCGCCGCAGCAGCAGGAGGTGCAGCAGCCGCCGCCGCAGCAGCAGCAGCAGCAGCAGCAGCAGCAGCCGCCGCCTCCTCCTCCTGTCTCTGGTCTTCGGGCCCTCGGTCTCCCCTCTCGCTCTCCTTCCTCCTCCCCCTCTCCTCCCGTCTCGGGTCCTCCGCTTCCTCCTCCTGACCCCTCCCCGGCTGTTTTCCCTCGTTCTCAGCCTCTGTTGTCCCCTCCTCCTCCTCAGACTTGGGCCTCTCGTCGCTCCCCTCGTGCTCGTCCCTCGTCTCCTGTTCTCGTTACTGACCTTCGTACTACCCTCTTTCGTTCTAGTCCGCCTTGTTCGTCTCCGTCTCTCCTTCCGTCTCCTCCTGAGTCGGCCTTCACTGCTTCTCTCTCTACTCCTCTCACTGACTACTACCGCACGTACCGTCCTGTTCTCTCTCATGTTCTCGCCTCTCTTGTTACCGACCCTCGCGCCTCTGTCTCCTCTGTCTCTGCCCTTACTGCCGCAGTCACTGAGTTTGCCTCCACTCACCGCCTTGACTACGCCACCGGTCTTGTGGCTGCTCCTCCTACCAGTCCTCTGGCCGTCGGGGGTGAGTCTGCCCTTGGCTGTGACGTCCTAGAGGACAGGCAGTTTGAGCTAGAGTTCCTGGCAGCCGCTTCCCCACATCTCTGTGCCATGCTGCTCGCCCCTGAGGGAGACCCCGACGCCCTTGACATACTGACTCCTCGCACTTACGCTGAGGCAGTGTCAGGGCCTTGGGCCTCTCAGTGGAGAGCTGCCATGGATGCAGAGATGGCCTCCTACAGATCCACAGGCACCTACGTCGACGAGGTTCCCCCCCCTGGGGCGAACGTAGTCGATGGCATGTGGATCTACAGGGTGAAGCGGCCACCGGGATCTCCTCCGGTCTTCAAGGCGCGCTACGTGGCTAGAGGTTTCAGTCAGCGCGAGGGAGTTGACTTCTTTCAGACCTTCGCGCCTACCCCGAAGATGACCACTCTTCGGGTGTTACTGCACGTAGCAGCACAGAGAGACTACGAATTACACTCTCTCGACTTCTCCACTGCTTTCCTTCAAGGTAGCTTACACGAGGAGGTCTGGCTGCGTCGTCCCTCTGCCTTCACTGGCACTTTCCCTCCTGGGACCCAGTGGAGGCTGAGGCGACCTGTCTACGGTCTTCGTCACGCTCCTCGTCAGTGGCACGACACTCTTCGTTCTACCCTCTCTGACCTTGGGTTCCAGCCGTCTTCTGCCGACCCATCGCTGTTCGTTCGTCGTGGCTCCACACCGTTCTTTGTTCTGGTCTACGTCGACGACTTGGTTTTCGCCACTGCTGACAGGGTTGCCTTGGCAGACATGAAGTCTGAACTGTAGAAGAGACACACGTGCACTGACCTTGGTGAGCTGCGCCACTACCTTGGCATGCAGATCACCAGGGACAGAGCTGCTCGCACCATTACACTCTCACAGTCACACATGGTGCAGCAGGTCCTTCAGTGGTTCGAGCTTCAGCACTCCACAGTACAGCGCACACCTCTTGCTGTTGACCACAGACTTACTGGACCCTTTCCTGATGAGTCGTTTGAGTCTAGTGGTCCCTACGCAGAGCTGGTGGGCTGCCTCATGTATGTGATGACTTGCACTCGCCCGGACCTCGCCTTCCCTCTCAGCATCCTTCCTCGCTTTGTTGCGCCAGGGAGACACCGTCCTGTTCACTGGACGGCAGCTGTGAGGGTGGCGAAGTACATAGCGACGACATCAGGCGTGGGGTTAGTTCTTGGAGGGCAGCAGCCTCTCGTACTTACTGGTCACTGTGACTCTTCTTACGCAGACGACGCTGAGACTCATAGGTCTACTCAGGGGTACTGTTTCAGCTTGGGTTCTGGAGCTGTTTCGTGGCGATCCACGCGCTCCTATTCGGTCTCGACCTCCACAGCTAAGGCTGAGATCTACGCTGGTGCCATGGCGGCACAGGAGCTGCGTTGGTTGACCTTCTTTCTCGCCGACCTTGGTGAGCGGCCGAGCTCTGTACCGACCTTGTTCACTGACAACAAGGCGTCGATTCTCCTTTGTCGAGAGCCGCGACTAGAGAGCAGGGTGAAGGACATTAACGTCAGGTACTTTCTTCTGCGAGAGTTGCAGAGACGTGGACAGGCTCGCTTCGAGTTTGTGGAGTCCGAGGCCAACACTGCAGACATCTTCACCAAGGCGCTTCCGCCTTGTGACCACCAGAGGTGTTGTGTGCAGTTAGGCCTTGTTGACACCGTTTCTAGTCGTGTATAGGCTTGAGTCTACTGTTTGCTTTGCTTGTACCCTTGCTATACACACTTGTGAACTCTCGAACTGGCCTTGTGGCCCCTGTTGCTTGTGCTCAGAGTGTGTGGTGACTTTGTGATCCACCCTGAGCTTTGTTTCTTTGTGACTGGTCTTGTGGCCGTACACTTTTGGTTTTGTTTGACACCCCTCACTTAGGCTATGGGGGTGTGTCAAATGTTGTAGCCTGTAGTGAGGTTTGTCTTAGGGGGTACAGATGTTAGGGTTTGTTATATGTACCCCAACCCACATCAATGAACCAACACTTTTCGTTCTTGACAGTTCTTGTCTAAGAACTCACTCGGGAGGGCTGCGCGGTAACGAGCGTCACTAGCGCGGAGATGAGTGATAAGGTCCTCAGCTGTGGTAAAGGAGGAGAGCTCAGGAAAAAGGTAGGGTAGGATAAGGCGGCTGAGGGCAGCAGTGGCAGGAGAAGAGTAGCGAGTGATGACAGCAGCGTACAGTGCTTTAGCGGTTTTGTGCTGGCCAAAGTGGGTGCGCTCCGCTAGAGGCAAGTAGCTGCGAATGGCTATGCGTGCAGTAGCGTCACGGGTAAGCCACTGTGAGTGAGCGACGCTGTCAGCTGTGTCTAGAGCGACTGAGGAACCTTTGGCTAAGTCAAAGAGCGAAACGCCGTCCTTGGCATCAGTCATAAGATACAGCAGAAGATCTTCTAGCCAGGCATCGAACTCGACTGGGCGTCCTTCAGGGTCGAACGACAGTACGCTAATAGAAGCCATGGTCACTGCAGCACGACAGTAGAGGCAGCACGCGGACGGCAAGGGCTACAGGAGGGCGGTAGGGGCGGTACGCGAAGCTGCAGAGGCAGGGGAGGAGCAGCAAGGGCGGTGGAAGGGCAGTACGTAGGCTGCTAAGGCAGTACGTGGGCTGCTAATGTAGTACGTGGGCTGCTAAGGCAGTACGAGGGCTGCTAAGGCAGTACGAGGGCTGCTAAGGCAGTGGGAGGGCAGTACGAGGGTTGCTAAGGCCGTCGGAGGGCAGCGCGCGGGGCTGACGAGGCAGCGGGCTGGCTGCGCGCTCGCGGGTCAGTACAGGCAGCGCGAGGGCCGAGAGGCGGCGTGCGGGGCAGTAGAAGGCAGCGCGAGGGCTGCGGAGCGGCGCGCGGGGCAGTAGAAGGCAGCGCGAGGGTTGCGGGGCGGCGCGCGGGCCTGACGAGGTAGCTAGCTAGCTACGCGCGGGGCTGACGAGGCAGCGGGCGGGCTGCTAGCGGGTTGCACGAGGGCCAGCAGAGGCGAGCGCGAGGGCTGCGCGACTCAGGGCAGTGTAGGCAGGGGGGCGGGGTAACGCGGTAACCGGCGGAAAACGGTTGGTGGGCCCTGAAAAACAGTCCTAAAACGGTCCTAAGGACCTATGTTGCTCTTAATACCATGTCGAGAGTAAAGGGAAAGGTTGGCATGAGTATCGAGAGAGTTGGGTACAAGTAACAAAAAACCTATACCCTACATTAGCTACCCCACTAAAGCCTACATATCATTATAACATAGGCATATAATTTGGCAGTTACCGCTATGCTTTTGTACCACTCCACATGGACCTTTGCAGAGCCCGAGATCATGCAGCCTTGTGAGCAGTTTACTTGTGAGCTAGGCCATAATTTTTGGCAAACGCAGGTCTTAGATGGCAACACATTAACGCATTTCTTTTCCAGGAGAAAGAATGCCTTGACCGTGTTACCGGTATGACATTTCCTCTTCCCAACATGTTGCCTTTCCAATCCTATATCACATTTCGAGTTTCCTTTGGTAGGGGCCGCGCGAACGCGAGCCCCCGCTGCCACAAATAATGACGTGCATCACCGGGAGTTCCGGCGTGCTAGGAGTAGGGCCGGCCGAAGTGCAATGGCGGGCCCACCCCTAGGCCATCGGCCTTCGTGATCACCGATAGACCCCGCCCAGGTAAGTATGCCTTCCACATGACAAGAATTCATTTATTATTGCGACTGGATGGACGCGTGCTGTAATGAACCGTGGGACCAATCCGCCACGTGTATTCTTTGTTGGGCAGCCAGCTCTATGTGCTACGTTTTCCGTAACAGGGCCAGGGTTAATCCTCGGGCGGCAAGTTTCGTGCTTCCTAGTTCATTCCTCTGTTTGAGTGGTCCGTGATCCAGTGGCTAGATAAACGGTCGTGCTTCCTACTTACCCCGTTTCCCGTAGTCGCCACGCGACGCAAACATAGCTAATTGCACTACGATGTGCTTTCGCACACGTACTCTCGCAGATGCCCTGGCAGGTTTTTAGACAATAGTAGTATTATCCCGAACGCCCGGATTAAGTCAATCCAGGTAGTCGATTGAGGAGGAGCAGGGATGTTACAGTCGATCGCGGTTTTCTCGTCGCGACTGAATTTTTCGAGGGTACTCTAGACTCGACTCCCTGCATTTTAAGTTTTTTTTCGGTTTCTCGAAATCTGCCTGCCTGCATCGCAGGCCAAAATTTATCTCTCCGCAGCCCGTCATAATCGCTGCCCTGTTCGCCATCGATGAATCATATTCCCTCTACGCTATTGTGTTCCATCCCTTCATTTCAACCCCTCCCTCCCTCCATCCCTTTGCTCCATCCCTTTGCTCCCTCCCCTCGCGTCCCCCCCCCCCCCTCTTCCCATCCTCTCACTCCGTCCATGCTCTCCCATTGGCTCCTGTAGCCCATCTCGCTGCCATCCCTTACTCCAGCCGCACGCCGCTTATATAGAGGCAACGCAGCGATTGCGCCTGAGAGATGAATATGCAGGTCGTTACTAGAAGTTTATTAACAGCTCCTTTCAAGATCTCTCAAAAGCTGCTGCAGCCTGTCTCGCTATCATCCCTCACTCCACCCCATGCCTTCTCAAGAGACAGCGTAGTGTTTGCGCCTGGGAGACGAATCTGCAGCCTGCAATGAAGAGTTTTCAACAGCTCCTTCCAGCTCCCCATTGCCCCTCCCAACCTTTCTGTGCCTCGCTCCCTCTGCTCGCTCCTTCCCCCTCCTCCCTCCCCACTTACCATCCCCTCACTCCATCGATGCTCTCCCATTGGCTGCTGCAGCCCGTCTCGCTGCCATCCCTCTCTCCACCCCATACCCCTTCCCAAGAGACAGCGTAGTGATTGCGCCTTGAAGATGAATCTGCAGGCGGCATCTAAGAATTCTCAACAACTCCTTCCAGCTCTCCAGTGCCCCTCCCAACCTTTCTGTGCCGCAATCCGTCCCCTCGCTCCGTACACTTGCTCCCTCCCCTCGCTCCCTTCGCTCGCTCCTTCCCTGCCCTCCCTTCGGCTGCTGCAGCCCCCCTCGTCGCCATCACTGCTGCCCTGCACACATACCCTTGTCAGGGTTTATGGTTTGCGGTTCTCGTGAGTGATTGGTCTGCAGGACATTGTCTAGCTGAGAAACCTCGAAAGCGCTTGTGGGTTGGGAATACCCGAAAGCATTTTTCTGACTGGGAATCCTCAGAAGCTGCTTTTGGAGTGGAACGCAACATGGCTCCCAAGAGCTGATTGTTTCAAGTTGGTTTTTTGGGAATTCTCGGAAATCCAGGCTGATTGTTTCTGGTTTCCACATGCAGGTGCCGCTGTGCCTCTGTGCCTCGGTGCCCAGGCGTTTTCATCTGTGCACGAGATCTAATTACAACCCCTCTGTGCGATTCAATGGTAGTAAGTACATGGCAGCCCAACTGTTTAACATCGATGACTTATAATCCCTCTCTGCCTCTCTGCCTCTCTTGTCCCTCTGTGCCCTCTCTGTGCCCTTGTCCCTCTGTGCCCTTGTCCCTCTGTGCCCTTGTCCCTCTGTGCCCTTGTCCCTCTGTGCCCTTGTCCCTCTGTGCCCTCTTGTGCCTCGGTTCAAATTTCACCCACTCTGACCGATTCTGTGGTGGTATTCACTCCTCAGTTGCCCACTGTAACCGCTGCACCTTTCGCCATCGATTGCCTACTATCCCTATGTCCAGTCCCCTCTCTCCCTCGATCCCTCCTCCGCGCCCCACTGCAATTGCTGCGCCTGATCACCGTTGATGAATGATAATCCCTCTTTGCTCTTTGTTCTATCTGTTCATTCCATCACCTTGCTCCATCCCCTCCCTCCCTCTATCCGTTCATTCCATCACCTCGCTCCATCCCTTCACTCCATCCCCTTCCTCCCTCTATCCCTTTCGCTCCGCCCCTTCGCCCCATCCCTTTCTCCCTCCCCTCGCTCTCTCCCCTCCCATCCCCTCCCATCCCCTCCCATCCCCTCCCATCCCCTCACTCCATCCATGCTCTCCCATTGGCTCCTGCAGCCCATCTTGCTGCCATCCCTTACTCCAACCTATGCCCCTTCTCAAGAGACAGCGTAGTGATTGTGCCTGAGAGATGAATCTGCAGGTTGTTACAACAAATGTGCTCCTCCCAACCTTTCTGTTGCCTCGCTTTCTCTTCTCGCTCCCCCTCTTCCCATCCCCTCACTCCATCCATGCTCTCCCATTGGCTCCTGCAGCCCATCTCGCTGCCATCCCTTACTCCAGCCCCACGACCCTTATATAGAGGCAACGTAGCGATTGCACCTGACAGATAAATCTGCTGGCTGCTACTGAACTTCTTCAACAGCCCCTTTTGAGACGTCCCAAAAGCTGCTGCCGCCCATTTCGCTGCCATCCCTCACTCCCATGCCCGTTCTCAAGGAACAACGTGGTGATTGTGCCTGAGAGATGAGTCTGCAGGCTGCTACTAAGAATTTTCAACAGCTCCTTCCAGCTCCCCAGTGCTCCTCCCAACCTTTCTGTGCCTCAACCCCCCCCCTTTCTCCCTCCGCTCGCTCCGTCCCCTTGCTCCCTCCCTGCCCTCCCTTTGGCTGCTGCAGCCCCCGTCGTCACCACTGCTGCTTGGCACACATACCCTTGTCACATTGAAGAGGAGGTGAATAGTAACTTATCCCTCACATTGAGGGACAATGTGTTGCATGTGTGTGTGTGTGTGTGTGTGTGTGTTTGTGTGTGTGTGTGTGTGGGTGTGTGTGTGTGTGTGTGTGTGTGTGTGTGTGTGTGTGTGTGTGACAGATGTGATTTTGATGGGTGCGTTTCGATTTGACTGAAGCTGCTGCAGTTCCCCTTGTCTGTCTCCGTCACGGTTGTCATGCGTGCGCATCCCTCTCATCATAAGGCAATGTATCCCATATGCTTGCAAGCAATTTCGAGTCAAGTCCAAACTCTTTGTGTGTGATTGGCCCACAGGGCGTTGCTGGATTGAGAATCCTCAAAAGCTGCTTTTGGATTGGAACGTGAAGTAGAGTCCAGTCCAGGAGGTAATTGTTTCCTGTGACTGTTTTTTCACATCCAAGACATAACATGGACTGTTCTTGAGCTTTTTATTAATGTTCTTACCATGCTGCACCCTCCTCGCACTCCACCCTCCACCACCCCCATCCCTTCATGCCACCTCCCTTTCAGCTGCCGTGCAATTTTGACCCCAAAGCCATGCCGCCGCTCAAATTGTTGACCTCACCATCCCTTTTCCATGCTCCACCCTCCACACCGCCATCCTTCCCCACGCTCCAACCTTCACCACCCTCCCCATACTCCCACCCCCACCACCCCCATCCCTCCCCATGCTCCATCCCCCATCACCCCCATTCCTTCAAGTGCCCCTCTTCCGCTGCTGCGCAATTGTCACCCCAATGCCATATGGTTAGGTAGGAAGGTTGACAGTGCCATTGACAACTCGTTTGATGGGGAAAGCAAGGGGGGGATAAGAGGAGAGGGGTGGTTAAGGGAAGGGAAAAAGGAAGAGGGCGTGGAGTGGAGAATAATGATGAGTGTGGTCATGACCTGTGGAACTCAGTTCTATGGTGGCGTGGCGTCTTTATAGCTCAGCATTGTGACGACGATGTACCGGTACAGACACATTAGACTAACATGAAACAACAAATTCTTTTAGGGAGCTGATTTTTATAAGATGGTTCGTACCGGTACAGAGTATAGTAGACCGTTCCCATTCCTCTCTTTCATTCCCCTTTTCTCCTATCAAATTTGAACAGCCCTGGGTGGCGTGTGGACCTGGGTTCTTCATACAGGCGTTCCTCTTTCGTGAGCAGTGAGAGCGAGCACCCCCTTCTTTTTCTGAGATCATTATAATGCCCTTGCCCGTACTGCCGAGGTAATTATACCTGTTGTTGACTACACAATTAGGGGTTGTTTATCGGAGGCGCTTCGCAACATGTCATGGGAAAATCCTTCGGAGGAACTAAGTAGTGCTGGTTGGTAGTAGTCTAGTAGATCTACAAGGTTTGCTACAGCAAACCCTTCAGGAAACTTACCCAAAAGCATGCTCAACTGTTGTTGACAAAGTGGTAACCTTGAATACAGTAACAGTACTGTACTTCTGAAAACAGTCAGTATGTACATGCATGCGCTTGACTGACATGCCGCACGCACACACAGGCAAGTCTGGCACCTGCTTCAGCACCGCTGCCACGATGAAGGGGGAGGGTAGCAGCTCACACGAGAAAGGGCGCTTGGCTTGGCTGGTACTTGTAGGATGGGAGAGTGCCATGCATGCGCTTGCTTCACACTTGCACACCCTGGCACCTGCATCAGCACCGCTGATGTGATGAGGGGGGAGAGTAGCAGCTGACACGAGAAAGGCCGCTTGGCTTGGACGGTACCGGTAGGATGGGAGTCCCCTGCAGGAGCTTGCTTGACATGCCGCACACACTGGCAGTCTGGCACCTGTTTCGGCACCGCAGCCGTGATGAGGGGGGAGGGTAGCAGCTGACACAGTATAGGGCGGCTTGTCTTGGCTGGTGGGATGGGAGTAGGTGCATGCGCGTGGGCGGGCAGGACCAAAGTAACCGTCATTGTTTCCCCCCACCCGCTTCTCATCCCGTCACAAGAAAATTCTCAGAATCCGCACGGCGTGCCCCTGGGTGCCTGTCCGTTTCACCACATCACAACTTGCAGAGAGGAAGGTTGTTGCGCCAGAGTGGAAGGGGCTGCGCCTTGGCTGGTGGTATGGGAGGAGGTGCGTGCGTGTGTTTCAGGCAGGGTCCATAGTTCCTGCCATCTTTTACCCACCTCCCGAGCTCACATGAAGGGAGGGCGGCTGAGCCTCGCCTTGGCTGGTAGTAGGTGCGTGCTTGGGAGTGGCCAGGGTCCAGAGTCTCCTGTCTGCTCCCTTCCCCTCCTCCCCAGCTCACTAGAGGGGAGGGCGGCTTAGCTAAGCTGGCGGGATGGGACCAAGACCGTGTGCACGCCAAGGTCCAGAGTTCCTTTCTCCCTTCCCTCTCCTCCCCCAATGCAAGCACACTCCGCCTGCCCCTCCAGCCGTGGCTGTCTCCCCTGCTCCACCTTCCCCTCCTGCCATAACTGCCTCTGCCAGAGCGCTCATCAGCAGGCTGTGAACTCAGTCAGTATGTGGGTGAGGTCAATGCAAGCAAATCGCACAGCCCAACCCTTTCTGACCATCTCCTTGTTTGATTCTTTTTGCCCTGCCCAGGAATCACGCACCATCTGCCTCCAGACCTTCCTCCCCCTCCCGCCACAGCTGCCTCCCCCTCTCTGCCTCCCCCAGCACGCTCTTGAGCAGCCTGTGCGCCCCATTGTCCATCATTTCCTGAGTGAGGGCAACACACGCACACCACTCACGCACCAACTGCCTCCTGCGTTTCCTGCCCCTCCTGTCCCTCTTTCCCCTCCCGCCACAGCTGCCTCCCCCTCTCTGCCTCCGCCAGCACGCTCTTGAGCAGCCTGTGCATCCCATTGTCGTCCGGAATGGCCATCATTGTGTGGGCAAGGGCAATACACGCACACCAATCACGCACCAACTGCCTCCTGCACTTCCTGCTCCTCCTGTCCCTTTTTACCCTCCCGCCACAGCTCCCTCCCCCTCTCTGCCTCCGCCAGCACGCTCTTGAGCAGCCTGTGCGCGCCATTGTCGTCCAGAATGGCCACGGCACTCACTCGACAGCGCGGGCGATTCAGCACCTGAAAAAAAGCAACGTAAGGTTTTCAAGAGAGGCGTGAGGGTGAGAGCAACGCAGTGCAAGCAAGAGGCGAGAAGTGGGTTAGGGCATAGCACTGCAAGCACAGTCATGAATGGCCACGGCACTCACCCGGCAGCGCGAGGGGTTCAAGGCCTGGCATGAGACTTGGCGTTGCTTTTCAAGACGCAAGGCGCGGAGTTGAGGAGCAGGTGAGGGCAACGCAAAGCAGTGGAAAGCGGTGAGGACGGGGTGAGGTGAGGAGCAATGCGGCATCGCAGGCGATTGAAGGAGGGAGAACACTATGTGAGGTTACCAAGTGAGGTTACCACGTGAGGTTACCATGTGAGGTTACCACGTGAGGTTACCCCAGTTAATAACCGAAGAGAAACCACCTCAACTGTAGTAGCCTGCACTCACCTTGGCGGGGCAGCACCGAGAGAGCGCCACAACCACGGGGATGCTGCGTCCATCACCCCTCATGGATGCATTCCCCCTGTTCCCCACCTTAACCTGGAGTCACCTCAGCCTTTACTCACCTTGGCAGGGCGGCGCCAGGATAGAGCCACGACCACGGGAATGCTGCTGTGCAATCCCCTCACGCAAGCACTCCCCCCACATTCGACACCTGAACACCCCACCTCAGCCTTTACTCGCCTTGGCGAGGCGGCGCCGGGAGAGAGCCACAACCACGGGGATGCAGCGCGTGGCGGCATCTGATAGGATGGACGAGAGGGCCGCGTCAAGACCGCCTGGTGTGTGTCGGGGGAGGTGAGAGGGCGGGAGGAGGTGAGAGGGCGGGGGAGGTGAGAGGGCGGGAGGAGGTGAGAGGGCGGGGGAGGTGAGAGGGCGGGAGGAGGTGAGAGGGCGGGGGAGGTGAGAGGGCGGGGGAGGTGAGAGGGCGGAGGGAGGTGAGAGGGCGGGAGGAGGTGAGAGGGCGGGGGAGGTGAGAGGGCGGGAGGAGGTGAGAGGGCGGGGGAGGTGAGAGGGCGGGAGGAGGTGAGAGGGCGGGGGAGGTGAGAGGGCGGGGGATGTGAGAGGGCGGAGGGAGGTGAGAGGGCGGGAGGAGGTGAGAGGGCGGGGGAGGTGAGAGGGCGGGGGAGGTGAGAGGGCGGGAGGAGGTGAGAGGGCGGGGGAGGTGAGAGGGCGGGAGGAGGTGAGAGGGCGGGGGAGGTGAGAGGGCGGGGGAGGTGAGAGGGCGGAGGGAGGTGAGAGGGCGGGAGGAGGTGAGAGGGCGGGGGAGGTGAGAGGGCGGGAGGAGGTGAGAGGGCGGGGGAGGTGAGAGGGCGGGAGGAGGTGAGAGGGCGGGGGAGGTGAGAGGGCGGGAGGAGGTGAGAGGGCGGGGGAGGTGAGAGGGCGGGAGGAGGTGAGAGGGCGGGGGAGGTGAGAGGGCGGGGGAGGTGAGAGGGCGGAGGGAGGTGAGAGGGCGGGAGGAGGTGAGAGGGCGGGGGAGGTGAGAGGGCGGGAGGAGGTGAGAGGGCGGGGGAGGTGAGAGGGCGGGAGGAGGTGAGAGGGCGGGGGAGGTGAGAGGGCGGGAGGAGGTGAGAGGGCGGGGGAGGTGAGAGGGCGGGAGGAGGTGAGAGGGCGGGGGAGGTGAGAGGGCGGGAGGAGGTGAGAGGGCGGGGGAGGTGAGAGGGCGGGGGAGGTGAGAGGGCGGAGGGAGGTGAGAGGGCGGAAGGAGGTGAGAGGGCGGAAGGAGGTGAGAGGGCGGAGGGAGGTGAGAGGGCGGAAGGAGGTGAGCGGGCGGAGGGAGGTGAGAGGGCGGAGGGAGGTGAGAGGGCGGAGGGAGGTGAGAGGGCGGAAGGAGGTGAGAGGGCGGAAGGAGGTGAGAGGGCGGAGGGAGGTGCTCCTCCCACCCGCCCTTTACCTGCCCAAATGACCTCCTCAACATTAGGCGCCAGCACCACACACTTGGCCCTCCCAGCAGTACCCATGCACCATTCACCGTCATCACTCCCCCATCCATCCTCACCTACCCAGCACCATAACCCCCCCACCCTTTTCAACCTGCTGTATACACCTTCCACATTTAGGCGCAACTACCGCATGCGCATGCACACGATATAGAGCGAGTTTTGACTCGACTCGTTTTAGGAACTCGAAAGCCTCGACTTGTTTTACGAGCTTTTATCTAAGTTAAAAAAACTTGACGAGCTGAGTTGAGTTTGAAGAAACTCGCGCGGCATTTGGCTTACCAGTGGAGGGCTCAAACTTAAAAAGAAAAGAAAGAAAGAAAGAAAGAAAGAAAGAAAGAAAGAAAAAGGAAGAATCCAGATTAGAGATGTTGTTAATTCACCACTTGATCCGCACAGATTTAGCACTATTATGGGTGGCAGGCAGGATGCTTTGAACCGAGTTTTGCTCGACCCGCTTTAGTTTTTTGTCACTCTTACGAGTTTAGGGTTTAGAGTTACGAGTCGGGCCTGAGTGGATAAAAGTTCTCAGCAAGTTTCACTTTTCACTTGACTTGCTGGTTATAAAAAACTCGTCAAAATGAGTCGAGTGAAACTGGACTCGTCATTTGCCCATGTCACAACCTAAGAACCAAGACAACCCTTACCCCTTCCTTCACCTATCATCACACCCCTCCCTCCCTCACCTGCCCCAGGCACCTCCTCCACGTTAGGCGCCAGCACCACACACTTGGTCCTCCCACTGCGCACCGCCTGCCCCACCTCCTTCAGCCCTGCCAGCACCCGCCGCCTCATCGCTCCCTGTGCATGGGGGATGGGGAGGGCGGAGGGGAAATCTTCAGTGGGGAAATGGGTGGAAAGGGAAGGACAGAGAATCTTGTTTTCAGCCTTGCACCGCCTGCTTCACCTCCTTCAGCCCTGCTAGCACGCGCCGCCTCATTGCTCCCTGTGCATGGGGGGGATGAGTGGAACCAGGGTGGGGGAGAAAAATGACGGGATCTCCTTCAGCCCCCCTCGGTCTTGCTCGCGTCGACTCAAAAGCCATACCCATTCCCCCCCCAGGCTCACCTTAATGGGGTCCTTCTGAAAAGCCCTGACTTGGAATCGCAGCAGCTCCCCCAGCAGCTCAGCCACGAGCGCGTTGAGCTCGGGGGTGACCACCTGCTGGGCGTACCTGGAGGGGGGGAGCGGGAGAGGGCAGGGGTTGGGGGCACGAGGGAAAGGGGGGGCAGTGGGTTGGTTGACCAGCAGTGGAATCGCAGCAGCTCAGCCACGAGCGCGTTGAGCTCCGGTGTAACGACCTGCTGGGCGTACCTGGGTTGTGGGAGGCGGGGGAGAGAGAGAGCAGGGAGGAGAGAGGGAGGAAGGGGGAGTGAGCCAGCAGCACAGCCACTGGCGCGTTAAGCTCCCAAGTGACTACCTGGTGGGCGTACCTGGGGTGGGGGGGGGAACAGGGCAGGGAGTGTTAAGGCGAGGAAGGGAAGGGGGTGTGGACCAGCAGCGCAGCTACCACCATGATCGGGGGTGACCACCTGCTGGGCGTACCTGTGGGGGGAAGGGGAGATGGAGGAGAGGGGGAGAGGAGGGAAGTGCTGTGCCAGCAGTGCCTGCGTGCGTGCGTCTGTGTGTGTGTGTGTGTGTGCGCGCGCGCGCGCGCGCGTGCGTGCGTGTGTGCACAGTGCTTCGAGCTCGGGGGTTGCCACCTGCTGGCGGAACCTGGAGTGGAGGATCTGGAGGCATGTGGAGCAGTGAGTGGGAGGAAGGAGATGACGTGGGTGGGTGTGAGGGAGGTCAAGGGTGCAGCAAGGGGTGTTGGGCAGGTGAAGGATTAGGAGGAAGTGAAATGAGATAGCCAGGGCAACTCTTGAGGCACCTAAAAGATGTGATCTCTCTTGAGGAGCCTCAAAATTTGTCGCTGGTGAAGGCTCGAGGCAGCGCTCTCGCCAAGGCAAGGCGCACGGCGCACAGCATGGCACACAGCGGTGGTGTTTGGTGGCAAGTGGTCGCCTCAGTGCCTCACCTGCTGCATGCCTCACCTGCTGCATGCCTCACCTGCTGCATGCCTCACCTGCTGCATGCCTCACCTGCTGCATGCGTCCACGCCAATGTATGTGGTCGGCTGAGCTTGCCCTTTCCCCGTGCTGCTTTCTTGCCCTTTCTTATCTTTCCCTCCCTTCTCCTCCTCTCCCTTCTCCTCCTCTCCCTTCTCCTCCTCTCCCTTCACCTCCTCTTCCTTCTCCTCCCCTATCTTCACCTCCCATCCCTGCTCTCTCCCTCGCCCTTTCGCTCCTCCCTTTCTCCTCCCTCGCCTTCGCCTACCAAATCGTTCTCCATCCACCTGCCTCTCCTCCACTCTCCCCTCCACTCCCTGACCATCCTCCCTCACCTCTCCCCTGCACTCCGCCTCCATCTCTCCTCTCGGCCTTCTCTCCTCCCCCCTCCCCTCCATCTCACCCTTCTCTGACCCCTCCCTACCCTCTCCCCTCTCTTCACCCCCCCTCGCCTCCTCCCTCGCTGACCCCTCCCTCCCCTCTCCCCTCTCTGACCCTACTCTTGGCTCTCCCACCCCAACAACTGTGCCAGCAGCACAACCCCCTGAACGCCTCTCATGCTCCACCCATCCCATGCCTCCTCCATACCCCCCACCATCGCCATACGTCCCTCCACCCCCACTCCTCCCTTCCCCTCCACGAGCCACAGGCCCTTCTTCTTCCTCTTCTTCCTCCTCCTCCTCCTCCCCCTCCCCCTCCCCCTCTCCCTCCCCTTCCCCCTCTCCCTTCCCCTCCCCCTCTCCCTCCCCCAACCCCTCCTCTTCCGTCAAGTCCTCTTCTGTTCCCTCCCCCTCCCACTCCCCCTCCCCACCCCCCTTCTCCCCATCCCGCGTCTCCCCATCCCCCATCCCCCCCTCCCCCCGTGCCTGCCTCGCCAGCACCACCATCCGCTTCAGTCGGCTCACTCGCTTCTGCTTCGGTGTCTGCCTCTCCTTCCCCCGCCTCACACCAATGCTCTCCGACGTTGCAGGGTTCACCCGCACCCTCTCCCCCTCTCGCCCCCCTCCGCGCTCCCCCCCGCGCCCCCTTCCACGCCCCTTCTCTCTCCCCGTCTCGAGCTCCTTGCGCGCGCTCTCCCCTTTTCCCTCTCTCCCGCCCGTCCCCACCCCTCCTCCTGCCCCTTCTCCCCTCCGCCGCCCTCCTGCTCCGCCCCCTGCTCCCCCTTCTCCCACCCCTTGCCTCGTTTCCGCCAAACCCAAGCCACGCGCGCCAGCATCCTCACTTCCCCCTCCCCTCCCTGCGCCTACCCTCCCCGCTCCGCCTCCACTTCCCCAACCGCGAGGCCGCGCTTCACTTATACCCCCATCTGCGCTCCCCATCCCACTGGCGCGCGGGCCAATTTCCGCGGATTCGCGCGCAGAGGGGTTGGCAATGGAAGCGGTGACGGCGGGGGTGGCGGCGGTGGCGGCGGCGAGGAAATGATCGAGGCGAAGCGCGGCCGGCGCGGGCTTCCACCGCCTCTTCACGCCGCCTCCGCCGCCGCCGCCGCTTCCGCCTGTGCTGCTCGCAGCGACGCTGCTTCTTCCGCCGCCGCCACCGCCGCCACCGCCGCTGCCGCCGCCGGGAGCCCCGCCTGCGCGCGCGTGCTTTCCCCACCCGCCATTGCTGCTACTCCTCGCGCCTCGGCTTTCGTGGCTTTCCGCCATCGCGAATTTATTCTTCTCTCTTTCTCGTCGCCTACTGTCGCTTTTTCGCCGTCTACAGTCGCGGTTTCGTCGCTATCCGTCGTTCTCTATCGACTGTCTGTCGTTTTGATGCGATAGCTATCGAGCCACCATCTCACACTCCACTGTTGCCCTCCCAGTTCTCACTTGCAGAATTCGGGTCGTGTATGTCCTGTCCCAACCCAACAGGGTGGTGGCCTGATGCAATTTTGGCTGCTTCAAACTTTGTGATTTGTCTGAAAATATCAAGAAACAATCTCATTGAACCAATTTCTATGCATACTTTGGAAATAACCCCAATACAATTGCCCACAAACGCTATAAGCTGACTTTCCAACCAGGATCAACCATGACAAGCTTTCCATCACGCGCTAGCGCGTACGAACCTAGCTGGTGTAGTATATCTAAAGTTTCATACACTAATCGGAACAGCCCAAACAGCTCGCATTGGGTTGTGGGAGTTTCTGCCGTTTTGCAGGACTCCTTCACATCTGACTGTAGCAGGGTTTGGCTGGGCATGGTTGAGTGGTGGCCGGGATGGAGGAGGTGGCGGTGGGGGTGATTTAGGCAGTGGGAGAGGAGGTGGTGAGGGTGACTGGGACAACCCCTCTGTTGCAAGACAGTGGCGTTTGACTGGAGAAATTCTCGGCTGTAGCGTTGTTGCGTGGGCCTCTTTGCAGCCGGCCTCGTTTCCTGCATGGCAGAGACAGCGGTGGGAGTGACATGGCGTGAGGAAAGGGAAAGGCGGATATTTGGAGGTGGCAAGGTGGTGGCTAGGCAGTGGCGGCGAGCGCAACGGATGGCTGAAAGGGCGTGGTATCTTTTGGAGGTGCCTCAGCGACAACGGAAGAGAGAGAGAGACACACACACTAATCCCGGTTATTGCAGGCGTTTACAGGGAATTCCACCGTAAGAAGAAACTGCTAGAGGGACATGCACTCTCCCCAAAGTAGGCGCCTAAAAGAGATGTCCACACACACACACACACGCACGCACGCACACGCACGCACGCACACGCACGCACACGCACGCACACGCACGCACAAACACACACACGCACACAAACACGCGCGCGCACAAACACACACACGCACGCATGCACACAAACACGCGCGCGCACAAAAACACACACACAGACACACACACACACGCACGCACGCACGCACACACACACACGCACGCACGCACGCACGCACGCACGCACGCACACAAACACGCGCGCGCAAAAACACACACACAAACACGCACGCACACACACACGCACGCACGCACACAAACACGCACGCACACAAACACGCGCGCGCAAAAACACACACACACACGCACGCACGCACGCACGCACGCACGCACGCACGCACGCACGCACGCACGCACGCACGCACGCACGCACGCACGCATGCACGCACACACACACACACACACACACACACACACACCTGGCGAAGGGGCGGCTAGGCGGCGAGGGAGACGGAGGGCTCAAAGGGCGCGCTCTCCCCGAGGTAGGCCCCTTCCTCCACGATGATCTCCACACTCTGCTCCAGAATCTCCTGCTGCACCGCCAGGTACTCATCGTCCTCCTGTGCAGGTGTGAAAGGAGAGGGGTGGAGAGGGGTTAGGAGGGAGGGTGTGAGCTTCCATGGGATGGAGGATATTTCAGCCCATTTCCCCCCTCGCTCCTCTACCCCCCATTTCGGCCCCGTGCCTGCCTGCCAGCTTCCTTTCGAGTTGACTTGCGTTGATTCCTTCGTTGACTCACAACACACCATACCCCTCTCCCACGCACCATGTCCTGCACGTAGGCAATGATGCCGACCTCCAGCCCTGTGCCGGAGAGCTTCTTGAGGTACCCGAGCGTGGGGCCCTTGGTGACGTCCACCAGCGGGTGCGCGCGCAGGTACGCCGTGAGCTTCTCTGTGATGGGGCGGATGCGGATGATGTCCTCGTTGCGCAGCACAAACGTGGCCTCCAATGCGAGACATCCCGCGCGCGAGTAGTTTGTCACCACCTGAGTGGTGGAGAGGGGGACAGAGGGATTGAAAAGGATTGGTATGGGTGGCAGTGAGGAGAGCGGCAGAGACGGCAGAGAGGGGAGGGGAGCACCAGGGCCAGGAAGGAAGAGAGGCAGGGAGAGAACTCACAGCGGTGTTGAAGATGTAGTTGGGCAGAGAGGAGAGGCAGGGACAGAGGGTGGGGAGCAGCAGCGACAACAAAGAGGGGAGCAGCAGGGATGGGAGGGCAACCGGTGCTTACAGCGGTGTTGAAGATGTGGTTGGGCAGTAAGGGGAGAGCAGTGAGAGCTAGGCAGAGAGAACAAGGACGAGTACTGACAGCGGTGTTGAAGATGTAGTTGGACAGAGAGGAGAGGCAGGGACAGAGGGTGGGGAGCAGCAGCGACAACAAAGAGGGGAGCAGCAGGGATGGGAGGGCAACCGGTGCTTACAGCGGTGTTGAAGATGTGGTTGGGCAGTAGTAAGGGGAGAGCAGTGAGAGCTAGGCAGAGAGAACAAGGACGAGTACTGACAGCGGTGTTGAAGATGTAGTTGGGCACGACGATGGCGAATTGACATTCACTTTCAACTGCCTAAAAGAAGTTGTCAGGCAACTCACAGCGGTGTTGAAGATGTAGTTGGGCACGACGATGGGCGAGTTGTCGTCGGCCTCGAGCTTGGTCTGCAGGAAGCCGATCTCTCTCACACGCCCCGTCACGCTGCCCGCCTTGATCTTGTCGCCCACCACAAACGGCTGCGTCAGGAACAGGATGAGCCCGCCAAAGAAGTTGGTCACTATCTCCTTGGACGCGAACCCAATCGCCACACCTGGGAAAGTTTGTGGTGAGGGAGGGAGGGGAAGGGTGGGAAAGGTGAAAAGGGAGAGTGGCATTTGAGTGGGCACACAACAGGATGAGCCCGCCGAAGAAGTTGGTCACTATCTCCTTGGACGCAAACCCGATGGCCACACCTGGGGAAGATTGTGGCGAGGGAGGGAGGGAGGGAGGGAGGGAGGGAGGGAGGGAGGGAGGGAGGGAGGGAGGGAGGGAGGGAGGGAGGGAGGGAGGGAGGGAGGGAGGGAGGGAGGGAGGTAGGGAGGGAGGGAGGGAGGGAGG
The DNA here is from genome assembly GCA_947471745.1 of Closterium sp. Naga37s-1. Lineage (NCBI taxonomy): Eukaryota > Viridiplantae > Streptophyta > Zygnematophyceae > Desmidiales > Closteriaceae > Closterium > Closterium sp. Naga37s-1. The sequence goes on from CANJKZ010000830.1 coordinate 569,312, forward strand.
GAGGAGGGAGGAGGGAGGGAGGGAGGGAGGGAGGGAGGGAGGGAGGGAGGGAGGGAGGGAGGGAGGGAGGGAGGGAGGGAGGGAGGTAGGGAGGGAGGGAGGGAGGGAGGGAGGGAGGGAGGGAGGGAGGTAGGGAGGGAGGTAGGGAGGGAGGGAGGGAGGGAGGGAGGTAGGTAGGGAGGGAGGGAGGGAGGGAGGGAGGGAGGGAGGGAGGGAGGGAGGGAGGGAGGGAGGGAGGGAGGGAGGGAGGGAGGGAGGGAGGGAGGGAGGGAGGGAGGGAGGGAGGGAGGGAGGGAGGGGGGAGGGTGGGATAGGTGAAAAGGGAGAGTGGCGTTTGAATAGGCACACAACAGGATGAGCCCGCCAAAGAAGTCGGTCACTATCTCCTTGGAGGCGAACCCAATCGCCACACCTGGTGGGAGTTGAAGGGGTGGGGGCGCGTGGAGAAGGAGAGGAGATCGTGGGAGAGCAGAGGACCATAAGACGGTGAGCCTGCCAAAGAAGTTGGTCACTATCTCCTTGGAGGCGAACCCAATCGCCACACCTGGTGGGGGGAGATGGGGGACGGGAAGGTTAGGGAAAAAAGGGGGGGTTTAGGAAAAGGGAGGGTGTTGAAGGGGTGGGGGCGCGTGGGAGAGCAGAGGAAAGAGTGGCCTTTTAGGGGGACATTAAGACGGTCACTATCTCCTTGGAGGCAAACGCAATGGCCACACCTGGGGGGTGTTAATGGGGGAGGGGACAATCAGAGAAAAAAGGGGGGAAAGGTTGAGTGGGCTCAGACTTATGGCAGGAGAGGTTTGGCAGATGGACGGGCTGGCGGTTTCGCGTGGAGAGAGAGAGTAGGGATGGGAGAGGAGCAGCGATGAAGCAAGGGGTGCGAGACTAGGAGAGAATGAGGGGAGAGGGGGACGACAGCTGCTGCTGGGTGGTTGTGAGCGGACTTGCTGGGACGTGGCAGGTAGAATGATTGGGAGCGATGTGGACTTGGGAAGAAAACATGACGCTCTCACATCACATCACCCATTTGAGATGCCTCTCAACACAACACCCACCTGAGATTCCTCCCACAGCGATGAGCGACTTGAGGCTGAAGCCCATCATCTCTGCCAGCGTGCCCACCGCCGCCACCCGCAGCAGCAGCGTCAGCAGCTTGCTCACGTTCGCCAGAACCGGCTGCGGGTGGGGGATGGGGGAGCATGGAGCAGGTATGGAGGATGATGGGCATGGGGGCCAGGGAGGGGGCATGGAGAGGGCCAAACGCACGCCCCACCTTGTCCCGCACCTATTTCGTCCAGCTTGCCACCCATGCTCCACTTTGTCTTAACGCCCCAAACCCCATCTCGCCCTCACTCACCTTATCCTCGGAGTGAGAAGCAGCCACAAGCTTCATGGCTCCGTCCTTCTACCCCGTAAGGAAACCCGTAGCTGCTGCCACTGCCATCATTGCTACCGCTGCTACTGTTCGCACCTTGTCCCTCATCTATCCCTCTCATCTCCCCCATCTTGCCCACCTTGACCTTACACCCCATCTCGCCCTCACCTTGTCCCCCATCGTGAGCAGCAGCCACGAGCTTCAAGACTCGGTCCTTCCACCCCGTCGCAAACCACGTTGCTGCAGCCACCGCTGCCGCCACTGCTGCCACTAGCCCACTGTGTCCCTCTTCCCGAGCCCATCTTCTCAGCTTGACCCCAAAGCCCCATCCCTCGTCCCTGCCTTGCCCCTGCGCCTCACCTTATCCTCGGGGTGAGAAGCAGCCACGAGCTTCAAGACGCGGTCCTTCCATCCCGTCGCGAACCACGTAGCAGCCGCCACCCATGCCACCAGCCGCGCCTTCCCCACCATTGCTGCTGTCACAGGCAGCTTCAGCAGCGGCACCAGCAGGCGCAGGCTGGCAAATACAGGTGGGGGGGACAGGGTGAGAGGGGGGAAACGGTGATTGTAGCAGGCGGGGGGATGGATAGGGGAAAGCCACACATTTTCCCCACCATTGCCGCTGCCACTGGTAGTTTCAGCAGTGGCACCAGCAGGTGCAGGCTGAAAGCACTTACAAGAAGGGATAGGGTGATTGACAAGGAGAGTGGCAGAGGACGGAGCAGCGCGAAAGGCGGGAGGAGATTGAGAAGTGGGGAGGAGAGTGAGAGGTGGGGAGGAGAGTGAGAGGTGGGGAGGAGAGTGAGAGGTGGGGAGGAGAGTGAGAGGTGGGGAGGAGAGAGTGAGAGGTGGGGAGGAGAGTGAGAGGTGGGGAGGAGAGTGAGACATGGGGAGGAGGGTGAGGAGTGGGGAGGAGAGTGAGAAGTGGGGAGGAGAGTGAGAGGCGGGGAAAAGGAGAGTGAGAGGCGGCGAGGAGGAGAGTGAGAGGTGAGGAGGAGGAGAATAAGAGGCGACTGACTGGCGGGTGAGGAAGAAGGAGATGAGGACGAACTGCAGCGGCCCCACGAGCGCACCGAACATGCTGTCCTGAAACTCCTCCTCCGTCACCTCGTCGTCGCGCATGATCAGCGTGCCCCACACGCTGCCATGTTGGAATGGGGAAAGAGAAGACATACGAACGGGCATTGAGTGGGGTTGTGGGTCAGGCACATGGTGCACGGTGCGTGAAAGCATCGGGCATCGGGCATGGTGCATTGGACAGTATTGGGCATTTCCGATTACTAGATTACAAGGCGGCATGTTGTCTTACTAGTTGACGAGGCGGCAGATCTTGGGCGCGTTGAAGAAGATGGCGGCAGTGGCGAGCGCGATGATGGTCTCTCTCAGGGCCAGCACCACCTGATGGGGGGTGTGCATGCACGCATACCCATACACACATCCACGTTCACATGCACGCATGCACGCACACATGCAACGCACTCATGCAACGCACACATGCACACAGACCCGCACGCACGCACACATGTACGCATGCACGCACACATGCACAAATGCACACACGCATGCACACAGCCCCGCACGCACGCACACGCATTCGCTCACACGCAGGAGCACACACACGCATGCGCAGGCACGCGCGCGCGCGCACGCACACAGGTGCACACAGATACATACAGACATAAAGAAATGGCACAAGGGAAGGCATGGTCTATGTATCTCCTCCCCATTTGAATCTTCTCGAAAATGCCATTCCTTATTAACCATCCCTTCGCCGTCGTCCCCACATTCCCATCGTCCCACAATTCCCATGCTCCCCCATCCCGCGTCCTCCCCACAGTCCCATTCTCCGCCCTCTCCTATTCTTTCCCCATTCTTCTCACATCCCCCGTCCATCCTTCACAGTTCTCCCCCATGCCTCTGCGCCTCACAGTCAGCGCTGTGAGCCCCATGCTAGCGGCCATTCCCCATTCCTCCCCCATCCCTTCCCCATCCCCGCACCCCATCCACTCCCCATTCCCCATCCTCCATATTCCCCATCCCTCCCCTTCCACTCCCCCTCCCTCCGCCTCACCGTAAGCTCCGTGAGTCCCATGCTAGCGGCCGTCCCGGCCGGCACGAGCGCCGAGTACGCCGCAACGGCCACGCGCGTCAGCAGCCCGCCGTCCGCCACCGCCGCTGGAGCGGCGGCAGCGGCGCGCACTGTAGGTCGCCGCGACGGAAGGGGCGCGCGGAGCGGGCGGCATTTGGAAGGCGCGAGGGGGAGGGGAGAGCCGCGGAGTGGCGCGGAGAGGCGCAGGGAAGCCCGGGGCGACGCGGTGAGCTGCGGGAGCGGCGGGGGGGGAAGGGAAAGAAAGGCGGAGAGAAAAGGGGGGAGTGGGGGAAGATAACGGGGACGGGGAAGTGGGGGAGAGGGAGAGGAAAGAAGGGTAAGTGTGATTAGCGGTGGAAAGATGAGGAACGAGTGGAGAGCATTGGGGAATGGGTAGGGGACGGTGGAGGAATATGGCGAGGCAAACACTCGCTACGCTCGAGAGGAAGCACGAACAAGCAAAAACGCGTGACAGCTGAGTGTGCGCTTAAGGGGCAATGCTGCTACGACCAGGTGACATTCTAGGAAGAGGACGGCACGCAAGTAATGTCCTTGGCGATAAGCTTCTACGAGCCAAGTGTTTTCGCCGCAAGAGAGCGGCGAAGGCTGGAATGAGAAGATGGACCTGCGACGAATGGGGAAATGCACGGCGGCAAGAGAGCGGCGAAAGCGGGAATGCAAGGCGAGACATTAACGGAGGACAAAGCCTGTTTCCGAGGCGCCTAAAACGAAAAAGGATCGGAGGGCATGAAGAAGGTTCTCACTGAGCGACGGTGCTCTCCGCCGCACACGGGGGCAGCGACGGCGCGGTTCACGGAGAACGACGACGCAGCGGCGGACGCCATGGCTGATCGAACGACGCGCAGGAAGGCGGGAGACAGGAGGTAGAATATAAAATACCTCGGCGGTCGCTTGGCTGTACAATGCTAATAAGCAGCTTACTAAGAAACCAAAGATCTCTCAACGAGCAAAACTACAAATTTGCACGTCAGACTCAGCAGGAACAAGGGCCTTCCGTCGATCAATTTCCGTTTTCCCTCCAAGCCTGGACCAACTTCGGGTGCCGTGCCGAGCCGAAGCTAGTGCTTCAGTTGAGCGAGGTCGGCACTGCCAACGGTCCAGATCACCTGTTTCTTCTTGTTCCTGATCTGACTGGTTGGCTCATGCATGGCACTCGGGGATTGGCTCAGAAGCTCGCAAGTAATCTCCCTTTGATTTTTTGCAGGGCGGGAAGCCGTTCCAATATCGAGAAACGGTCAAGACGAAGTGACTCTCAGCTTGACGAAGTCGTGAGCCAGAAACGAGGGCAATACTTTTCCGGCGAGGTAAATCAGTATGTTCACGAAAATAGTTATATTGAATTTCTTGTTAATTACAGAACAACGCAGGCTATTTCGGATTTGCCTAAACCGCGTTACACCATATGAGCAAACAGAGTCCACAGTTGTACATGACACGATAATTTTTGCTTGGGCTGCGAATGAGCGAGGAAGGCAATAGCGGGCTGCATAGCTATCGCGTCAAAGCACGACAGTGACGAACGGCGACAAAAACGTGACTCTCTACGGCGTAAAAGCGACCGTAGACGACGAGAGCGACAGTAAACGACGAGAGATTGACAGTAGAAGATCAGACAGTGACCATAGACGACAAGAGAGCGACAGTAAACTACGAGAGAGCAACAAGAATTTGATTGGCGATGGGGGAGAGCCGCGACAGCAGAGCCGCGAGGTGCAGCGGCAATGGCGGATGCGGCAATCACGGACGCGCAGGCGGGACTCCCGGCGGTGGCAGCGGCCGAGTCAGCGGCGGCGACGGCGGCGACGGCAGCCATGACGGAAACAGCAGCGTCGCTGCGAGCAGCACAGGCCGGAGCGGCGGCGGTAGGGGTGGTGCGAAACGGCGGTGGAAGCCCGCGCCGGTCGCGCTCCGCCTGGATCACTTCCTTACCGCCGCCACCGCCGCCGTCCCCCCCGCCGGCGCCACTGCCACCGCCGCCGCCGCCATTCCCGTTTCGCGCGCGCCTCTACCGCCGCCTCTGCGAGATTCCGCGAAATTTGGCTTGCGTGCCAGTGGGAGGGGGAGCGCAGATGGCGGTAGCAGTGACGGGCATCTGCGCGGAGGAGGAAGGGGAGGCGGAGCGGGGAGGGGAGGCTCAGGGAGGGGAGGGGGACGTGAGGATGTCGGCGCGCGTGGCTTGGGATTGGCGGAAACGAGGCGAGGGGTGGGAGAAAGGGGAGCAGGGGGCGGAGCAGGGAGCGGAGCAGGAGGGCGGAGGAGGGGAGAAAGGGGAGGCGGAGGGGTGGGGACGGGCGGAAGAGAGGGAAACGGGGAGAGCGCGTGCAAGGGGCTCGAGAGGGGGAGAGAGAAGGGGCGCGATTGGGGGAACGGGGGGGATGTGGAGGGGGGCGAGAGGGGGGTCAGGCTTTGGTGAACCCAGCAACGTTGGAGAGCGCTGGTGTGAGGCGGGGAAAGGAGCTCGCGGGAAGGGGGGAGGGCATGCGCAAGGGTCTCGAGGGGGGTCGGGTGCTGGTGAACCCAGCAACATCGGAGAGCATTGGTGTGAGGCGGGGGAAGGAGAGGCAGACAGCGAAGCAGAAGCGAGTGAGCCGACTGAAACGAATGGTGGTGCTGGCGAGGCAGGCGCGCGTGGAGGGGGAGAAAGAGGAGGGAGGGCGGGGGGGAAGGGAGAATAGGGAGGCGGAGGGGGAGAGGGAGGGAACGGAAGAGAAGGTGAGGGAACGAGAGAGGTTGGGGGAGGAAGCGGGGGAGAGAGTGGGAATGGGAGAGGGAGAAGGGGAGGAGGAGGAGGAGGAGGAGGAGGAGGAGGAGGAGGAGGAGGAGGAGGAGGAGGAGGAGGAGGAGGAAGGGGAGGAAGAAGAGCGTGTGGTGCATGGTGATGGTGGGAGGAATGGAGGAGGCATGGGATGGGTGGAGCATGAGAGGCGTGAAGAGGGGTGTGCTGCCACAGTGGTGGGGGTGGGAGAGGCGAGTGAGGGGCCAGAGAGGGGAGACAGGAGAGAAAGGTTAGGGGAGGGTGGGATGGAGGGCGGGGGGGAGAAGGGGATGGTGGCGAGGGAGGGCAGGGGGGAGGAGGGGATGGTGGCGAGGGAGGGCAGGGGGGAGGAGGGGATGGTGGCGAGGGAGGGCAGGGGGGAGGAGGGGATGGTGGCGAGGGAGGGTGGGCAGGGTCTGGACGGAAAAGTGGACGGGAGGGAGGTGAGTGGGAAACGAGTGGGTAGGCGAAGGCGAGGGAGGAGAAAGGGAGGAGAGAAGCGAGGGGAGGAGAAACGAGGGGAGGATAATGGGGACAGGGTGAAGGGAGGGGAGGAGAAGAGAGGGGAGGATAAGGGAGGGGAAGAGAAGGGAGGGGAAAAGAAGAGAGGGCAAGAAGGCAGCAAGGCGAAAAGGCAAGCGCAGCCGACCACTTACATTGGCATGGAGGCATGCAGTAGGTGAGGCATGCAGCAGGTGAGGCAAGCAGCAGGTGAGGCATGCAGCAGGTGAGGCAAGCAGAAGGTGAGGCGAGGAGGAAGGAAGTGAGGCAGTGAGTCGATCACTCGCCATTCGATCGAGCCATTCGGCCTTGCCTTGGCGATCGCATGTTCCCTCGAGCTTCACCTGAATCATATTTTGAGGCGCCTCTGAATTTGATTGGATCACTGCTCAAATGTTCACAGCCTTCCCCCAAAGCTTCACCTCCCCCCCCACCCCTTGCTACACCCATCTCCTCCACATCACCCACCTCCTCCCACCCTCGCATCTCCTCTCTTTCATAGCCCTCTCTTTCTCCCACGCACCGCCCCCCTCGCCTTTGCACAACATTCAGGTACGAGAGCTGAACGCTCTCGTGCCCGCACTGCTGGCAGGGCTGCTGCACCATACCCCCTTTCTCCTCCCTCCCAACCTCCCCCCTCCTCCCTCGCCCCCTCCCCCCTCCTCATTCCCATCTTTCCCCACCCATGTCTCCTCCCCCCTCCTCGTACCCCTCCTTTCCCCCCCCCAGGTACGCCCAGCAGGTGGTGACAGCCGAGCTCAACGCAGTCGTGGCAGAGCTGCTGGAGGAGCTGCTGCGATTCCAAGTCAGGGCTTTTCAGAAAGACCCAATCAAGGTGATACGGGAAAGGGGGAGGGCATGGGAGGGGGAAATGGATATGGGAGGAATGGGGCATGCTGCGGTTCCAAGTCAGGGCAATTCAGAAAGACCCGTTCGAGGTGAGTCTGGAGGGCATGTGCATGGGAGGGGGAATGGGGATGGGGAAAAGGGGCATGCTGAGGTTTCATGTCACAGCATTTCTACATGACCCCCTCAAGGTGAGCCCTCGTCTTGCCAACCCGCCCCTTGCAGTCACGTCAAGTGCCACCCTCTCACCTCACGTTCCTCACCCTACTTCCCTCCCTTACGTTCCCACTTTCCTCGCATGGGTACAGGGAAAGAGGTCCCCCTTTCCCCTCCACAGGGTGCGATGAGGCGGCATGTGCTGGCGGGGCTGAAGGAGGTGGGGCAGGCGGTGTTGTGCTGAAAGAGGTTTTCTTTCTCCCTTCCGCCACCCCCACCGCCCATTTAACCCCCCATGCATAGGGAGTGATGAGGCGCTGTGTGCTGGCGGGGTTGAAGGAGGTGCGGCAGGCTGTATGGGGCTGAAGATGATCCTTCCATCCCCCTCCCCCCTCCCATCCCCCTCCCCCCTCCCCATCTCCCTGCCTCCTCCTCGTCCCACTTCCCCCTGCTCATCCCCCTCCCCCCACACCTGCACGATAGCAGGGAGCGATGAGGCGGCGTGTGCTGAGAGGGCTGAAGGAGGTGGGGCAGGCGGTGCGAAGCTGAACAAAATTTCTCCTTCTCTCTCCCCTCCCCAATCCAACCCCACGCACAGGGTGCAATGGGGCAGCGTGTGCCGGCAGGGGTGAAGGAGGAGGGGCGGATAGTGCAAGGGTGAATGAGATTCCCCCTTGATTTTGCATGCCCGCGTGCAGGGTGCAATGCGGCGGCGGGTGCTGGCAGGGTTGAAGGAGGTGGGGCAGGCGGTGCGCAGTGGGAGGGCCAGGTGTGTGGTTCTGGCGCCTAACGTGGAGGAGATGCCTGGGGCAGGTGAGGGGGGGAGGACAGGGGATGACGGGAGGTGGGGAACGGGGTAAGGGATGGTATGGCCGTTAGGGAGAAGCAGAAGGAAGGGGAGCGGCAGAGGGAAAGGGAGAGGCAGAGGGATAGGGAGTGGCAGAGGGAAAGGGAGAGGCAGAGGGATAGCGAGCGGCAGAGGGAAATTTCAAGAATTGTTCTCACGCTACACATGTTGAATTTCAAAACTGACTCGGCAATCGTTTTCGCGCACGCTGCAATCATCGTTCAATTCAAACCACCCATATACACCTGCTCCAAACCCCTTCTCCACTCTGCTCCCCAGCCTGTCTTGACATCTGCCCTCACGCCCACCCTAGCACAATGTGTTTTTTAAGAATTCTAAAAAAGTACCCCCAGGCAATCCTCACACAACCCTCAGATCCATCCTAGCAGTTGCCTATCCTCCTCCCTCACCCCTTCCGTCCTCTCCCCTTCCGTCCTCTCCCCTTCCGTCCTCTCCCCTTCCGTCCTCTCCCCTTCCGTCCTCTCCCCTTCCGTCCTCTCCCCTTCCGTCCTCTCCCCTTCCGTCCTCTCCCCTTCCGTCCTCGCCCCTAGTGGTCTTGACGCGGCCCTCATCCATCTTATCACGCACCATTCCCAGCTCTAACTGATAACCCCATCCATCCAACCGCACCCGCCCCTCCATCCCTCCCCACCATGTCTTCCATGCCACCATCCACTAGGCGGACATGACGCGGCCACGCGCAGTAATCCCACCTCACCCATACCCTATCCACCCATCCCAACCACCATCCCACCCCACCATCCCACCCCACCATCCCACCCCACCATCCCACCCCACCATCCCACCCCACCATCCCACCCCACCATCCCACCCCACCCCACCCCATCCCACCTCACCCCTACCCATCCACGCCCCTGCCCTGTCCCATAGGCGGTCTTGATGCGGCCCTCACATCCATCCTATCAGACGCCGCCACACGCAGCATTCCAAACGCTCCATCTTTCCTCCCCTCCCCTTCTCCCTCGCCCCGCCCTCTGTCGCAGGCGGTCTTCACGCGGCCCTTGAATCCATCCTATCAGATGCCGCTGCTCGCAGCATTCCCGTGGTTGTGGCCCTCTCCAGACGCCGTCTCGCCAAGGTGAGTGCAGGCTGAGGTGACTCCAAGTTTAGGTTAAGGTGGGGAACAGGGGGAGTGCATGCATGAGGGGTGATGCACGCAGCATTCGGTCGTGGCTCTCTCCCGACACCGCCTTGCCAAGGTGAGTGCCAATTAAGGTGCCTAGAGGGTGTGGCGCGGTGCTGGTTGGTGCAATCAGGTACCACACGGAAAATTGCACGTGGAAGGGGTAACGATGCTCGCGCCATTCCCGCGGTCATGGCTCTCTCCAGACGCCGCCTCGCCAAGGTGAGGGCTGGTGTTACATGTGGTGGTTGATGCTATGAGGTAACACATGTTGAGATGAGGAATGGGGGAGGGAGAGAGGGGAGGGGGTGCATGCGTGAGAGGTGATGCGCACAGCATTCCTGTGGTTGTGGCTTCGGCACCGCCTGGCCAAGGTTGGTAGTGCAGGCTATCACAGTTAAGGTGGTTTCTCTTTGTCTATAAGCAACGGTAACCTCTCTTGGTTACCTCACTTGGTGGCCTCCCTCCCTCCCACTCAGGCTTCAAAGGGCAGCACTGACGCATTGCCCGCACCCGCTCCGGACCTCCTTTCCTTGCATTGTAAAAAGCAGCTCCATGTCTCCTCCCCCTGCCTGCGCTGTCTACTTATGAGGCGCCTCAGAAGTAACCACCTTTCTGCAAGGCCATTGGCCTTACCCGCACCACACCTACCACTGCTAACCTCACATCCCTCCCCTGCCAGGCCTTGAACCGCACGCGTTGCACTGCCGTGTGAGTGCTGTGGCCATTCTGGACGACAATGGGACAGCGCTTGCCTTGCCTTGCATGGCAGTGCCCTCACCCACTCCTCACCCTTTATCCTTGCAACACCCCCCCCATTCCCACCTCCCCTGACAGGCGCTAAACCGCCCTCGGTGTAAAGTGAGTGCCGTGGCCATTCTGGACGACAATGGGGCGCACAGGCTGCTCAAGAGCGTGCTGGCGGAGGCAGGGAGGGGGAGGGAGTTATGGCGCGAGGTGAGGGAAGGGCAGGAGGGAGGTGGTGCGTGAGTGGGGTGGCGCACAGGTTACTCAAGAGCATTCTGGCGGAGGCGGAGTGGGGAAGGCAGCTGTGGCAGGAGGGGAGGGAAGGGAAGGAAGTGCTGGAGGCAGTTGGTGTGTGAGTGGTGTGCGTGAATTGCCCTCACTGGTACACAAGTGGCGCGCACAGGCTGCTCAAGAGCGTGTTGGAGGAGGCAGAGAGGGGGAGGGAGCTGTGGCAGGAGAGGCAGGCGGGGCAGGAGGGGGAGGGGTTGGAGGGGAAGGAGGCAGTTGGTGCGTGAGTGGTGGGAAGAAAGCGCAGGGGCTGTACGCACACCCATGGGATGCACAGGCTGCTCAAGAGCGTGCTGGCAGAAGCGGAGAGGGGGAGGGAGCTGTGGCAGGAGGGTCGGGCGTACATTGGATTGGCTTCACACACACCTTCTGCTCTCCTGATGCATCTCGCCTATCTCCCACACACCTGATGGGGCGCACAGGCTGCTCAAGAGAGTGCTGGCAGAGGTGGAGAGGGGGAGGGAGCTGTGGCGGGAGGGGCAGGAAAGGCAGGAAGGGTAGGAAGGGCAGGAGGGAGTTGGTGCGTGAGTGGTGAGGCGCACAGGCTGCTCGAGAGCGTGCTGACAGAGGCGGAGCGGGGGAGGCGGCAGGAGGGGCAGGCGGAGCGGGAGGGAGTCGGTGCGTGAGTGATGGGGAGGAGGGAAACAAACCAACAGGTGGGACGCTCAGGAGGGGCCAGGCTGCGAGCTGTCCCATCACAGCCCGGCCCCTTCTGAGCATCCATTTGCCCGGGCATTGCCGTCACCCACACACTAATGGGGTGCGTGCACAGCCCGCTGAGGACGGAGGCGGTAATGGAGGGAGGAGCAGGTGGAGCAGGAGGCAGCGGGTACGTGATTCCTGGAGACGGAGAAAATAAACAAACAGATGGATGCTCAGGAGGAGCCGGGCTGAGCGCTGTGCTTGCATTGCCCTCACCCACTCACTGACAGGGTACACAGCCTGTTCAGGAGCGTTCTGGCAGAAGCAGTTATGGCTGGAAGGAGAGGTGAGGATGGGAGACAGCCATGGCTGGAGGGGTAGGCGGAGTGTGCTTGCATTGTGGGAGGAGGTGGAGGGGAGCAGATAGGAAACTCTGGACCCTGCCGTGCACACGCACAGTCCTGCTCCCATTCCGCCAACTAAAGCTCAGCTGCCCTCCCTCCCAGCGGTCCTGGACCCAACCATGCACACGCATATGATCCCATCCCGCCACCCCAGGCATTGCCCAGCCGCCCTCCTCTCTTGTGATTTCGGGAGGTGGGGGAAAGAAGACGTCACTCTCGACCCTTTGGCCCTGCCCACACGCACGCACCTACTCCCACCCCCCCAAGGCCCACCCACCCTCTGCTCTGTCAGCTTGGGAGGTGGGTGGAACGGACAGGCACCCTCGGTCATGCTGTGCGGGTTCTGAGATTTCTCAAAACGACTTGCGACAGGGGTTGAGGTCGGAGGTGGGGGAAAAACTGACGGTCATGTTGGCCATGCTTGCCCACGCGCATGCACCTACTCCCATCCCACCAGCCAAGACAAGCCGCCCTATCCTGTGTCAGCTGCTACCCTCCCCCCTCATCACGGCTGCGGTGCCGAAGCAGGTGGCAGTGTGTGCAAGTGTGAAGCAAGTGCATGTATGGCATTCTCCCATCCTACCCTCGTGTCAGCTGCTACCCTCCCTTTTCATCACAGCAGCGGTGCCGAGGCAGGTGCCAGAGTGTGCGGCATGTCAAGCAAGCTCCTGTGGGGGACTCCCATCCAGGCCTATCGATTGACGGGCATATGCCCTGAATGCCCTGAAATTCCGGGCTACTTTCGCTCCAGCTCGACTGCATGAAGTGTTAGGATCGCCCTGCACCAGTGCCACTAAGTGCTTCGTTCGACCCTTCCCCGGATGCGTTAAGTCCTCCAATCAGGCCTTCCCCACCCAAAAAGTTTTGATTTCCGGTTCTAGGACCCCCCCCCCCCCCCAAAGAAATTATGCCTGACCCCCCCACTCCTCCCCCCTTTCTCCTTAGGTTGCACGAGAGCGAGCCAAGGGAATTTTTTCCCTTATCGTTTTCTAGCCAATCCCGTGTTTGTGATATATCAAAGTCAGCTTTGGAGCAGCAGAACTTTCCCTTAGCTAAGATAGTGTAAGTGCAAGCCCGGATATCAAGTTTTCACTTTGGCCTGCGCCCGTGACCGTTAAGGGCGCCAAAACACTCAGCTACGGCCAAAACAGGGTCAGATAGGGAGGAGTTGGGGACTTCAAGTATGGGCCCCAGGAACTTCGACAGGCCTGCTCCCTTCTTACCGGTACCAGCCAAGCGAAGCCGCCCTCCTCTGTGTCAGCTGCTAACCCCCTTTCTCATCACAGCAGCGGTGCCAAGGCAGTTGCCAGGGTGTGCGGCATGTCAAGCAAGCACATGCATGTACAAAATGAATGTATTGAGAAAGCTTGCTTTCTTATTTTTATCAATTGGCATCGTTCTCATTACAACTGGGCATCGTTCTCATTACAACTGGCTTATTACAACATTTGCATCGAGATTGAACACAAGCTAGTGCATGCTAATATCACTAGCTAAGATGTACCCTATCCAAGTGGCATTAGCAAGGCGTTCTACGCTGGGGTGGGTGGTGGGGATGTTGAGTGAGCCGTTTGAAATAGAGAAACGTGGGTGGAGGGAAATGAGCTCCAACCCACGGTTTTTGTAGTTGGAGAAGGGCGTTTAGCGCGCTTCGACGATGCCAATTGTGCAGTACAAGCAGCTTCGCTTTCACAATACACAATTTTAAAAAACACAATGTGTGTTTAAAAATTATAATATTGAGAAAGCTTGCTTTCTTATTTTTATCAATTGGCATCGTTCTCATTACAACTGGGGTCTCTGAGACATGGGCAGCGGGGGCCTCCTATGGCGTACGAGCGCCTCTGTGTGTTGCGCCGAAGACACCGCCTGCGTCGGATCTTGCAGGTTGCGGGATGCTGTGATGAGAGGCTCGACGTATGGCGTGACGTACATTTCCTTAGCTGTGTCGCTTCGCCATCTGCCCAGCCGTTTGAAGACTCTGTCTGGCACTCCAGTGTTGGCTGCTACTGTGGCCGCGCCTTTTCGGAAAGAGTGAGTGCCGAGCTGCAGCTCTCCCAGACCAACTTTTGCGAAAGCTTCCTTACACCAGTTCCGAATTGTAGTGTATGAAGGCGGCTTCGCTTGGCCTTTGCTGCTTGAAGCGTGCCCGAAGACACGAATCAACGGTCCCTCTGACTGAGGACCATAGCCGGCGAGTTGGATGAAGCGTCGGGTGCAGCGCACTGGGCAACAAGGGTCTGTCGTTGCTGCAATGGGTATCCATGTTCCGTGACCGGCCTGATCGGTCTTAGAGTGTGGTATGAGGATCCACATGACCTCTTCGTCGAATTGGATGTCTTGCCGTTGTATGGCCACTAGGTCGGAGTATCGCAGAAATCCTGAGTACATGAGGATGGGGATCAGCCCTTTCTGAAATTCCGCAGGGTCGTCAGACTGCAGGTAACTCCCGGCCATGTCGCGGACTTGTTGGATCGATACGGGTTCCTTCAGACGAGTAGGGCGGGGGCAGTGTCGTTTTGCACAGTCGCGGACTTGGGTGGTAAACGGACCGATTGTTGGGCATTTGTTCCCAGTCATGCAATGGGCGAAGCTTACTGCCGAGCACGTCAGCTGCACTACGGACAGGGTGGCTTTGCGTCGGATTGCGTGAACCAGGTATAGTGCGAGTGTCATGTCGGAAGCTAGAAGAAAGGAGAGATCCACTTTTGTGCAAAATGCTCGAAAATTGGCCCAGTATGGTTCGTATGTCCGGATCGTAGAATCGGCGCGTGACTGCGCGAGCATTTTGATCAGTTGGTCGTGTAACTTTGGGAGCAAATCTGAACACAGGAGTGGACAATATGCATTAGTCAAATACCACTCGCAGTGCAATGATTGGGCTATGCGGTAGTCCCGTGCCCGAGAAGGCAGTAGAATGGGACCCTGTATCTAGGCATTGGTTTCCGTGTGTGAGAGGGATGTGCGCGTGGATGTGTGGAGCCCAAGTACATAGGGAGGGTTGCAAAAGTGGCCACCAACTTGCGCCTGGCCAGTGCGGGACTATTAATGTGAGTGATGCATGGGTGCGTTGTGCATGGTGGAGGACGGCTGGGACCAGTTGGGGTGGGGGGAAGGCGAAGTTGTTTTCGGCTGTCCATGCGATCGAGAACGCATCAACTGCGATGGCTTCCGGGTGGGGGATCTTGGTGCAAAAGCGCGAGAGTTGGGTGTTGTGAGAGTTTGCAAAGAGGTCGATGGAATGCGGACCCCAACGACGTTCTAAGATGCGAAACCACGGCTTCTTCAACGCGTAGTCGTCGTGGTCGACCATTTTTGAAAGCTCGTCAGCATGTGAGTTGAGCTCTCGCGGGATCCATTCAATGATCAAGCGCGTGCCGAGCCCCATGCATGTTCGGATGATGCTTTTGCAAGCCATTGTGAGGTCAGAGCTGTGAGAGCCGCCTTTGCGAAGGATGAAGAATACGCCCTGGTTGTCCACCCGCACGAGAACGTGTTTTTGCTTGATCTTGTTGGCGTACGTTTGGAGCGCCCAAAGGACGCCTTCGATCTCCCGCCGCGTGCTGGACGTTGCCTGTAGTGGCTCTGACATGGTTGCGCTCGCTTCTTCGAGGCCACCCGGAAATGTAGTTAGAGTGGCGCCCCAACCATGAGAGCTGGCATCTACATGAATTACCGCATCGTAGCTGTTCCGGACGTGGAAAGGTGCACCGTTGAACCGGTCGAACTCCTCAAGCCAAAAGTGTAGCTCCTCTGCTGCGGCTGGGGGGATGACCACGTTGCTTTCCATGACGGTGCGTCATTGATTACTTGTAACATGGCGTGGCTGAATGCGCGAGCGGTCGCGCCAAGTGCGACCCCCATTGATGCGAGCATGCCTGTGATTCTGGCCACGTGGCGGACCGGGACTGGTCGGCATGCCTTGCTTGCGCTCAGGAGGTTTTGGATGGTTGCATGTAGTGAGGCTCGTCGGTCGGGACCGATGGAGAATCGACCGGTATCGGTTTCCAGCTGTACACCCAAAAATCGTAGGCGTTGCGATGGTGACAGCTGTGATTTCTTCGCGTTTATCACGAGTCCTGCCTCTTTAAGGTCCAATATCACACGCTGGCAGATCGCTTGCGCATGGTCTTTCGACTGACAGAGGAATAAGATGTCGTCCACGTAAGGGATGACTCGGATGCCTTGTTCTCGCCAGCGCCGAGCCAGTTGCTTGATGAGCTGCGTGAAGACGAATGGAGCTGTCGCGAGGCCAAATGGCAGTGAACGAAATGCGTACGTGCGCCTCCCAAATTCGAAGCCGAGGAACTTCCAGCATGATGGGTGAATGTCGATGTGGTGGTAACCGGATTTAAGGTCAATGGAGAACATCCAATCCCCAACGCGTGCCAGGTCCGCCACGCGGTTGAGCCCCTCGTACTTGAACTTGGGGACGATTAAGCTTGCGTTGACTTTCCGCAGATCAAGAATGAGTCTGCATTTGTCTTTTTGCTCGACCACATTGAGTGGACTTATACACGTCAGCTCCGTTGCGGGCATCTGGACTGCTGCTCCGGTCTCTAGGAGTTCTTGGATAGCGGTACGCGTGAACGTAGCATGCGTGTTTGCCCCGACATGGTTGCGATCGTGGAAGGGTTGTGGTGGGCCGTGGCTCCATGGTAGCCAATAACCCCTGGCGATGACGGAAAGGACGAGGCTGCAGGGACACCAGGAGCTCCACCACGCAAAGGTCGCACGAAGTCGACCGCGCATTTGTGTAATGGTTTTGTCCGTGACGGCAAATTCATACGGATCGTCGTAACATACCGCCTCGCACTGTCGTGCTCCTGTAATTGAGGCAAATGGGGTAGGGTTGGGAGTTCCATTTGACGCATGCATGTGCGTGTGCATGTACGCGCAATCGTTGATCAATGGTGTGAATGAGATTGCCTATCTATCGAAAGGACAACAAATATGTCGTGCGCGCGCCGACGCTTCTTCTTCTTCTTCTTCTTCTTGGTTTTTTTTTTTTTTTTTTTTTTTGCTCCATGGGCACCCTGATCATGGTAGGCAAGTAGGTGTCACTCTCTGGACCCCCTCCTCTTTTTTTTTTTTTTTTTTTTTTTTTTTGTCTCATCTAGCACCGTGGCTAGCCCTTTTTCCGATACATCACATCGCGCTTTTTTTTTTTTTTTTTTTTTTTTGCTCGCCTTGTCATCCACTTGGTAAGACGTGGTTGTGCATGCCTTTAGTGCATGTGGGCTGGTGCTTTGAACCATGGACATGCGTGTCCACCGTGCTTTGTCTTTTTCTCTCTCTCTCTCTCTCTCTCTCTCTCTCTCTCTCTCTCTCTCTCTCTCTCTCTCTCTCTCTCTCTCTCTCTTCCTCTCTCTCTCTCATGCTCCGCACCTCCTCTGTGTGTCTAGAGGCTCTTTGCAAAATAGTAAATCAAGGAACTTTTTATTAAATCAACCAACACACATTGCAATGCTTCCTAGCATTCATCACCCCACCGGGTGGCCAAATACATGGGACCGAGGGGTTGTTGTTCCCCTTCCCTATCCTAGGCCCAAAGCCTATTACTACCCTTCACTAGGGCTGGCCTCTTGCCATCGCAAACCCCTAGGGCTGCCCACGGTTTCCGCACTCAAGAGTGCACCGTGCCTAGCGCCCAAGGCGCCTAATCCCTTGGCCCGCTCCTACACCACCGGAGCGGGTCCTTGGCCGCCATGCCCGTTCCTAGGGCAGGCACTTGCCACATGTCCCGGCTGGCCGCAGCGGAAGCACGAGCCCCGAAACCCACGACAATTGGCCGTGGGCGGGGGGGCCCGCTTGGGTAAGAACGGCATCGGCCCGTTGTTTCCGCCGCGGGTGACACGAGCGTATGCACTTGCCGCGCGGTCCATTGCAGCCATATCCGCGACCGCCTGCTTGAAGGGTCGAGAGGTCAGCAGGCTCTTCTGCTGGTACAGTTTGAAGCGTTTCGCCGTGCGGAAGTCGGAAGCGTCCTCCACTTGAAGCACCTCGAAACGCCCCGAGATGAGGTTGAGCGCGTGTGAGATGAGTTCGAGTCCGCCCGCCGAGTCGCCTCGCTGCGCCTTGTATTCCGCGTGCAGCAGGTACGCACGCAAGTCCTCCAGCAGCTCCGCTTGCTCTCGCACGGAGTCGTTGACGAAAGTCGCCGCCGAAAAGGTGAGGTTAGAAGAAGGAAGGGGGGGGAGGTTTTCCGTGCCAATAAAATTAGCAGTGTTGACTGGAGCCTCACCAGCTTCATCTTCAGAGTCGTCGGTGTCGTTGTCGACCGCCGGAGCAGGGGGAGCGGCTGTCGCTGCGTCGTTGTCATGCCGGTTCGTACGTGCTCCTCGCGTGCCTTTTTCCTTTTTTCGCGTTTTCTGTTTTAGCCGACGCAGATGCAGCGGGTAGTGCAGTTTCCGCAGCTGTAACGCTGACGGGCTGCTGCTGTAGAAGGGATAGCAGCGCGTTGACCTGGTCCGGGGTCAACGCCTGCGTCAGTGCAGGGGCGGTCGTCGCGTCAGACGAGGAGACCGCAGTCCGCCTCCTCTGGCGCTGACGCGACGGTCCAGCCGCGGGTGCTGGCGTGTGCTCGGCGTCAGGTGCGTGTGCCGCGCCAGCTGCCGTCGCCACTTGCGCCGCAGGTGCCACAGGCGCCACTGGCGCCACTGGCGCCACAGGGGCCGAAGGGTGCTGCTGGGCGTCGGCACTTTTGTTGACCTCGAGCCCGCCCAGCAGCACGTCCACTGCAGTCGGGGCGGGCGGTCCATCTTCTGCCCGGCGCTTGTTACGGCGGTCGCCCGCAAAATCGCGGGTGTTACGGTCGGAGTCGGAAGCGGGGTTGGACGAGTTCCCGTTGTTAAGTGTCGTCGTCGGTGCCATCGTTGATCGATTGAAGTTAAAAATGTCGCTAAGTAAAGTCGAGGGTGACTCGCCTCTAGGAAGCGATTTTGTTCTAGCCAGCTTGGAAGGAGAGAAAGACTACGTGAGCGGAAATGTTGAGTGAGCCGTTTGAAATAGAGAAACGTGGGTGGAGGGAAATGAGCTCCAACCCACGGTTTTTGTAGTTGGAGAAGGGCGTTTAGCGCGCTTCGACGATGCCAATTGTGCAGTACAAGCAGCTTCGCTTTCACAATACACAATTTAAAAAAACACAATGTGTGTTTAAAAATTATAAATTTTCAGAAGTGCTAGTTATTGTACTCGAGAAAATTGCTGTTGATTTTTGTTATTATTTTATCTTGTGCAAGATAACCGCTCTGATCATAACGGATGAGCATGCTTTTGGGTCAGTTTCCTGTAGGGTCTGCACTGCTTTGCTGTTGTTGTACCGGTATTCCTTGGCTCTGCTGTAGAAAACCTTGTGAACAAAATATAAAACTCAAAATTCCTACTCAGCGGTAGGGCGAGGGTGTAACATGATTGCAGAAAAATGAGGGGGCAGGCGGTGTGGTGCTCACTGATCACGAGGAATGCCTGTATGAAGCACCCAAATTTACATGCCACCGGGAGTTGTTCAATCTTGCCGTGAGAAAAGGGGGATGAGAGAGAGGAACGGACGGCAACAACATTCCCGCCGTCTGCCAGTGTGTGCGGCGTGTCAAGTAAGTGTATGTATGGCACTCTTCCATCCTACCGGTACCAGGCAAGCCAAGCGGCCTTTCCTGTGTCAGCTGCTAACCCCCCCTCCTCATCACAGCAGCGGTGCCAAGGCATGTGCCAGTGTGTACAGCATGTCAATCAATCGCATGCATGGTTTCCCAGTCCCCCATCCTACTGATTCCATCCAAGCCTTTCATGTGTCAGCTCTGCTGCTATCCTCCCGTCTCGTCACAGCAGCGGTGCCGAGGCAGGTGCCAGACTGCCAGAGACAGTGTGTGCGTGTCAAATGTTGATTTGTGATAGGATGTAGTGAGGTGCTCCTTAGTGAGTACAACCTAGTTAGGGTTTGCTATTTGTATCACCCACATCCCTAATCTCATCATTCCGTTGCATTCCTACTTTGAGATGGTATCACGAGTAGGTTAGTTCCTCGTTACTTCCTAGACCACGCCCTCTCTAGCGCACCTCCGTGCCCGCCGCACCCTTCGCACCCTCCGCGCCCTCCGCGCCTTAGCCTCTGTGCCCTCCGCGCCCTCTCTGCGCCCTAGCGCCCTCCTCCTTCGCGCGTCAGCACCCTCCGCGCCCCTAGCCTTTCCGCGGTCAACGCCCTCTGTCGATTTCGCGTTCGACGACTTCCCACCACTGCCTCCGCCAGACTTCCCACGCTGCCCCTGTTGGCGTCCCTGCTTTGCCGGGGCGACCTAGTTGGCCTGCGGAAGCAGTTATGCAGGCCGCTCACTCTCCTGCATGAACTCGTCCTGGATGATATGGCTCAAAAGCGAGTCCTCGTTCAGAGTCTCGCGCATGCTGGGAACTGTCAGCATTCGGTGCATTACATTGTAGCCCTAGAAAAGGCCACTAATGACATGCATGAGATACGACGCCACCGAGTAGTCGACGTCAGTCATGACATCATCTAACCATGCCTACAGGGTATCCTCTACGCCTGCTGCGACCTCCTGGTCGACCATGGCGGTCTAGACACCTGCCGGCCTACAACAACTTAGGTAAGGTGCAAACTTCGGCTCATATCTGAAGGTAAGTTGCGAGGTCGTTCCACGCTCACCGCACCATGCAGAGAATTACTGCACAATGGGAGAGGACTACGGAGGAGGGCACGGGGTTGTGCGAGTGATCGTAGCTTGCACTAACGTTCTTACTTCTCGCTTGTGTTCACAAAACTTTGGCAAGAGTTTCCACTAAGGAACTGAAAGAACGTTGAACATTGAAAAATTTAGAGTACAATTGAGGCATGCAGAAGGATATGAATAGAATGTCATGCAACATCTAGCAAGGGCGAAATCTGCCAGCGCATCAGAAGAGCAGCTTGCCAACGCTGCAGCAGAGTAGTGTGCCAGCATTGCACTGCGCGCGGTCTGCCAGCACTACAATCGCAAATGACTATCTGCAGTCGCAGGTTGTCTATCTGCGCAGATATGCGCACCTACCAAGTAGGTGCAGGTTGACAGTTTCACCGTCAGGCACATTGCGCAGGTGCCAGGTAGAAAATGTGTCGTCGGTTTTGCCAGGTGCGCACTGTCGACCACGTGCTTCCGTTCCGCACATCGAACTTCGCCCAAACCTCATGGGCAAAGTTTTGCATACCATTGCAGTGTTTCGCACACCTCTACGAGTTCGGTCGAATAGCTCGACCCCGCTCGGTTGAACAGCGTTTGCCGAGCAGAGCTCGTCGACCTGAGCTCGTCGCGCAGAGCTCGTTGACCAGAGCTCGTCGCGCAGAGCTTGTCGACCAAAGCTTGAACAGAGATCTTCGACGCAAGCTCGAACAGAGCTTCGTCGACCAGCGCTCCTTGATGGACCTCGTCGACCTTCGCTCCTCGACGGGCCTCCTCGACCGCTGTCTTCGACCAGCGCTGCCTCTCGATGATGTCGACCAAATTCTGTCGGGTAGAGACTGCTCGTCAGCTACCTCCGTCAAACCGCCAAAGCCCACTTCGACGACCAATCCATCGCGGACTTCTCGACGGCAAGATCAGCTGCATCCAAGCGAGGGCGGGGCTGTTTTCTTTGACACACACCTCCTCCTAGCCGCCCACACCTCCTCCTATCCGCCCACACCTCCTCCTAGCCGCCCACACCTCCTTCTAGCCGACCACTGGCACCTCTTGCAGCGGGTGGCACCTCTAGCGCGTCACGGCCCATAGCAGGCCGTTCTCGGGCTTTCTCACCGTCGGTTTCCCGTTCCCTACCGTTCCTTCACTAGGTTCACCGTTCCGCCGCGGCTATAGGCCGCTACTCCTAGTCCTAGTTTCACCTTGCGCTCCTAGTTGTTCGCGCTCTGTGCTTCGGCCGCTCCTCGCCTAGTTTCACCTGGCGCTCCTAGTTGATCTCGCTCCTTGCTCCAGCCGCTCCTCGAGCCCGTTGTTTCTAGCCTGCCGTTGCTAGCTCCGGCCGTGCCTCACTCGAGCCGTTCCTTCTCCAGTCGCTTCCAGCTCACTTTGCTCCATGCTCTGGCCGTTCCTCGCCTAGTTTCATCTGGCGCTCATAGAAGTTCTCACTCCTTGCTCCCAGCTCAGTTTGCTACGTGCTCCGGCCGTTCCTCGCCTTGTTTCACCTGGCGCTCCTAGCTGTTCTCGCTCCTCGCTCCAGCCGCTCGTCGAGCCCGTAGTTTCTAGCTTGACGTTTCTTGCTCCGGCCGTGCCTCACTCCAGCCGTTCCTCGTTCCAGTCACTTCTAGCTCAGTTTGCTCCGTGCTCCGGCCGATCCTCGCCTAGTTTCACCTAGCGCTCCAAGCTGTTCTCGCTCCTCGCTCCCAGCTCAGTTTGCTCCGTGCTCCGGCCGTTCCTCGTGTAGTGGCGGAGCAGCAGCTTCTCCCGCCACTCTCGCCATTCCCGCCACTCCCTTCACAGCAACAGCGAAGTCGATGGGAGGGTGGGCGGGGACGGAACGAGACGGGACGAACGCTGGCTGGTGCTGGTGCTCAAGCAACGGCCGCCACCCCTTTCCCCCTCTCTTCTCCCCCCCCGCCCCTCCCACTGCGACCGTCGATATTTCCGCGCCAGGGAGCCGCGACGAGGCAGCATGACGGGGAAGGGCAACGGGGAAGGCAGCGGCGGGTCGAAGGTCCGACGGGGGGGTAAGAGCGGCGGCGGGTTTGCTGGCAGGTCCGTCGGCGTGCTTGCTGGCGGGTCCGTCGACGGGCTTGCTGGCGCTCTCGTTGGCGGAACTGACGGCATGTCCGTCTGCGGGTTTGCTGGCGGGTCCGTTGGTATACTCTCTGGCAGGTCCGTTGGCGTTTTCGCTGGTGCGTTCCTAGCATGCGCGTTGGCGTGCGTTGCTGGTAATGCGCGGGCGACGTGCTGATAACGGGAAAGCGCTCACGAGGCGCACTAAGGGGCGCGCCATTTCGAGCGCTAAAGGTGGGCCCACTTGAAAACGGTCCTAATCAGACCTAGCTCAATACCATGTCAGAATGCTAACGTAACTCGTAGCTGGGGTTTAGCTAGGCCTTGGCTTAGTAGCATAGGCCAAGGAGTATCGAGAGAATTGTGGCAAGGAGAAGTGAGAATGAGTGAGTTCACTATAGCACAAAAGGTACATATAGCAAACTAGCAAAGGTGCACCACCAAACAAGCAATTATATAACTACACTACAACTATCTACAAACAGTTATATAAACTATGTAAAACATAGTTTGACACCTCGCCTAGTTCCACCTAGCGCTCCTAGCTGTTCTCACTACTTGCTCCTAGCTCCAGTCGCTCTTAGCCTGCCGCTCCTGCACCCCGCTAGCCTTTACCATGTCGTCCACTAGGGTTCTCTAGCAGCAGGGACAGCAGCAGCGACAGTTTCAGCAGTGGGAACCTCAACAACAGTCGCGCCCTCAGCAGCAGTGGCGAATTCAGCAGTAGTGGCGCCCGCAGCAGCAGCGGCGCCCTCAGCAACCGTGAAGGCCTGATGGTTCGGGTAGTGTTGGCTGCAGCAGCGGCCCATCGAGCTGGGGGGCTCGTCGCGGTGGCCGCGACGTCGGCCCCTACCAGTACCGGATCTTGACTGGCCCTTATGCTAGCACTAACAGCTGGCGTCCTGACCACTCTGCACAGCACTCCTAAAGCCGCCTCGACGACTTATACTGTGTGCGTTTTGGGCCTGACTCGAGGCCACTGATCTGGCCCGGTCTGTCTCGTAGTGGTTAACCTGTGTTAGATATGTCAATGGATGCTGTTTATTCTGTCACGTATGGATCTCTTGGCTTGCGGCCACTGGTGCTACTGCCACAACTGCTGCGGCCACTGCTGCTGCTGCGGCCACCGGTGTTATAGTCACATTTGGCTCCAATGTGCCTAAAACGAAAGATAGAGTGCACAGTCGGATTTCTGCACGGCGGCTTTAAACGTTCATAGCGTTCTGGTCACAACTTCAAATGATCTGATTCAAATTGGATCTAGAGCGTCTTAAAGTTGCCTACACTAGGCAATTTATAGCGCACGATTTCACCAAATATTGACGACACAGCGTCGGTTTGAACGAACGGCACTATGGCAGCCACTATAGTCTTAGAACACAAATTAGGAAGAGTTACGAGTTGGGAATGACTCCCAGCTCATACAAACCCCAAGAGCCGAGGTACAGTCCCACACTGTCCCCAACCACGAAGGGTCTCGAAAATACCCTTCACAAAGGCCTACAC
The DNA here is from genome assembly GCA_947471745.1 of Closterium sp. Naga37s-1. Taxonomy (NCBI): domain Eukaryota; kingdom Viridiplantae; phylum Streptophyta; class Zygnematophyceae; order Desmidiales; family Closteriaceae; genus Closterium; species Closterium sp. Naga37s-1. Next base: position 593,369 of record CANJKZ010000830.1, read on the forward strand.
CAAGTGAAATGTTACAATACACAAACTAATGTAACTATTCTCAATATCTTGAGGTGTACCATTTTCGCGGGCTTCGCGATTACTTGAATCTTGACACCAAGGCTCTGGTGCTTCACCATAACCTCATTCTTGAGTTCTTGATGGGTCTGCTACACACACGCCGAACGTTCCACACACGACAAAATGGAAATCGCGCGACACACACGAACGACGACGTAGACACGCGACAAGCGATGCCTCACTATTGACTCGACACACACACATTCGGCATCACGACTCATCATTCACACACTATTGTAAGCATGAAATATATATTATCCCATGCTCTCATACCATTCCATGCACACACGCATGCACGCACACGGACAACAAGCCGAGTGCAAACCGTAGGGTTGCACCAACAAACTCCCCGTCGGATTGTTGGCCTTCGGATATGCTCCTCTTTGTTCAGAGCCATCCCAGCTAGCTTGCAACACTTCCAATGCTGCTGCTCCACCAGCCTCTTAGTCATCATGTCAGTCGGCTGCCCCGTTAACTTCACCCGCGGCCACCATGCTCCTCGTCCAGTGCCACTTCACCCTCATGTGCTTGGTGAGGCCATGCAACACAGGGTTCTTAGCAAGAGCAATGGCACCCTGGTTTTCACAGTAGAGTGGGGTAGGTCCTTGCTGCTCCTCCCCCAATTCAGCCAACAAACGCCGCTGCCATACAATCTCCCTTACGGCATGGAAGAGTGCCATATACTCGTACTCGACCGAGCTCAAAGCTTGGTCAACCTGCTTCTTGCTTTCCCAAGCCTTTGTGCCTCCACCAACACAGCAGATGAAGCCTCCCACACTTGTCATGTCCTCTGGTTCCGATGCATATGAAGCATCCGAGTAGGCGGTGAGGAACAAACGCCCGGGTTCAACACCATCCGCGCCCTTTTGGCGCCTTTGCGCCGCCGCCGAGTATTGCAGCCCAACGGTCGGTGTTTGGCCACAATTCTTGGCTACCCTCATTCCAGCTGCTACCTGCTCCTCATTTGGGCATTGCACAACCATAGCCAGCTGCCCGGTAGCAAAGGCAACGTCCGGTCGAGTGTTGACCGCCGTGTACATGAGGCTGCCCACCAACAAGTGAAAAAGGCGCCTCTCCTCTTCACCAACGCTCTCCTCCTCTGGTCCCTTCACACATTTGAACCCAGAGGGAAAAGGTGTAGCCATATGACCTTCACTCTGCCCAAAATTGGCAGCCAACGCCTCCAGGTACTTCCGTTGGTGCACCCGCATGCACCGCTTCTCCACGTTGCGTTCGATGTGGAGCCCGAGGTAAAAGTTCACGTCGCCAAGTGCCTTGCACTTGAACTTGACCTGAAGCTTCAGCATCACCTCCTTCACAAGGTCAGAGGAGGGTGAGAAGATGAGGATGTCATCCATGTGCACCACCATGAAGCTCCTCTGCTCCCCCTCACCAAGCATGAACAAGGAGTGATTGGCTGTTGAGGGAGTGAAGCTGATCTCCTCCAAAACTTCTCGCAGATTCAAATACCATTGCCTAGCGGCCTGATTCAGCCCATAGAGGGCCTTCTTCAGCTTCAAAACTCTGCCATTTCCATCATCAGAACCCTCTGGTTGCACCAAGAAAATCTCTTTTTCGAGGATGCCGTTGAGGAACGCGGTTGTCACGTCCATCTGCTTCACCACCCATCCTTTGATGGCAGCCCCCGCGAGTAGGGTCCGCAGCATTGTCGGCTTCACCACAGGAGCAAACAGCTCCTTGAAATCCACCTTCTCCTTCTGCTGGTACCCCTTGGCTACAAGCCTAGACTTGTAGCGCTCGATCTTGCCGTCGGCGTCGGACTTGATCTTGAAGAGCCACTTGGACGTAATCGCCTTACGCCCCTCCGGTAACTCCACCAATTCCCACGTGTCGTTCTCCTCAATGCTCTTCAGCTCACTCTCCATGGCCTTCTTCCACTCCTCTGCATCACTGCTCTCCAAGGCCTCCTTGAGAGTTGCTGGTTCTCCCGGCATCTCCACCGGAGAGAAGAACACGAATGCACTTTCCTCGTACTCACTTTCCTCGTCATCTCCGACCATCATTGCCGCACCGGCCAGGGCTACCTTGCCCTGCTTTCCCGGTGCATCATAGGTCAGCCTATTAGGGGCTTAAATTCTCCTCTTGCCCCTTCCTTCCTCCTCAGCTGCAGGGACTTGAAGGCCTTGGCGTTGCTGCTGGGTGACTCGGATCTGTGGAGCACTTGTAGCGCGTGAAGGAAGTGTCGGTGCACGCTCGCTCACTTGCTGCACCTCCTCCTCTTCTTCCTCTGCATCCTTGGCCTCCTCTCCCCTATTCACAAGGGAAGATTGCCTTGTGGTAGTTCTGCCACTCCTCAGCTCCAAAGGCAACTCCACGTGCTCCAGGGCGGAACTCTTCACCTCCCCAAACTGCATGCCTATCTTTGCCTCGTTCTCCGCCTTCCAATCCCTGTACATGAGGTTCTCCATGAACTTGCAGTCCCTGCTCACCAGGAACTTCTTGGTGAATGGGTCCCAAAGAAGCCACCCCTTGCTGTTTTGAGCCATGCCCATGTGCACGGCCCATATCGCCTTGGCACCAAGCTTGTTGTGCCGAAGATGCTTAGGCACGAGCGCCATGTTGGTGCAACCCTACGGTTTGCACTCGGCTTGTTGTCCGTGTGCGTGAATGTGTGTGTGTATGGAATGGTATGAGGGCATGGGATAATATATATTTCATGCTTATAATTGTGTGTGAATGTTGAGTCATGATGTCGAGTGTGTGTGTCGAGTCAATAGCGAGTTATCGCTAGACGCGTGTTACGCGGTCGTTTGTGTCTCGCGCGCGGTTTCTATTTTGTCGTGCGCGGTTTCTATTTTGTCCTGTGTCGAACGTTCGGCGTGTCGCAGGTGTGTGCAGCAGACCCATCAAGAACTCAAGGATGAGTTTGTGATGAAGAGCCCGAGCCTTGGTGTCAAGCCTCAAGTGATTTCGAAGCTTGCCAAAAGGGTACACCTCAAGATATTGAAGATAGTTACATTACTTTGTGTAGTGTAACATTTCACTTGGTGTAGGCCCTAGTGAAGGGTAGTTTCGAGACCCTTCGTGGTTGGGGACAGTGTGGCACTGTTCCACATCACTGTACCTCGGCTCTTGGGGTTTGTAGGAGCTGGGAGTCATTCCCAACTCGTAACTCTTCCTATCTTGTGTTCTAAGACTATAGTGGCTGCCATAGTACCGTTCGTTCAAACCGACGCTGTGTCGTCAATTCTTTATCAAATCGTGCAATCTAAATTGCTAATTGTAGACGACGTGAAGACGCTCCAGATCCAATTTGAATCAAGTCATTTGCAGCTGTGAGCAGAACGCTATCAACGTTTGAAGCCGCTGTGCAGAAATCCGTCTGTGCTCTCTATCTTTCGTTTTAGGCACATTCAAGCCTATTGTGACTATAACAAGTGGTATCAGAGCCCCTTGGAGCAGTTTCGACAATGTCTGGACCTGAGGAAAGGGGTGGCAGAGGTGCTGGTGGCAGTGGAGAAGCTCAAGCTCAAGGCCAACCCCGTGATTCAGCCATGGCGCCCATGCAACCAAGTCTTGGCCCACCTAGGGATGAGCCTAGGGTGTTTGGGCTTGACAAGTTCAACGGTGACAACTTTGCTGAATGGTCCTTCAAGATGGAGAACATCTTTGACCACTATGACCTGCTGGAGGTGATGGAAGGAACGGAGAAGCGCCCCGAGAACGACCCGGAGAAGAGCCCGTGGGTGCGGAAGAGCGCACAAGGCTATCTCTTACTTGGGCAAGCGTTGGGGAGCAGTCAGATCCGTCACATCAAGCCATTCCAGCGTGAACCAGAGAAAGGACCAAAGGCATGGGCTGCTCTCAAGGGTGTACATGCTCCTGCAACAGCGGCGGTAGCGGTGGTGTTGGAACGGCAAATGGCGGCACTACGAATTGAAGAAGACGAAGCGGTTGAAGAAGGGGTGCAGAAATTCTTCGACTTGTTGACGCGGCTTGAGGGAGCTGATTTGAACTACAGTGAGCTCCAAAAGAAGACCAAGTTGCTGGCCTTACTCCCAGAGTCATGGTCCTCGCTCATCATCAACCTTAATCGCGACTTGCCCCGCCTCTCGCTTGAAGACGTGAAGCGAGCTATCCTTCAAGAGGATTTCCGCCGCCGTGAGTTGGCGAGTGCGGATGGCGCTGGGGCAGCGAGCATCGGCCGTGGATATGGTCGAGGAAGAGGCAGAGGACGAGGGGGAGGAAGGTTTGGTGGCAGCAACTTCGGCGGAGGCCGCAGGAGTGGCGGTTACGGCAGCGACGACAAGAGCTACGGACGCGGTCGCGGCCGATTCGACGGCGAGTGTCACTATTGCCACAAGAGCGGACACATGTGGCGCGACTGCTACAAACTCCCTGATGGTTGGACCCCTGCTCAAGGCCAAGAGGGTAGAGGAGCAGGAGGAGGGAGAGGACGAGGCCGTGGAGGCCGTGGCGGTCGCGGTGGCGGAGCTGCAAACATGAAGAGCGGAGACAACGACAAGGACCCGAGCGACGATCGATACCCGGGTCTATTCTACTTCGTGTCGACGCAAGTACCGGCTGGTCCAGAGAAGGATGAAGGCTTTGAGGAGCCAGCAGCTGTGGGGAAGGTGACCCTACACCCCCTGGACTATTGGGTGATTGATAGTGGCGCTACCTATAGCATGACACCTCGCCCGGACTTGCTCACCGAACTCGAGCCGTCACCGGTGAAGCATGTCACATCGGCTTTGGGGCAGCGAGCAGAGGTGAAAGGCATGGGCAAGACCATGTTCAAGGGTGCTGATGGGAAGATGGTGGGCCTCAAGAACGTGCTTTGGGTGCCCAGCCTTGCTGCAAACCTGATTTCCGTGCGGCGGTTGGCAAAGGCCGGCATGGACACGAACTCGAAGGGAGCCAAGACCTACACCGCAAGGCTTGGCGATCGAATTCTTTGGGACCTTCATGAGGACAGGGATGTCTACAACGAGATGTGGCAGATCCCAGTGGTCCCTATGCCTAAGGAGAGGCAAGTGGCAGCAAGCATCAGCACCAAGGATGGAGCGGTCGGTAGCGACGATGGCGCGAACGGTCGCGCTAAGGAGAATGAGCTCAAGAAGAGCAAACCTGGAGGGACCAGCAAGTTCAGTGAACCTAAGGAGAGTGATGCAGCAACCAAGGAGCAGCAAAAGGGTGAGGAGAACCCAGAGGCAGCAGCGGAGGAGGACTACGGAGAGAGTATGTGGGGCGCTATTGCGAGAGCGGCATTCTCCAATCCAACTTCGGCTACGGGGGAGTGTGATTGGCTCACCTTGCATCGGCGCATGGGGCATGTGGCCCTGCCCATCTTGCAGCAGCTAGTGAAGAATGAGATGGTTGCTGGCATACGTGTGAAGGGGGAGCCCGATGAGGTGCTTGGCTGTCCGACGTGCATTCAAGCCAAGTTCACCCGGTTTCCGTTCCCTAGTTCGGAGGCAACGGCAAAGGCACCGCTTGATGAGGTGGTGATGGACGTGGTGGGCCCCCTGAAGCTTGGAGCTGCTGGAGCTGAGTATTTTCTCACCATTGTCGACGTCTACACCCGCATGACTTGGGTGTACGTGCTGGCCAAGAAGAGCGACGTGGCTGAAACGTTGAAGACGGATTGGTTCCCGATGGTGGAGCGGCAACAAGACCGTCTAGTCAAGTCAATCCGCACCGATCGAGGGGGAGAGTTCCTGAGCAAGGAGTTTGGGTTGTGGCTGAAGAAGAATGGTATTCGGCACTCCCTCACCATGCCATACTCCCCTGCAATGAACGGCATCGCCGAGCGAGCGAACCGCACAATCACGGAGGCGGCACGCGGGTTGCTCATTGAAGCCGGGCTACCCGACTATTTCTGGCCTGATGCGGTGCGGAGCGCGTGTGTGGCCAAGAACAGAGCCTTGACTCATGTGGGAGCAGACAAATGGGTGCCCTATGTGGAGTGGCTAGGAAGGAAGCCAAAGGTGGATATGCTTCGGGTGTTCGGGTGCATGTGCATGGCGCTCGTGCCTAAGCATCTTCGGCACAACAAGCTTGGTGCCAAGGCGGTGTGGGCCGTGCACTTGGGCATGGCTCAAAACAGCAAGGGATGGCTTCTTTGGGACCCATTCACCAAGAAGTTCTTGGTGAGCAGGGACTGCAAGTTCATGGAGAACTTCATGTACAAGGATTGGAAGGCGGAGAATGAGGCGAAGATAGGCGTGCGGTTTGGGGAGGTGAAGAGTTCCGGTTTGGAGCATGTGGAGCTGCCTTTGGAGCTGAGCAGCGGCAGCACAACCACAAGGCAATCCTCCCTTGTGAATGGGGGAGAGGAGGCCAATGATGCAGAGGAAGAAGAGGAGGAGGTGCAGCAAGTGAGCGAGCGTGCACCGTCACTCCCTTCCCGTACTACGAGTGCTCCACGGATTCGAGCCACACCGCAGCAACGCCAAGGCCTTCAAGTCCCTGCAGCTGAGGAGGAAGGAAGGGGGAAGAGGAGAGTTCAACCCCCTAATAGGCTGACCTATGATGCGCCGGGAAAGCAGGGCAAGACAGCCCTGGCCGGAGCGGCAATGATGGTCGGAGACGACGAGGAGAGTGACTACGAGGAGTGTGCCTTCGCGTTCTTCTCTCCGGTGGAGATGCCGGGAGAACCAGCAACTCTCAAGGAGGCCTTGGAGAGTAGTGATGCTGAGGAGTGGAAGAAGGCCATGGAGAGTGAGCTGAAGAGCATCGAGGAGAATGACACGTTTGAATTGGTGGAGCTACCGGAGGGGCGTACGGCGATAACGTCCAAGTGGCTCTTCAAAATCAAGTCGGATGCCGACGGCAAGATCGAGCGCTACAAGTCTAGGCTTGTAGCCAAGGGGTACCAGCAGAAGGAGAAGGTGGACTTCAAGGAGCTGTTTGCCCCTGTGGTGAAGCCGACGACGCTGCGAACCCTATTCGCGGGAGCCGCCATCAAAGGATGGGTAGTAAAGCAAATGGACATCGTAACGGCATTCCTTAACGGCATCCTTGAGGAGGAGATTTTTATGGCGCAGCCAGAGGGGTTTGATGATGGTAGTGGCAGAGTGTGGAAGCTGAAGAAGGCCCTCTATGGGCTGAAGCAGGCCCCTAGGCAATGGTACATGAAGCTGCGCGAAGTGTTGGAGGGGATCGGCTTCACTCCCTCAACGGCCGATCACTCCTTGTTCATGCTTGGCGAGGGGGAGCAGAGGAGTTTCATGGTGGTTTATGTGGATGACATCCTCATTTTCTCACCCTCTTCAGACCTTGTGAAGGAGGTGATGCTGAAGCTTCAAGACAAGTTCAAGTGCAAGGCCCTTGGTGACGTGAGCTTCTACCTTGGGCTCCACATCGAACGAGATGTGGAGAAGCGGTGCATGCGGGTGCATCAACGAAAGTACCTGGAGGCATTGGCTGCCAAATTTGGGCAGAGTGAAGGCCATGTGGCTACACCCTTTCCCTCTGGGTTCAAGTGTGTGAAGGGACCAGAGGAGGAGAGCGTTGGTGAAGAGGAGAGGCGCCGATTTCACTCGTTGGTGGGCAGCCTCATGTATGCGGCGGTAAACACCCGACCGGACGTCGCGTTTGCTACCGGGCAGCTGGCTAGGGTTGTGCAATGCACTAATGAGGAGAAGCAAGGACCTACCCCACTGTACTGTGACAGCCAGGGTGCCATTGCTCTTGCTAAGAACCCTGTGTTGCATGGACTCACGAAGCACATGAGGGTGAAGTGGCATTGGACGAGGAGCATGGTAACCGCGGGTGAAGTTAAGTTGCGCTACGTGAAGACCACGGGGCAGCCGGCTGACATGATGACCAAGAGGCTGGTGGAGCAGCAGCATTGGAAGTGTTGCAAGCTGGCTGGGATGGCTCTGAACTGAGAGAGCAACATATCCTAAGGCCAACAATCCGAGGGGGAGTTTGTTGGTGCAACCCTACGGTTTGCACTCGGCTTGTTGTCCGTGTGCGTGAATGTGTGTGTGTATGGAATGGTATGAGGGCATGGGATAATATATATTTCATGCTTATAATTGTGTGTGAATGTTGAGTCATGATGTCGAGTGTGTGTGTCGAGTCAATAGCGAGTTATCGCTAGACGCGTGTTACGCGGTCGTTTGTGTCTCGCGCGCGGTTTCTATTTTCTCGTGCGCGGTTTCTATTTTGTCCTGTGTCGAACGTTCGGCGTGTCGCAGGTGTGTGCAGCAGACCCATCAAGAACTCAAGGATGAGTTTGTGATGAAGAGCCCGAGCCTTGGTGTCAAGCCTCAAGTGATTTCGAAGCTTGCCAAAAGGGTACACCTCAAGATATTGAAGATAGTTACATTACTTTGTGTAGTGTAACATTTCACTTGGTGTAGGCCCTAGTGAAGGGTAGTTTCGAGACCCTTCGTGGTTTGGGACAGTGTGGCACTGTTCCACATCACTGTACCTCGGCTCTTGGGGTTTGTAGGAGCTGGGAGTCATTCCCAACTCGTAACTCTTCCTATCTTGTGTTCTAAGACTATAGTGGCTGCCATAGTACCGTTCGTTCAAACCGACGCTGTGTCGTCAATTCTTTATCAAATCGTGCAATCTAAATTGCTAATTGTAGACGACGTGAAGACGCTCCAGATCCAATTTGAATCAAGTCATTTGCAGCTGTGAGCAGAACGCTATCAACGTTTGAAGCCGCTGTGCAGAAATCCGTCTGTGCTCTCTATCTTTCGTTTTAGGCACATTCAAGCCTATTGTGACTATAACACGCCATGCACATGCACCCGAACACCCGAAGCATATCCACCTTGGGCTTCCTTCCAATCCACTCCACATAGGGCACCCATTTGTCTGATCCCACATGAGTCAAAGCTCTATACTTGGCCACACATGCTCTCTGCACAGCATCAGGCCAGAAGTAATCGGGTAGCCCGGCTTCTATGAGCAACCCGCGTGCTGTCTCCGTGATTGTGCGGTTCGCTCGCTCGGGGATGCCGTTCATTGCAGGGGAGTATGGCATGGTGAGGGAGTGCTGAATACCATTCTTCTTCAGCCACAATCCGAACTCCTTGCTCAGGAACTCCCCCCCTCGATCGGTGCGAATTGACTTGAGTGTCCGGTCTTGTTGTCGCTCCACCATCGGCAACCAATCGGTCTTCACCGTTTCAGCCACGTCGCTCTTTTTGGAGAGCACATACACCCAAGTCATGCGGGTGTAGACATCGACAATGGTGAGGAAATACTCAGCTCCAGCAGCTCCAAGCTTCAGGGGGCCCACCACGTCCATCACCACCTCATCAAGTGGTGCCTTAGCCGTTGCCTCCGAACTTGAGAACGGGAAACGACTGAACTTGGTTTGCATGCACGGCGGGCAGCCAAGTACCTCATTGGGCCCCCCCTTCATACGTATGCCAGCAACCATCTCATTCTTCACTAGCTGCTGCAAGATGGGCAGGGCCACATGCCCCATTCGCCGATGCAAGGTGAGCCAATCACACTCCCCCGTAGCCGAAGTTGGATTGGAGAATGCCGCGCTCGCAATTGCGCCCCACATATTCTCTCCGTAGTCCTCCTCCGCTGCTGCCTCGGGGTTCTCCTCACCCTTGTGCTGCTCCTTGGCTGCTGCACCATTCTCCTTAGGATCACCGTGCTTGCTGGTCCCTCCAGGTTTGCTCTTCTTGAGCTCGTTCTCCTTGGCATGATCGTTCGCGCCATAGCCGCTACCAACCGCTTCGCCCTTGGCGCTGATGCTTGCTGCCACTTGCCTCTCCTTAGGCATGGGGACCACAGGGATCTGCCACATCTCGTTGTAGACATCCCTATCTTCGTGAAGGTCCCATAGAATCCGCTCACCAATCCTTGCGGTGTAGGTCTTGGCTCCCTTCGAGTTCGTGTCCATGCCGGCCTTTGCCAATCGCCGCACAAAAATCAGGTTCGCAGCAAGGCTGGGCACCCAAAGCACGTTCTTGAGGCCCACCATCTTTCCATCAGCACCCTTGAACATGGCCTTGCTCATGCCTTTCACCTCTGCTCGCTGCCCCAAAGCCGATGTGACATGCTTCACTGGTGACGGTTCGAGTTCGGTGAGCAAGTCCGCGCGAGGTGTCATGGTATAGGTAGCGCCGCTATCGATCACCCAATAGTCCAAGGGGTGTAGGGTGACCTTTCCCACAGCTGTAGGCTCTTCAAAGTCTTCATCCTACTCCGGTGCAGCCGGCGCTTGCGTCGAGACGAAGAAGATTTGACTCAGAAAGCGATCGTCCCTCGACTCGCTCTTGTTGCCGTCACTCTTCATATTCGCAGCACCACCTCCGCGACCGCCACGGCCTCCACGGCCTCGTCCTCTCCCTCCTCCTGCTCCTCTACCCTCCTGGCCTTGAGCAGGGGTCCAACCATCAGAAAGTTTGTAGCAATCGCGCCACATGTGTCCGCTCTTGTGGCAAAAGTGGCACTCGCCGTCGAATCGGCCGCGACCACGTCCGCACCTCTTGTCGTCGGTGCCGTAACCGCCAATCCCGCGGCCTCTATTGAAGTTGTTGCTGCCAAATGTGCCTCCCCCTCATCCTCTGCCTCTTCCACCGCCGTACCCCCGGCCGATGCTTGCTGCCCCGGCGCCATCCGCACTCGCCAACTCACGGCGGCGGAAATCCTCTTGGAGGATTGCTCGCTTCACATCTTCGAGCGAGAGGCGGGGCAGATCTCGGTTGAGGTTGATGATGAGCGAGGACCATGACTCTGGGAGTAAGGCCAGCAACTTGGTCTTCTTCTGGAGCTTACTGTTTCTCAAATCAGCTCCCTCAAGCCGCGTCAACAAGTCGAATAATTTCTGCACCCCTTCTTCAGCCGCTTCATCCTCGTCAATTCGTAGTGTCGCCATTTGCCGTTCCAACACCACCGCTACCGCCGCTGTTGCAGGAGCGTGTACACCCTTGAGAGCAGCCCATGCCTTTGGTCCCTTCTCTGGTTCACGCTGGAATGGCTTGATGTGACGAATTTGGCTGCTCCCCAACGCTTGCCCAAGCAGGGGGTAGCCTTGTGCGCTCTTCCGCTCCCACAGGCATTTTTCCGGATCGTTCTCGGGACGCTTCTCCGTTCTTTCCATCACCTCCAGCAGGTCATAGTGGTCAAACACGTTTTCCATTCTGAAGGACCACTCAGCAAAGTTGTCACCGTTCAATTTGTCAAGCTCGAACACACTTGGTTCATCCCTAGAAGGTCCAAGAGTATGTTGCACTGGCCCCATGGCTGAATCACGGGGTTGACCTTGTGCTTGGGGTCCTCCACTGCCTCCAGCACCTCTGTCACCCCTTTTTTCAGGTCCAGCCATCGTCGTAGCTTCTCGGAGGCGCTCTGATACCACTTGTTATTAGACACAATAGGCTCCAATGTGCCTAAAACGAAAGATAGAGTGCACTGTCGGATTTCTGCACAGCGGCTTTAAACGTTCTTAGCATTCTGGTCACAGCTTTAACTGACCTGATTCAACTTGGATATGGAGCGTCTTCAAGTCGCCTACAATAAGCAATTTAGATCGCACGATTTCACCAAGTATTGACGACACAGCGTCGGTTTGAACGAACGGCACTATGGCAGCCACTATAGTCTTAGAACACAAATTAGGAAAAGTTACGAGTTGGGAATGACTCACAGCTCCTACAAACGCCAAGAGCCGAGGTACAGTGATGTGGGACAGTCCCTCACTGTCCCCAACCATGAAGGGTCTCAAAAATACCCTTCACAAGGGCCTACACCAAGTGAAATGTTACAATACACAAAGTAATGTAACTATTCTCAATATCTTGAGGTGTACCCTTTTCGCGGGCTTTGCAATCACTTGAATCTTGACACCAAGGCTCTGGTTCTTCACCATAAACTCATCCTTGAGTTCTTGATGGGTCTCCTACACACACCTGTCACACGCCGAACGTTCCACACACGACAAAATGGAAACCGCGCAATACACACAAACGACGACGTAGACACGCGACTAGCGATAACTCGCTATTGACTCAACACACACACATTCGGCATCACGACTCATCATTCACACACTATTGTAAGCATGAAATATATATTATCCCATGCTCTCATACCATTCCATGCACACACGCATGCACGCATACGGACAACAAGCCGAGTGCAATCCGTAGGGTTGCACCAACAACCGGTGCTGCTGCCACTTCTGCTGTGGCCACTGCTGATGCTGCCGCTGTCGCCAGATCAACATGGCACGCTTGTACGAGGGGTAGGGGCCATTCAAGTACGAGTGGTAGGACGGCCTAACCTCGTGCTGGCGCGACAAAAGGTAGCCTAAGCAGTTTCTGATGCACTAAACGTTGGTGCTAGCGCATGCTGGAGCTTCAAATCAGTGGCTGGTGCTAATTCTCCCTCCTTTTTTTCTAATCAATTAATAATTCTTAATATATCATGTAGGTCACGGGCGGCCAAGATAACGGACGCGGGCGACCTAGGAAAGGGGCGCGCACGACTGGGTCTGCGCGGCTATGCGTCTGCGATCGCCTGGGCGCGGCTACGTGAGTGTGCTCTACGGGCGACGGGCGCTACGGGCGATGGGCGAAAAATTAGGGTTTTGGTGACGACGGGCGCCACGGGCGACGACGGACGACGGGCACTACGGGCGACGACGGGCGCTACGAGCGACGGGCACTTTGGGCGACGGGCGCTATGGGCGACGGATGACGCGCGACCTAGGTCGCGACAAGAGTGCCCGCGGGGGGGGCCGCGCTACGGGACGAACGAGGGGGGGGGGGGCGCGGAAGGGGGGGGGGGGAGGTGTACGACGGGACGCACGTAAGGGCCCGCCGGGGGGGGGGGGGGGGGGCGCTACAGGACAAACGATAGCGCCCGCAGGGGCCGCGCTGAGGACGAACGAAAGAGCCCGTGGGGGGCGCGCTAAGGACGAACGGGAGCGCCCGCGGGGGGGCCGCGCTAAGGACTAACGGAAGCGCCCGCGGGGTCCGCGCTAAGGACGAACGAGAGCTCCCGCAGGGGGGGGCGAGCTAAGAGACGAACTAGGGCCCGTGGGGGCCGCACTACAGGACGGACGAAGGCCCACGGGGGGCGCGGGACCTGGTGAGGGCGCAACACGCAATGGGCAGCGAACGGACGGCGAACGGACGGCGGATGGGCGGCTAACAAGCGGCCACCGAGCGGCTAGCATGTGAAACCCTAAAACGAGCGAACCAATGGGCGGCGAGCGTGCTACGGGCAGCTATCGAGCAACGAACGGGGCGTGCAAAGGTGGGCCCATGGGAACGAACTAAGCTCCATACCATGTCAAAGATAGAACTGGAAGAATGAATGACTAGAATGAGCAAGTACAAGGGTAGATAAAGCAAACCTAACCCTAGCACTAACCAAGGTGCACACCGGCTAGACTAAACAGTACAAACTATAACAATTATAGTTTAACAGTACCTAGCTTAGGACCTTTGCGTGTTGCTGGTGTAGGTACTTGTGCTTTTAGTGTAGGAGCTTGTGTAGTCACTAGTCCAGCCGTGACGACTGCTGTCGCGTCGCTCTCCTTCACGCTGGACTCAGGCGCGTCTCAGTGCTTCTTTTGCGACCACACAACTGTCACACCTCTTTCGACTCCAGTCCCAGTTGCCCTAGCTGATCCTACTTCAGGACCAGCAGTCGCTCGCAGCTCGACCACTCTGCCATGCCTGGCTGTCCCTTCTAGTTTCCACACTGGTCTCTACATCCCCTCGTTCTCTCGAAACTTGGTGGGTGTTGGATACCTTCAGGATCGTGGGATCACAGTCACTTTTCCTGTGTATGGGAGGACGGCGATCTGTACGGACACTTCCACCGGGGCACTTCTTGCCACGTTCACCAGGGAGCCCCACTCACGTTTCTTCGTCCTGCACACTGCGTCCCACCAGGTAGCAGAGTCCGGCCAGGTTACTGCGTCCCCCTAGGTAGTAGAGTCCGGCCAGGCTACTGCATCCCATCTGGTTGTTGTCTCTAGTCAGGTTGCTGCGTCTGGTCAGGTTGCTGCGCCTTGTTCATGCCGGTCTCTCGCCCACCCGACAGTCTTGTGGCACCACCGTTTTGGCCACCCGTCGATCCCCTGCCTCCACAGCATGGCTAGTCGCCGTCTTGTCTCGGGTCTCCCTCGCGTCTTTGCGTCGCTCCCTCCCTCGCCTGCATTGCCATGCACTCTTTACGTCGCCGACCGCCTGCGCGCCACTCCGCACTCCTCCTCCCTTTGTCCGGCCACTGGTCCCTTCCGGACTCTCCACTTGGACGTCTGCAGCCCTGCCCCTACGCAAGGACCTGAGAGGGAGCGCTACTTTCTGGTGGTCGTCGACGATTACTCCAGGTACACCACAGTGTTTCCTCTCGCGAAGAAGTCCGAGGTGGCTTCTACGCTGATCCGGTGGCTTCTTGCCACTAAGGGCACTCGTGGCAGTCGTGTCTCCTGTCTCCACTTCGACCGTGGGGGCAAGTTTCGCTCCAGCATTCTTTGTGGATTTTGTGGCGAATAGGGCATCTCATTGTCCTAGACGCTTCCGAAGTCCCCACAGCAGAATAGGGTTGCTGAGCGCCGCATTGGCTTGGTCATGGACATCGCGCACACGCCCATGATCCATGCTCGTGCGCCCCATTTTCTGTGGCCCTACGCAGCTCGCTACACCACCCACCAGCTGAACCTCCAGCCGCGTGTCTCGCGGCCAGAGGCTTCACCGACCAGTCTTTGGACCACGACACCTCTGCGGACAAGCTCTTGGCTCGCACCATCCCCTGTGTCTTCCTTGGTTTCCTAGTGGACTCTCTTGAATACGCCTTTTACCACCCGCCCCTCCACCAGTTCCTAGACTCCCGTGACGTCCGGTTTCACGAGTCAGTGTCCTACTACGCTCGCTACCCATTTCGAGGTCTCCCGGTTCCCCTCCTCCCTTTTCCTCGCACCCTCTCCTCCTCCTGCTCCCGCTCCTCCGGTACCCCCGCCCCCCCCTGGTCCTGCCCCGTCAGGTGTGTCTCACGCTACCCCTCTACCCTCGGTCGCACGTTAGGTAGCGTCTCCCTCCCCACAGTCCTCCTCACAGTCACCTCAGCAGCCTCCGGCACTTCCGCGACAGGTTACTGTGGACTCCGTGGGTGTTGGAGCTGGAGGTGCTGCCACTGGAGGTACTCGTTCTGGGGGTGCTCTTTTGAGGGGTGCTGGAGCTGGAGGTGCTAGTTCTAGGGGTGCTGAAGCTGGAGGTGCCGGCGCTGGAGGTGCTAATTCTTGGGGTGCTGGAGCTGGAAGTGTTGGCGCTGGAGGTGCTAGTTCTGAGGGTGCTGGAGCAGGAGGTACTGGCATTGGAGGTGCTAGTTCTGAGGAGCTGGAGCTGGAGGCACTACTACTGCGCCTCTCGACCGCCACGACACATGTCTCCAGGCGGCTCGCCAACTTGAGCGTTAGGAGCAGGAGCGGTTGGAGAAGGAGAGGCAGGAGCTGCGGCAGTTGGACCTGCAGGAGCAGCAGGAGCAGCAGTAGCAGCATCAGCACCACCACCAGTAGCGTTCGCCGCAGCTGCCACTTTTGCAGCAGCTGTTCCCACCAGTGAGTGGCCTTCGGGCCCTTGGTCTTCCCTCCGCTCTTCCTGTCCACTCACAGTCTCCTACCGTGTACGGCCCTACGTTTCCTCCTCCGGACTAGGCTCCGGCTGTTTTTTCTCCTCCTCAGTCACAGTCGCCTCCTCTTGTTCTCCCGCACGTCTGGACCACTTGTTGTCCTTTTGACGACCTCCGCATTGTCTTGTTTCGTTCTAGTCCTCGTCGTGCTTTGCATGTGTCTGTTCTCCTGCCACCTCCTGCGTCGTCTCTCTCTATCTCCTCTCACCCTATCGCTGACTACTACCATGATGTTCGTCCTGTTGTCTCGCATGTTCTCGCCTCTCTTATCACCAACCCTTGTGCCTCTCCGTCATCTGTCTCGGCTCTTACTGCCGTTGTCGCTGACTTTGCTTCCTCCCGCCGCCTTGACTTCGCCACGCATGAAGTGGCTGCTCCGCCTGCCCGTCCTCTGTCCGCCGGGGTTGAGTTTGCCCTTGGCTGTGACGTCCTACAGGACAGGCAGTTTGAGCTGGAGTTCCTAGCAGCCGCTTCTCCCTCTCTCTGTGCCATGCTGCTTTCCCCTCAGGTGACATTCCGACTCCTCGCACGTACCGTGGGGCAGCGTCAGGGCAGTGGGCCTCTTAGTGGAAAGCGGCCATGGACTCAGAGATGATGTCTTGGAGATCCACAGGCACCTACGTCGACGCAGTTCCCCCTCCTAGGGCGAACGTAGTCGACGGCATGTGGATCTTCAAGGTGAAATGACCGCCTGGATTGCCGCCTGTCTTCAAGGCGAGCTACGTGGCTAGAGGTTTCAGACAGCGTGAGGGAGTTGACTTCTTCCAGACCTTCGCCCCGACCCCAAAGATGACGACTCTTTGGGTACTACTTCACGTTGCAGCACAGCAAGACTACGAGCTGCACTCCCTCGACTTCTCCACTGCCTTTCTCCAGGGCAGCCTGCACGAGGAGATCTGGTTGCGTCGTCCTCCTTGCTTCACTGGCACTTTCCCACCTGGGACCCAGTGGAGCCTGAGACGACAAGTCTACGGTCTCCGCCAGGTGCCCCCTGAGTGGCACGACACGCTGCGCACCACTGTTTCTGCCCTCGGGTTTCGTCCTTCGTCCGCCGAACCGTCGCTGTTTGTTCATTCTGGGCCCACAGTTTTCTTTGTCCTCGTCTACGTCAACGACTTGGTCTTTGCTACAGCAGACAGGGCTGCTCTGGCTGAGGTGAAGTCCGAACTGCAGAAGAGACATACGTGCACTGACCTTGGTGAGCTGCGCCGCTACCTTGGCTTGCAGATCACTAGGGACAGAGCCGCTCGCACCGTTACACTCTCACAGTCACACATGGTGCAGTAGGTCCTTCAGCGGTTCAGGCTTCAGCACTCCACCACACAGCCTACTCCTCTTGCCGTTGACCACAGACTCACTGGCCCTTGTCCCGACGAGCCCTTTGAGTTTGGTGGTCCCTACGCAGAGCTTGTGGGCTGCCTCATGTACCTAATGACTTGTACTTGTCCGGACCTCGCCTTTCCTCTCAGCGTCCTCTCTTGCTTTGTTGCGACAGGGAGACACCGTCCTGTTCACTGGACATCTGCTGTGAGGGTGGCGAAGTACCTGGTAACTACATCAGGCATGGGGCTTGTGCTTGGAGGAAGACAGCAAGTTGTTCTGACCGGTCACTGCGACTCTTCCTACACCGACAACGTGGAGACACAGAGGTCCACTCTGGGATACTGCTTCAGCTTGGGAGCTGGAGCTGTTGTGAAAATTACGAGGAATGAATGACTAAGGAATGAGCGTGATACAAATATGAAACCCTAGAATTGTGTACCCCTTAGTATCTAACCCGCTACAGCCTATACAGGCTAGATCATATAAGCCTGACACACCCCCATAGGCAAAGTGGGGGAGAACAAGGGGTCACAAGACCAGTCAAGCAAAGAAAAGCAAGCTCATGGTGGATCACAACGTCACCACACATTCCGAGCACAGGTTCAAGGCCACAAGGCCAGTTCACATGCAGGATCATATATATAAAGGTAAACAAGCAAGTGCAGGTATATATAGAACACAGTACAAGCAAGGTCAAGAAGTAAGCAAGTGAGGCCAAGTAGGCACAAGACCTAGCATCGTACAAAAGCGCTGATGATCACAAGGCTGAAGTGCCTTGGTAAAGATATCAGCAGTGTTGGCCTGAGAGGCCACGTAAGCAAGGCGCAGCTGACCACGCTGCTGCAGCTCACGAGCAAGGAAGTAGCGAAGAGCAATGTGCTTCGTTCTGTGCTCCAGTCTGTGCTCCCGACACAAGGCCAGCATGGCCTTGTTGTCTACGTACAGAACTGGAGGAGAACGAGGGGGCTCTCCCAGGTCGGTCAGCAGGTAGGTGAGCCAGCGTAACTCCTGTGACGACCGCTGCGTAGCCTGGTCGTCGGCCCAAGAAGCAACTGCGTGAACAGTGAGGACCACTGGACGCCGCCCTCCAAGCACGAGCCCCATGCCCGACGTACTGCACAAGTAGCGCAACACCCTCTTCGCTGCAGCCATGTGCTCTGGTCGGTGTCTCCCAGGAGCAACATAGCGTGCCAGGATGCAAAGAGGGTATGCAAGGTCAGGTCGTGTGCAGGTCATCAGGTACATGAGGCAGCCAACAAGCTCTGGGTACGGGCCACTCGGCTCTACGGACTCATCCGAAGGCAGAGCTGAGAGCGAGTGACGAGTAGACAGAGGAGTGGCCTGAGGCGAGGAGTACGTGAAGTCGAAGCGCTGAAGGACCTGCTGCACCATGTGTGACTGAGTCAGGGTGATGGTGCGCTGTGCTCTGTCCCGGGTGATCTGCAAGCCAAGGTAGCTGCGCAGTTCACCCAGGTCTGTGCACGTGTGTCTCTTCTGCAGCTCGGACTTCACGTGGGCGAGTCCAGGAGTGTCAGCAGTGGCAAAGACCAAGTCGTCGACGTACACGAGGATGTAGAACGGCGGCAAAGAAGAGTCGGTGCGCAGAAACAGCGACGGGTCGGCAGTAGCAGGAGCAAACCCAAGAGCCGCAAGTGTAGTCCTCAGTGTGTCGTGCCACTCACGGGGCGCCTGGCGGAGACCGTAGACTGGCCGCCGGAGGCTCCACTGGGTACCAGGAGGAAACGACCCAGTGAAGCCAGGTGGGCGGCACAGCCAGATCTCCTCGTGCAGGCTGCCCTGCAAGAAAGCTGTGCTGAAGTCAAGAGAGTGAAGCTCGTAGTCACGCTGAGCGGCTATGTGCAGCAGCACCCGAAGAGTGGTCATCTTCGGGGTGGGAGAGAAGGTCTGAAAGTAGTCAACTCCCTGCCGCTGACTGAAGCCTCGAGCCACGTAACTCGCCTTGAAGACAGGCGGAGAACCAGGCGGCCGCTTCACCCTGAAAATACACATGCCACTGACGATGTTCGCCCCAGGTGGGGGAACCTCGTCGACGTAGGTGCCTGTGGACTTCCAGGAAGCCATCTCTGCGTCCATGGCTGACTGCCACTGTGAGGAGTAGGGACCCTCGATCGCCTCAGCGTACGATCGAGGAGTCGGGATGTCTGGTGTATCCGGGTCTCCCTCAAGGGCAATCAGCATGGACACGAGATGAGGCAAAGCAGCAGCAAAACACTGGAACTCCTCCTGCCTGTCCTCAAGGACGTCCGTGTTAAGAGCACACTCACCCCCGACGGACGGAGGACAGACAGACTCAGACTCAGCACCCCTAGCAGCACCAGAGTCAACAGCTACCTCGACAGGCTCGACTGCGTCTACCTGGGACACACCTGACGGGGCAGGACCCTGAGGGGGGAGAGGGTCTACCGGGGGGGGACCTGGTGCAAGGAAGAGCGGCGGCGGGGGGAGGGGCGCAGTGCGGTAGGGGAAGAGACGGTAGTAAGGAACCGACTCGTCAAAGGTGACGTCCTGGGAGGACAGAACACGACGCGAGGTGGGGTGGTAAAACTGCCAGCCAGGCGCGTCAGGGGGGGAGCCAAGGAAGACGCAGGGAACAGCACGAGGGGACAGCTTGTCCGCAGACAAGTCGCGGACAAACGCCCGATATCCCCAGACACGAAACGCAGACGCATCGCCAACCTTCCCCGTCCACCGCAAGGTGGGGGAGGTCTCTGGCAAGGAGACCCGGGGCTGAAGGTTGATCTGATGCGCAGCGTACCGAACCGCAAACGGCCACAGAAAATGGGGAGCAGCCGCATGGATCATGGACGTACGAGCAACGTCCATGACCATGCCAATGCGGCGCTCAGCAATCCCATTTTGCTGTGGAGAGGCCGGAAGCGTGAACGTCTGGCGGATGCCCTGTGCACGACAGAAGGCTCCCAGAAGGCCAGAGGAAAACTCCCCGCCTCTGTCAGAGTGCAGACGCAGAACAGGAAAGTCCGAGCCGCAACTCTCTCTGAGCTGGAGACGAGCTGCGCGGATCCAGTCGATCAACACCTCAGTGACGTCACCCTTGCTGCGCAAGGGGAACACCGTGGTGTAACGCGAGTAGTCGTCAACCACCAACAGGAAGTAACGCTCGTGACCTGGCCACGGACGCGGGCGGGGCCCCACACGTCCATGTGAAGAGTCTGCAGCGGAGCCTCCGTCGGAGGAAACTCGGAGGAGTGAGGAGCGGCGCGCTGCCGCCCCTCAACGCAGGGAACGCAAGTAGGGGCAGGCCCCGGAGGGAGGGGAGGGAGGGACCGGGGAAGGCCAGAGACAAGGTAACGGGATGCCATGCCTCGGAGACGAGGCAGGGACGGGTGACCAAGGCGGTGGTGCTAGAGGAGAGTCCGGTGGGACAGGAGACGACACGAGCAGGGAGCAGACTCAGGACCAGTCCTGGACGCTGCAGCAAACACCTGACCCGACGCAGCTACCTGACCAGACTCAGCGACCGGAGGAGACTCAGTAGTCAGTGTGTACAGGCTCGACCCCGGCTGACGGGTAAACGTGGCCAAGTGTCGGCCCGTCCGAGCACACGTACAGTGGGTCACCCGCTGACTCGCAGGAGTGAACTGGTCAACCCCCCCATCCTGTAGATCAGCACCACTCACCAAGTTCGTAGAGAACGAGGGGAGGTAGAGACCTGACAGGGTGCCAGAGGGGGCCGCCGGACACGGTAAGACAGTGGAGAAGTGGGCAAGGTCAGGACCCCCAGAGGGGTCCGCCAGGGAGACCGCAACCGGCCGACTAAGCGACGTAAGCGTGGTGCGGTCTCGGAAGAAAGAGCGGGAAGCACCCGAGTCAAGGGTGAAAGTGTGCAAGGCCTGAGCCGACGTGGTACCTGAGAGAGCAGACTCACCAGCACCTGGGGCAGCAGACGCACTAGCACCTAGAGCAGCAGCCTCACCAGCACCTAGAGCAGCAGCCTCAATGCCCGGGTCAGGCGGAACACACAGGTAACAGTCACCCTCATCACTAGTAGACACAACATACATGGCAGCAAGAATAGCATCATAATCTAGATCAAAGATAGCAACCCCCGACCTAAGCAGCAGCCTCAGCAGCACCCCCGCCCCGCTGACGCGCAGCGTACCACTCACGAAGCTGCTGGGGGGGCGGGGTCTCACGAGCACGCTGTTGCTGCTGGCGCTGACCACCACCGAAGCCGCCCCGCTGCGCAGAGCCACCCCGACCAGCTCCACCTCCACCGCCGCCACCTCCGCCACCGCCGCCACCGCCACCGCCTCCGCTCCCACCGCCACCGCCACCGCCGCCGCCGCCTCCGCCTCCACCGCCGCCACCGAAGCCCCTACCCCAGCCACTACTCCCACCGCCACCCCCACTCCCTCCGCCGCCTCCACCGCCACCTCCACCACCCCCGCCAGCCCCTCCAGCGCCCTTGCCCCCCTTGCCCTTGCCGGTGTCAACTAAGTCGACGGCAGCAGCAGAGGCAACAGAGGGCAAAAGGGGGGAGGGGGAGCACCCCTCAAAGAAGGGGGCACGAGGGTCACCACGAGAGGCTCCTACAGCGACTATACTCTTCTCTGCTGCCAGGAGGCGCTCCTCGAGGAGGTCAACGGTGAGTGTGGTGGGGCAAACCGAGAGGAAGTGGTCCCTGACTGAGCGAAGGGAGTCAGGGAGCCGGGTGACTAGGTAGTAGAGGGTGATGTATATGGGGGGGGGGTTCTTGGCGCAGAACTCAGCAGGAAGCGCAGCGCGGTAGCGGGCGTCACTAGTGCGAAGGTGCGTAATGAGGTCAGCGACTGTGGGAAAGGCGGCTAGGTCAGGGAACAGGTACGGCAGCATGAGGCGGCTAAGAGCAGCAGTGGCAGGGGAAGAGTAGCGTGCAATGACAGCGTCGTACAAGGTCTTAGCACTCTTGTACTGACTAAAGTGCGCGTGCTCAGAGGACGGCAAGTGACTACGCACAGCAAGACGGGCAGCAGCATCGCGTGTGGCCCACTGGGAGCGAACAGTGCTGTCAGCATCGGCAGCAGGGGCAGTAGAGGCGCCAGACGTGAGATCGAACAGTGAGAGACCGTCTTTCCTATCGCACTGTAGGAAAAGCAGCAGATCATCGACCCAGACCTCAAAGTCAACAGCCCGACCCTCAGCATCAAAGACGAGAACGCTAGGGGTAGCCATGACAGCAGTAGCAGCAGGCTAGGGGCAGCAGCAGCAGTGGCAGCAGTAGGGGCGCAGTTCGGCGGCGCTCTTACCAGGGCAGAGGGTCGCAAGTGGTGGGGCAGGGCCGAGGCGCACCGGCAGGGTCAGGCCGAGGCGCGCCGGCAGGGCCGAGGCGCGCCGGCAGGGTCGGGCCGAGGCGCGTCGGCAGGGACGGGCCGAGGCGCGCCGGCAGGGCCGAGGCGCACCGGCGGCTGCAGTCAGCGGCAGCGGCGGCTGCAGTCAGCGGCAGCGGCGGCTGCAGCCCCGGTTGTGGTGGCGGCGGCTGCTGCTGGTGGCGGCCGCGGCGGCTGCGGCCCCGGGAGCGACGGCGGCGGCCGCTGCTGGCGGCGGCACCGGTGGCGGCGGCTCCCGCTGCAGGGGCGGCGACGGCTGCTGCTGCAGGGGCGGCGACGGCTGCTGCTGCAGGGGCGGCGACGGTGAGGTGGCGGGTCCGTGAGGGAGCCGAGAAGGGGCCGCGAAGGAGCCGGGAGGGGCCGCGAAGGGTGGCGACGGGGCCGAGAAGGGGCCTGAGGAGGCCGCGAAGGGCGGCGACGGGGCCGTGAGGGGCGGCGACGGGGCCGAGACGGGGCCGAGACAGGGCCGTAAGGGGCCGCGAAGGGCGGCGACGGGGCCAAGAAGGGGCCTGAGGGGCCGCGAAGGGTGGCGGCGGGGCCGCGAAGGGCGGCGACGGGGCCGTGAAGGGCGGCGACAGGGCCGCGAAGGGCGGCGACGGGGCCGCGGAGGGGCCGCAAGGGGCCGCGAAGGGGCCGCGAGGGGCCGTAAGGGGCCGCGAAGGGCCGTGAGAGGGGGCTGCGAAGGGCGGCGGAGGGGCCGCAAGGGAGCCGCGAAGGGCCGTGAGAGGGGCCGCGAGGGGCCTTAGGAGGGCGCGACGGGCCGCTAGGGGCTGGGGACGCGACGGGAGGGAGGGCACACGGGGCGCGACTCGGGCAGGAGCGAAGCGCGCTCCGGGCAGGCAATTTTTTTTTTTTTTTTTTTTTTTCGATTTTGAGTGGTGGGCCCTAGGAAACGTTCCCACTAGGGAACCTGCTCTATACCATGTGAAAATTACGAGGAATGAATGACTAAGGAATGAGCGTGATACAAATATGAAACCCTAGAATTGTGTACCCCTTAGTATCTAACCCGCTACAGCCTATACAGGCTAGATCATATAAGTCTGACAGCTGTGTCGTGGAGGTCTACTCGGTCGTTGTCGATGGCTTCGTCTGTGAGAGAACGAGGAATGATGGACTAGGAAATGAGTTGGGTACAAATATGTAACCCTAGAAAACTGTACCCCATACTGTCTACCCCAGCCTAGAAAGACTATAGCATAAATGTTTGACACACCCCCATAGGCAAAGTGGGGGAGAACAAGGGGTCACAAGACCAGTCAAGCAAGGCAAGCTCAGGGTGGATCACAACGTCACCACACATTCCGAGCACAAGGTCAAGGCCACAAGGCCAGTTCACATGCAGGATTATATATAAAGGTAAACAAGCAAGTGCAGGTATAGATAGATCACAGTACAAGCAAGGTCAAGAAGTGAGCAAGTGAGGCCAAATAGGCACAAGACCTAGCATCGTACAAAAGCGCTGATGATCACAAGGCTGAAGTGCCTTGGTAAAGATATCAGTAGTGTTGGCCCTAGAGGCCACGTAAGCAAGGCGCAGCTGACCACGCTGCTGCAGCTCACGAGCAAGGAAGTAGCGAAGAGCAATGTGCTTCGATCTGTGCTCCAGTCTGTGCTCCCGACACAAGGCCAGCATGGCCTTGTTGTCTACGTACAAAACTGGAGGAGAACGAGGCGGCTCTCCTAGGTCAGTCAGCAGGTAGGTGAGCCAGCGTAGCTCCTGTGTAGCCATGGCCCCTGCGTAGATCTCAGCCTCACAGCTGGAGCCGAGAACAGAAGACGAGCGGGTAGACCGCCACGAAACAGAGCCGGAACCAAGGCTGAAGGTGTAACCCTGTGACGACCGCTGCGTAGCCTGGTCGTCGGCCCAAGAAGCAACTGCGTGACCAGTGAGGACCACTGGACGCCACCCTCCAAGCACGAGCCCCATGCCCGACGTACTGCACAAGTAGCGCAACACCCTCTTCGCTGCAGCCATGTGCTCTGGTCGGTGTCTCCCAGGAGCAACATAGCGTGCCAAGATGCTAAGAGGGTATGCAAGGTCAGGTCGAGTGCAGGTCATCAGGTACATGAGGCAGCCAACAAGCTCTGGGTACGGGCCACTCGGCTCTACGGACTCATCCGAAGTCAGAGCTGAGAGCGAGTGGCGAGTAGACAGAGGAGTGGCCTGAGGCGAGGAGTACGTGAAGTCGAAGCGCTGAAGGACCTGCTGCACCATGTGTGACTGAGTCAGGGTAATGGTGCGCTGTGCTCTGTCCCGGGTGATCTGCAAGCCAAGGTAGCTGCGCAGTTCACCCAGGTCTGTGCACGTGTGTCTCTTCTGCAGCTCGGACTTCACGTGGGCGAGTCCAGCAGTGTCAGCAGTGGCAAAGACCAAGTCGTCGACGTACACGAGGATGTAGAACGGCGGCAAAGAGGTGTCGGTGCGCAGAAAGAGCGACGGGTCGGCAGTAGAAGGAGCAAACCCAAGAGCCGCAAGTGTAGTCCTCAGTGTGTCGTGCCACTCACGAGGCGCCTGGCGGAGACCGTAGACTGGCCGCCGGAGGCTCCACTAGGTACCAGGAGGAAACGACCCAGTGAAACCAGGTGGGCGGCGCAGCCAGATCTCCTCGTGCAGGCTGCCCTGCAAGAAAGCTGTGCTGAAGTCAAGAGAGTGAAGCTCGTAGTCACGCTGAGCGGCTATGTGCAGCAGCACCCGAAGAGTGGTCATCTTCGGGGTGGGAGAGAAGGTCTGAAAGTAGTCAACTCCCTGCCGCTGACTGAAGCCTCGAGCCACGTAACGCGCCTTGAAGACAGGCGGAGAACCCGGCGGCCGCTTCACCCTGAAAATCCACATGCCACTGACGATGTTCGCCCCAGGTGGGGGAACCTCGCCAACGTAGGTGCCTGTGGACTTCCAGGAAGCCATCTCTGCGTCCATGGCTGACTGCCACTGTGAGGAGTAGGGACCCTCGATCGCCTCAGCGTACGATCGAGGAGTCGGGATATCTGGTGCATCCGGGTCTCCCTCAGGGGCAATCAGCATGGACACGAGATGAGGCAAAGCAGCAGCAAAACACTGGAACTCCTCCTGCCTGTCCTCAAGGACGTCCGTGCTAAGAGCACACTCACCCCCGACGGACGGAGGACAGACAGACTCAGACTCAGCAACAAGACTCGCGGCGTAGTCTAGACGACAGTGAGCAGCGAAGTCGAAAAGCTCAGCAACTAAGGCAGACGCAGCAGTGGACTCAAAGGAAGGGTCAGTGACAACAGTAGCCAGGAGACGCGTGACAGTAGGACTGGCAGCACGAAGAGAGTCAGACTCCGGGTCAGCAAGAGCAGGAAGAGAGGACTCTGGAGGAGACGGCAAAGGGACACGCTGCGGAGCAGTGGAAGGACGCAGTGCCAACTGGTGCGTGCCCGGGACCGCAGGAGGACGCTGACGCGGAACACGACGACTAGCGCGAACAGCACGAACAGGTGACGCAGGGCAAGACGCAGGCGCACGACGCTCAGCAAGACCTCCAGTAGGACCAGTGTAGGGAGAAGGTGCAGGCAGCGGGGAGGCGGGCTGTAACTGTGACTGCGACTGGACAGGCTGTGGACACTCTAAGGGAGGAGGAGGACCAGTAGAAGGCGGGAGACGAAGAACCTGCTCAAGGAGCGGAACGAAGTACGGCCGCGGCCGCGCAGCGCCTCCTGAAACAGCAGGGATAGCACCAGTACCCCCAGCGGCAGCACCAGCGCCAGCAGCACCTCCAGCTCCAGCAGCGCCAACTCCAGCACCCTCAGAAGCACCAGCGCCAGCAGTACCTCCAGCAGCTCCAGCGGCACCTCCAGCAGGACCAACTCCAGCAGCCTCAGCAGCACCCCCAGTCCCAGCAGCTCCAGTACCGCAAGTACGAGCACCTCCAGGACCAGTGGCTCCAGTACCTCCAGCGCCGACCCCAGGGTCAACAGCAACAGCAGCACCTCCAGCACCAGCAGCACGGCTCCAACGCCTGGCAAACCACTTGCGCAGCTCCTGTGGAGAGGGCAGCTCCCGCCGAGACAAAGTACCCGAAGGACCCCCAGACCCAGCACCGCTAGAGGCCACACGAGGAGACCCAGCACCCCCAGGCTCTGCACCCCCAGGCTCCGCTCCCCCAGGCTCCGCACCCCCAGGCTCAGCACCCCCAGACCTAGCACCGCCAGCGGCCACACGAGTAGACCCAGTACCCCCAGGCTCCGCACCCCCAGGCTCAGCACCCCCAGGCTCCGCACCCCCAGACCCCGCACCCGCAGGCTCAGCACCCCTAGCAGCACCAGAGTCAACAGCTACCTCGACAGGCTCGACTGCGTCTACCTGGGACACACCTGACGGGGCAGGACCCTGAGGGGGGAGAGGGTCTACCGGGGGGGGACCTGGTGCAAGGAAGAGCGGCGGCGGGGGGAGGGGCGCAGTGCGGTAGGGGAAGAGACGGTAGTAATGAACCGACTCGTCAAAGGTGACGTCCTGGGAGGACATAACACGGCGCGAGGTGGGGTGGTACAACTGCCAACCAGGCGCAAGGAAGAGCGGGCGCGGGGGGAGGGGCGCAGTGCGGTAGGGGAAGAGACGGTAGTAATGAACCGACTCGTCAAAGGTGACGTCCTGGGAGGACATAACACGGCGCGAGGTGGGGTGGTACAACTCCCAACCAGGCGCGTCAGGGGGGAAGCCAAGGAAGACGCAGGGAACAGCACGAGGGGACAGTTTGTCCGCAGACAAGTCGCGGACAAACGCCCGAGATCCCCAGACACGAAACGCAGACGCATCGCCAACCTTCCCCGTCCACCGCAAGGTGGGGGAGGTCTCTGGCAAGGAGACCCGGGGCTGAAGGTTGATCTGATGCGCTGCGTACCGAACCGCAAACGGCCACAAAAAATGGGGAGCAGCCGCATGGATCATGGACGTATGAGCGACGTCCATGACCATGCCAATGCGGCGCTCAGCAATCCCATTTTGCTGTGGAGAGGCCGGAAGCGTGAACGTCTGGCGGATGCCCTGTGCACGACAGAAGGCTCCCAGAAGGCCAGAGGAAAACTCCCCGCCTCTGTCAGAGTGCAGACGCAGAACAGGAAAGTCCGAGCCGAAACTCTCTCTGAGCTGGAGACGAGCTGCGCGGATACAGTCGATCAACACCTCAGTGACGTCACCCTTGCTGCGCAAGGGGAACACCGTGGTGTAACGCGAGTAGTCGTCAACCACCAACAGGAAGTAACGCTCGTGACTCTGGCCACGGACGCGGGCGGGGCCCCACACGTCCATGTGAAGAGTCTGCAGCGGAGCCTCTGTCGGAGGAAACTCGGCGCGCTGCTGCCCCTCGACGCAGGGAACGCAGGTAGGGGCAGGCCCCGGAGGGAGGGGAGGGAGGGACCGGGGAAGACCAGAGACAAGGTAACGGGAGGCCATGCCTCGGAGACGAGGCAGGGAGGGGTGACCAAGGCGGTGGTGCCAGAGGAGAGTCCGGTGGGACAGGAGACGATACGAGCAGGGAGCAGACTCAGGTCCAGTCCTGGACGCTGCAGCAAACACCTGACCCAGCGCAGCTACCTGACCAGACTCAGCAACCGGAGGAGACTCAGTAGTCAGTGTGTACAGGCTCGACCCCGGCTGACGGGTAAACGTGGCCAAGTGTCGGCCCGTCCGAGCACACGTACAGTGGGTCACCCGCTGACTCGCAGGAGTGAACTGGTCAACCCCCCCATCCTGTAGATCAGCACCACTCACCAAGTTCGTATAGAACGAGGGGAGGTAGAGACCTGACAGGGTGCCAGAGGGGGCCGCCGGACACGGTAAGACAGTGGAGAAGTGGGCAAGGACAGGATCCCCAGAGGGGACCGCCAGGGAGACCGCAACTGGCAGACTAAGTGGCGTAAGCGTGGTGCGGTCTCGAAAGAAGGAGCGGGAAGCACCCGAGTCAAGGGTGAAGGTGTGTAAGACCTGAGCCGACGTGGTACCTGAGAGAGCAGACTCACCAGTACCTGGGGCAGCAGACGCACTAGCACCTAGAGCAGCCGCCTCACCAGCACCTAGAGCAGCAGCCGCACCAGCACCTAGAGCAGCAGCCTCAATGCCCGGGTCAGGCGGATCACACAGGTAACAGTCACCCTCATCACTAGTAGACACAACATACATGGCAGCAAGAATAGCATCATAATCCAGATCAAAGATAGCAACCCCCGACCTAAGCAGCTCGCCCCAGCGGGGAATCTCAGTGGCGTCAGGGAACTGGAGACGCCAAGCGTCCGTCAGGCGGCCGAAGCAGCGCTGGGTGGTGTGCGGGCCACCGCACGGCTCACCAGTGCGGTCGCCAGTACGCAGGGCGTAGGCACAAGGACCAGCACCCCCGCCCCTCTGACGCGCAGCGTACCACTCACGAAGCTGCTGGGGGGGCGGGGTCTCACGAGTGCGTTGCTGCTGCTGGCGCTGACCACCACCGAAGCCGCCCCGCTGCACAGAGCCACCCCGACCAGCTCCACCTCCACCGACGCCACCTCCGCCACCGCCGCCACCGCCGCCACCGCCGCTCCCACCACCACCGCCGCCGCCGCCGCCGCCTCCACCGCCGCCACCGAAGCCCCCACCCCCGCCACCACTCCCACCGCCACCCCCACTCCCTCCGCCGCCTCCACCGCCACCTCCACCACCCCCGCCAGCCCCTCCAGCGCCCTTGCCCCCCTTGCCCTTGCCGGTGCGGCGTCTCCCGCTAGGGGCAGACGCAGCGCCGACCGACTCGGTGCCAACGAAGTCGACGGCAGCAGCAGAGGCAACAGAGGGCAAAAGGGGGGAGGGGGAGCACCCCTCAAAGAAGGGGGAACGAGGGTCACCATGAGAGGCTCCTACAGCTACTATACTCTTCTCAACTGCCAGGAGGCGCTCCTCGAGGAGGTCAACGGTGAGTGTGGTGGGGAAAACCGAGAGGAAGTGGTCCTTGACCGAGCGAAGGGAGTCAGGGAGCCGGGTGACTATGTAGTAGAGGGTGATGTACATGGGGGGATGGTTCTTGGCGCAGAACTCAGCAGGAAGCTCAGCGGGTGTCACTAGTGCGAAGGTGCGTAATGAGGTCAGCGACTGTGGGAAAGGCGGCGAGGTCAGGAAACAGGTACGGCAGCATGAGGCGGCTAAGGGCAGCAGTGGCAGGGGAAGAGTAGCGTGCGACTACAGCGTCGTACAAGGTCCTAGCACTCTTGTACTGACTAAAGTGCGCGCGCTCAGAGGACGGCAAGTGACTACGCACAGCAAGACGGGCAGCAGCATCGCGTGTGGCCCACTGTGAGCGAACAGTGCTGTCAGCATCGGCAGCAGGGGCAGTAGAGGCGCCAGACGTGAGATCGAACAGTGAGAGACCGTCTTTCCTATCGCACTGTAGGAAAAGCAGCAGATCATCGACCCAGACCTCAAAGTCAACAGCCCGACCCTCAGCATCAAAGACGAGAACGCTAGGGGTAGCCATGACAGCAGTAGCAGCAGGCTAGGGGCAGCAGCAGCAGTGGCAGCAGTAGGGGCGCAGTTCGGCGGCGCTCTTACCAGGGCAGGTGGGTAGAGGGCCGCAAGTGGTGGGGCAGGGCCGAGGCGCGCCGGCAGGGACGGGGCCGCTACAGGGCGGCAGAGGAGTGCCGCTCCTCTCCGCAGGGCAGGGCCGGGACGGCGGCGGCGGCGGCGGCGGCTGCAGTCAGCGGCTGCGGCGGCTGCGGCCCCGGCTGTGGCGGCGGCGGCTGCTGCTGTCGGCGGCTGCGGCGGTTGCGGCCCCGGTAGTGACGGCGGTGGCTGCTGCTGTCGGCGGCACCGGCGGTGGCGGCTCCCGCTGCAGGGGCGGCGACGGCTGCTGCTGCAGGGGTGGTGACGGCGGGGCGGCAGGTCCGTGAGGGAGCCGAGAAGGGGCCACGAAGGGGCCGTGAGGGGCCGCGAAGGGTGGCGACGGGGCCAAGAAGGGGCCGTGAGGGGCCGCGAAGGGCGGCGACGGGGCCGTGAAGGGCGGCGACGGGGCCGAGACGGGGCCGTGAGGGGCCGCGAAGGGCGGCGACGGGGCCGAGAAGGGGCCGCGAAGGGCGGCGACGGGGCCGAGAAGGGGCCGCGAGGGGCCGCGAAGGGCGGCGACGGAGCCGTGAAGGGCGGCGACAGGGCCGCGGAGGGCGGCGACGTGGCCGCGAAGGGGCTGTGAGGGGCCGCGAAGGGGCCGCGAGGGGCCGTAAGGGGCCGCGAAGGGCCGTGAGAGGGGTCGCGAAGGGCGGCGGAGGGGCCGCGAGGGAGCCGCGAAGGGGCCGCGAGGGGCCGTGAGAGGGGCCGCGAGGGGGGCCTTACGAGGGCGCGACGGGCCGCTAAGGGCAGGGGACGCGACGGGAGGGCAGGCACACGTGGCGCGACTCGGGCAGGAGCGAAGCGCGCTCCGGGCAGGAAAAAAAAAAATTGATCGTGGTGGGCCCTAGGAAGCGTTCCCACTAGGGAACCTGCTCTATACCATGTGAGAGAACGAGGAATGATGGACTAGGAAATGAGTTGGGTACAAATATGTAACCCTAAAAAACGGTAGCCCATACTGTCTACCCCACTACAGCCTAGAAAGACTATAGCATAAATGTTTGACATCGTCCAGTGCAGAGGCAGAGATCTATGCTGGTGCCATGGCTGCGCAGGAGCTTCGCTGGTTAGCTTTCTTGCTCGCCGACCTTGGTGAGCGGCCTCGCTCTGCACCGACCTTGTTTGCTGACAACAAGGCCATGATCCTCCTGTGTCGAGAGCCTTGACTAGAGAGCAGAGTGAAGCATATTGACGCGAGGTACTTTCTCCTACGAGAGTTGCATCGACGTGGCGAGGCACGCTTGGACTTCGTGGCCTCACAGGCCAACACTGCAGACGACATCACCAAGGCCCTAACGCCTAGTGACCACCACGGGTTTTGTCTGCAGTTAGGCCTTGTTGACGCTGGTGGTGGGTGTTATGTGATGCTATCACTTGCATTCACGTCTGTCTGCCTCCCATCACATGTTCGTGTGTTGCATGCGTGGTGTGAGCGTGTGCAAGAATTTGTGTTTGATGTAGTTTGGTTTTTCTGAGTGTGTGTGAATGTTATTTGGCTTGAGCAGATATCTGAAGTGACTCCTCTGCTCAAGAGCTTTCCGACGAACCAAGTGTCGCTTCAATCGGAGCACGAACAAGAAAGTTACGAACGTTGGAAGTTCGTATGCTTTTGATATTTCGTTGTGGTGACTATGGGAAGATGTGGGGTTGACTCCATAAGGGGTATAGACTTTTGGGGGTTGGGAAATTCGTCAACATCACTGTAGATGCTGCCAAGTGGTTGGGAGGAGCCAAACCAGGTTGGCAAGTGTGGCCAAGTTGGGTTTGTTGTGCTTATGGGGTTTCCTTGGTTGGGGACTCCTTGGGGACCTTCCCTCTCGTCCTCCTCTTCCCTCCCACCTGGTTAATTGCTACTCCAACTTTCTTGTGTGAAATTGTGAGACAATTGTGATTGAGTTAAAATTCTATGGCAGCTTACCCCCTAGTGCGCCGAAATTCATAACTTAAGAAATACTTCACCTTATTGTACGATTCAAATTGGGAATTGTAGCCACAGACTAGGGCTACAGCATATCTGAGTTTGGTGAAGTTTTGACCGTGAAATTTTTGTCGACAGCGTTTCTTGTGAACTCGACTTTTCTATCCAGAAAATAGGCCCAACGATTTTGAGATATTTCGGCTCCTAATCTTCATAGACTCCGTCCTTAGTCTCTAACAAGTGGTATCAGAGCAGATTAAGGACCTTGTGGGGATTTTGAATAACTTAGTAGAATTCGAGCATAGTTTCACTGAGGAAAATTGATAGAATAATGGGAAGGACGAGAACCATATAGGAACGAAACGACGATAGGCGCGAACGTTCACGCAAAACGTTCCGACAACTACTCTAGCACGTACGTTGCCAAATCAGCAACGGCAGGTGAAATTAACATGCCAGGTAAATTTCTACCTAACTAGGAGTAGTTGTTCATGTTTCTGCAACATTTGCAGTTACACATGCTTCGCTTGTGCAATATAGTGACTTCCTTCGATTCTGTCCGTTTCTTTTTCACGGATCAATGTCGGCGACGGAGTGTACTACGCGAATTTCCCTCCCGAAGTCAGGACTTAGTCGAATTTCGCCATGTACAACTTCTCCGCGCCCCTCCCGTTTCGTAACCCGCGGGAAATTCCGCAACGGTGATCCAACGCGAAACCTCCCAGGGGCGCGAAACTCGCCCCAGCACAGACGCGAAACCTCGATCCCGCGCAGACGCGAACCCAGCATGCAATCGAACATTTTCGCGGCTGCGGGAACACGCTCTGCTGCGCGGGCACTTTTCGCTCAATGCCCTCACACACGAAAACAGGCTCGTGCAGGGCCTTTCGCGTCAACAGAGATAAAAGTCCCTGAAGTCGCCGATGACCACAAAACGAACACCGTTGTGCTCCGAACAGCATGGCCGACTTCGCCCAAGCGAGGGCGGGGCCTTTTCTCCTCGACACTCCCCTGCCCAGCTCACGCTTGGGCACCTACACACAGGTCCACCCAGAACCTTGCTAATAAAATACAAGGGGACATTTCTCTGGCGTGCACACCTCCGCACGCCGATCACCGCACCAGCCATGTTAGAGGACATGGCACCTACTGCTGCACGTCGTCGTCGTCGCCGACTTCGGCAAGGCGAACCTGACCGACCGCGACAGAGCACCGGTTGAAGGCCGGAAAGTGCAGCCCTTTCGTAAGGAAGTCCGCCGGCTGCTCGGATGTCGGGATGTACTCCAGCGCAATCTTCTTGCGCTTCACCATCTGCTGCAGCCAGGCGTAGCGTCGCTCCATGTGCTTGAGGTTGCCCTTCAGCCCCAAGCCGTCAGCGACAGCGATGGCGAACTGATTGTCCACGTTCAGAACAGTTGGCGTCCCAGCATCAAGGAGCTGAAACTCGGCGAGGAGGAACCGAAGTCGGCGAGCCTCCTTGCCTGCTTCGGTGGCCGCGATGTATTCCGACTCTGTAGAGGACAGAGTCACGCACTTGATGCGTTGGCTCGTCCAAGAGACAGCTGCGCCGCCGAAGGTGAAAACGTAGCCACTTGTGCTAGTGCGATTCTGCTTGTCGCCGGCGTCGTCCGCGTCCGCGTAGCAGATCAGTTTCAGAGTTTCGGATCCTCCCCCAAACTCCAGAGCGAAATCGCGCGTGTCGGCAAGATAGGTGAGGCAGCGATCGACCTCGCGCCAGTGCTGATCGCTCCTCACCGTCAGACCAGACCCCAGCTTGCTACACGCGAAAGCAATGTCGGGCCGAGTTGTTGTGGCAGCGAACTGCAGCGAACCGACCTTTTGACGGTACTCCTCTTCTTCGCGAGACTGGAAGTCCTCATCGTCGAAAGTCAGCTCCGCGTAGGCGTCCACGGAAACAGGCGTCTTCGGACGCCGACCAGTCTGCTCCTCGTCGATGAAGCGCCTACGCAGCTTGTCGACGTAGGACTGCTGGTGCAGCCACAGCTTCCGCGCCGGACGGTCGCGCACGATTTCGAGCCCCAAATACTTCTCGACCGGGGTGATCTCGCGCAGCTCGAAAGCGGCCTCCAGCAGCTCCTTCAGCTCCTTCAGCATCGCGGTGCTGCTGCTGGCGGCGAGCAGGTCGTCGACGTAGACGAGCACCCAGCACGCCACTCCGTCGTCGCCAACTCGGAAATAGAGGGCCTCGTCGACCTGGCTCTTGCTCCAGCCAGCGCCCGTCAGCACAGCGTCGAGCGCCAGTACGACAACAGAGGGCTTTGCTTCAGCCCATACAAGCTCTTCAGCAGCTTGCATACGCTACCAGTGCCATCATTGTAGTAAGCCGGCTGGTCCATGTAGAGCACGCGGTCGAGCTTGCTCGGAAGAAAAGCATTCTTCATGTCCAGCTGCATGAGGTGTAGATCGAGAACGGCGACGATGCTGAGAAAAATCCGCTAGCTCCCGACCGGTGTGTACGTCTCGTCGTAATCAGCTCCGTAGATCTGCGTGAAGGCTTTCACCACCAGGCGTGCCTTTTTGCGGGCAACCGTGTCGTCGACATGGTACTTGGTAATCAGAACCCAGCGGTTCTTCATGACATTGACGCCGCGCGGGCGCTCCACTAGCTCCCAAGTGCCGTTGGTGATAAGACTTCGAATCTCCTCGTCCATCGCCGCTTTCACCGCCTTGCCCTTCCAGCTCGCTAACGCTTCCTTCACTGTCATGTTAGCGATGTCCCATCGATGCTCCGGGTCAGCGTGCATATCAGGATCGAGCTCGGGCACGTTGACGTCGAACTGCGCATCGTCGAGCAGAGTGCTGTAGGACGGCGGGAGGCACGCATGGTAGCTCAGCCTCTCTGGAGGCTTGCCAAAGTTGGAGCGGGTGGAACGTCGAACTGCAGGCTTGTCGGCAGAGACTTCCACCACGTCGCTAGATGTGCCATCGTCGGACTACTCCCCTGTCGACAGCTCCTCTGAAACGCGCTCCCCGTTCGACGGCTCCCCTGTCGACGGCTCCTCTGTCGACGGCTCCTCTAAAACGTGCTCCCCGTTCGACGGATCCCCTATCGACGGCTCCTCTGAAGCGAGCTCCGTGTTCGATGGCTCCCCTGTCGGCGGAGACTCCTCTCCAACGCCGACTTGCTTGCCGATCAGATTACGTCGACCGCTAGCGATGCCGATGGGCGGAGCCGAAGGCAACGCACCAATGCTCCCCTCATCGCTGGCGGCCGACGTCGATGCCGACTTAGGCAGATTGGCAGCGAGCGATGGTGGGGAGGCGGGAAGAGGAGGAGGAGGTTTCGACGAGGGCGGAATGGAGGGAGAAGGATCTTCAAAAGGACCATCGTCCTCGGATTCGAGCAACGAAATCGCCGCTGCCGACGGACCTGTCGGCGGAGAAATCTGCGTCCGCTCTGACGCGGGCCCGTGCTCCACCTTCCACTCCTCCAGAGACATCGCCTCATAGAAGATTGCCTCCACGGTTGTGACAATGCGGTTGGCAGTGAGATCGAGCACTTCCCAGCCCTTGCTCTCCGGCGAAACACCAAGGTGAATGCCCCACCGTGCCTTCGGCGCCAACTTTCCGCCGCGCTGCTGCTCCGGGACCATGAACTGCACCATGCAGCCCCATACGCGCGCCAGCGGGAGATCCGGCTTCTTTT
Source organism: Closterium sp. Naga37s-1 (assembly GCA_947471745.1). NCBI lineage: Eukaryota > Viridiplantae > Streptophyta > Zygnematophyceae > Desmidiales > Closteriaceae > Closterium > Closterium sp. Naga37s-1. The sequence continues at coordinate 628,861 of CANJKZ010000830.1, forward strand.
CGAACAGCAGCTCATACGGCGTCGTCCTCGGAGGAAGGGAGGCCCGTTCGAGGCAGTTGCGCACCCAGACGGCATGGCGAAGAGCGAGGTGCCACCAGTGATGCTTCACCCCCATGTGAAGCAGCATCGTCCGCACAGATTCGACGACCGTGCGCATCTCCCGCTCCGCCATGCCATTCTGCTGCGGAGTGTAGGGGCAGGTGAGGTTGTGGAGGATACCCTTGTCCTCGACGAGATCGGTGAAGGCCCGACCGAGAAATTCCCCTCCGCGGTCAGAGCGCAGCCGTTTCACCGACTTCGAAGTCTGCCGCTCCACTTCCTTCAGCCATTTCTCGAACACTCCGAGCACGTCGCTCTTTTTCGCGATCGGACGGACCCACACAAAGCGAGTCTTGCGATCCTTGAGGAGGAGAAAATAGAGGCTCCCATCCATGGCGGCCACACGAAAGGGGCCGCAGAGGTCAACGTGCACGACTTCGAGGGCGTTTTCAGCGTCCGATCCCGTCTCTGGAAAAGTATGTCGCGCTAGCTTCCCTCCGACACAGGAGGCACACGGCAAGTCGGCGCTGGTCGACTTCTTGATGTCCATACCGATGGCAACACCATGCCTTGCCAAACTCTGAAACGTGTCAATGCCGACGTGCGCGAGCCTCGGGTGCCACGTGTCCAGCGTCGACTTCGTCGCAGATGCGATCGTCCGCAGAGCAATTGCCTCTGTCGAAGATGTCCTCGAGTTCGAGGAGCAGGGGCGGAGGTCGGTGCAGAGGACCCGGCCGGTGTAGCGTGCTCGACCGAGCACATCTCCTACAGCGGAAACGAGCAGCATCTCGTCACCCTCGTTCTGCAGCTGCACGCCGTTTTCCTTCAGCTGACCAGCAGACAGGAGATTCGCGTGCACGCCCAGAACATACAACACGTTAGGGATCAGAATCTGCTTTCCGGTCTCCCCTTTCAGAGCAACTGTGCCACGGCCTTCGACGTACTGAAGCGCCCCGTTGAATCCGCGCACGTGACGGATTTCACCTCCTGGCTTCATGTCGACGAAGGCCTCTCGCGTTCCCATCAGATGATGAGAGCAGCCGCTGTCGAGGAGCACCACGCTCGGATTCGCCTGCACGGCTGCAGCGACCGCCTGGAAGTCTTCTCCAGCCTCCGACGCCAGCGAAATAGTTGGCTCAACCACTCCAACCATCGAACAAGAGGCTTCCTCGCCGCTCGAGGTGTCTCCCTCTGATGTCGACGGCGTTTTCGACGACGCTGGCTTCTCCTTGCGCGGCTCGTGGTCTCGACGACGACGCTCACTGTTAGACTTCCCGCGGCTTCCTCGATGATCGTCGTCGGACTCGTCGCGATCGGGGCAGTCGTACGAGAGATGGTCAGGGTCTCCGCAGATGTAGCAGCGACGTCCTCCTCGACGCGAACCACTACTACCGCGATCATTGCCCTTCGCCGACTTCCCGCGGTCGGCGCCCTCCGTTGACTTCGTGTTCGACGACTTTCCGCCACTGCCTCCTCCTCCGCCCGACTTCCCACGCTGCCCCGTCTGACGTCCCTGCTTCGTCGGAGCAACGTAGTTGGCCTGCGGAAAGAGCTCTGAAGACCGCTCAGACTCCTGCATGAACTCATCCTGGATGATGTGACTCGAAAGCGAATCCTCGTTCAGAGTCTCGCGCGCGCCGGGCATGATCAGCATCCGTCGCATCAGATTGTAGCTCGAGGGGAGGCCATTAATGACATGCGTGACATATGACGCCACCGAGTACTCGATGTGCACCTCGGGCATCTCAGTGCGGGGGGGTGTCAGAGGTCCGCTGGAGATCCCCGATTGATCCTAGGGAAGGGTTACAGGCACGTTGGCCTGGGGGGTTATGGGCGCACTGACCCGCTACTTAACAAGCCCTTTTATCCCAATGGTCTAGTGGTTGGGATTCTGACATGGTATCAGAGCGAAGGTCTCGGGTTCGAATCCCAGTGTGTGCACCTCGGGCATCTCAGTGCGGGGGGGTGTCAGAGGTCCGCTGGAGATCCCCGATTGATCCTAGGGAAGGGTTACAGGCACGTTGGCCTGGGGGGTTATGGGCGCACTGACCCGCTACTTAACAAGCCCTTTTATCCCAATGGTCTAGTGGTTGGGATTCTGACACTCGAAGCCAGCCATCTGCATGTCGGCCAAAATTCGTCGCGCTCGTTTGCAGTACTCGGTCGCCGATTCCTGCTCGCCCATACGAATGGTGGCCAATTTCTTCTCCAGTTGGCTGATGTAGAGGTCGTCGGTCGCTTTGAAGGTGCGCATGATGTACTGCCACGCTTGGTAGCCAGCGTGCACACGAAGTCGGCACGGCTTTAACGCGACTTGCACCAGTGGCGAACAGCACCGTGAAAGGACCATGAAAGTCAGAAGGTGAGCAGCGCGAAATTCCGCCAACAATTCAGAGTCGTCTTCGTCCGGCATCTCCACCTTGCCGCCAATGAACTTCTTCAATCCGGCGATCTCTAGCTGGGGTTCGATTGACTCAATCCATGTGATCAAGTCATGTCGTCCTTCGAGCGGCTTCGGCACAGCGATCTTGTCCGGCAAAATTTTGAAGTAGCCGTACGCCGGAGCGATGCCTCCGTCTCGACCAGCCGACGCATGAGTCGCCGAAGTCGGCCTGGCTCCACTCCGCTGAGGAGATTGACTTCGACCATCGATGTTACCGTTCGAGCTGCCTGCAGCCGCCATCGACCGCAGCACTTGCGCTTGCACTCCGCCAAGGCCGACGTCCACGACCCGAATCACTCCACGAACCCTCGTGCTTCCTTCGCCGACAACATTGCCGCCGTCACCTTCGTTGTGCACGGGTCGGGGAGAGGCGGACGCGCCGTACGCTTCAGCACGGGGAGGGGGATGCTCACGCGCCCACTACGCACGAGTTCCGAGGAGCAAAATCTCCAAGTCCGCCTCGCCGTACCCGCCAGCCTCGTGGCGTGCCCGAACAGCATCCAACCGCGCCTGCAGAGTATCCTCTACTCCTGCATCGACTCCTTGGTCGTCCATGGCGGTCTAGGTGGTTGCCGGCCTACAACGACTTAGGTATAGAGCAAAATGTTGTCTAATCTGAAGGTTCTAACGCGGGGTCGTTCCACGCTCACCGCACCATGCGGAGAATTCTATTCTAAGGGAGAGCTGAATTGCGTGTGACGCACGGTCAGAGTTTTGGCAGTGATTCTGGACAGAGTGTTTGAATGACTTAGTAGAATTTGAGCATAGTTTCACTAAGGAGAATTGATAGAATAATTGAGTACAATGGGAAGGACCAGAACCATATAGGAACGAAGCGACGATAGGCGCGAACGTTCCCGCAAAACGTTCCGACAACTACTCTAGCACGTACGTTGCCAAGTCAGCAACGGCAGGTGAAATTAACATGCCAGGTAAATTTCTACCTAACTAGGAGTAGTTGTTCATGTTTCTGCAACATTTGCAGTTACACATGCTTCGCTTGTGCAATATAGTGACTTCCTTCGATTCTGTCCGTTTCTGTTTCGCGGATCAATGTCGGCGACGGATTGTACTACGCGAATTTCCCTCCCGAAGTCAGGATTTAGTCCAATTTTGCCATGTACAACTTCTCCGCGCCCCTCCCGTTTCGTAACCCGCGGGAAATCCCGCAACGGTGATCCAACGCGAAACCTCCCAGGGGCGCGAAACTCGCCCCAGCACATACGCGAAACCTCGATCCCGCGCAGACGCGAACCCAGCATGCAATCGAACATTTTCGCGGCTGCGGGAACACGCTCTGCTGCGCGGGCACTTTTCGCTCAATGCCCTCACACACGAAAACAGGCTCGTGCAGGGCCTTTCGCGTCAACAGAGATAAAAGTCCCTGAAGTCGCTGATGACCGCGAAACGAACACCGGTGTGCTCCGAACAGCATGGCCGACTTCGCCCAAGCGAGGGCGGGGCCTTTTCTCCTCGACACATGTGACTTCCGCTAAGGGGAAACTCTGCCGAAATTTCGTTGGCGCCGACACTTGTGAAGATTGTGTGGATCTACATTGTGACCAGCAAAAGGGGGAGCTGAAACCTCTGATTGAGAGTAGAGGAGATGAGTCAAGGGAGTGGAGAAGCAGCTGAGAAGAAGAGTGAGCCACCGCCATCCAAGATTGAGGCATTGGATGGCTCCAACTATGAGGAATGGAGTGGGCGGATGAGGAGCGCCTTCAAGCGCTACAAGCTGCTGAAATTGGCTATGGGAGAGGAGAAGATGCCCGAGGAAGGAGATGCCCGCGATCGGTGGATTGAGAAGAGCGCGGTGCTGTACGACCTGATTCTACAATCGGTCAACAACGACATGTTCCAGCACATCAAGGATTTGGTGGAGCTCGATGACTCGGGACCGAAGGCGTGGAAGCTACTACGCAACGTGGTTCAACCCAACACGCTGCCGATGGTGATTGTGTTGGAGAAGGAGCTGGCTGCCCTCTCCATGCGATCAGGAGACGATGTGAAGCCGGTCCTTGACAAAATCAAGGACACCTATACGAGGATGGCAGCGGCGGGCAGCAAGGTGTCGGAGATGCAGCAGTGCACCAAGATCATCTCGGTGCTCGACAACTCATGGGACAACCTCATCCCCACCCTCAACGCTCAGCAGGACAAGTGGACGCCTGAGTGGCTACGGCAGCAGATCTTGCAGGAGGACTTCCGCAGGCGCCACACGGGAGGTAGTGCTGCCAACAAAACTGCTGAGGGATATGGAGCTGCAGGAGGCATCAGAGGAAGAGGGGGAGGGAGAGGCCGAGGCCCTGGGAGAGGCTTTGGCAGAGGGAGAGGCCGAGGTGACTACAACGAGGGGCATGGGAGCTCTGGAGGCAGGGCGAGCACCTGAATGGAGGGAGCTTGCTGGTACTGCAAGAAGGCTGGACACCCGTGGTTCAAGTGTTTTAGCTGGCCTGAGGGATGGGCACCCCCAGGCATGAAGCCGCCAAGTGGTGAACGTGCACGAGGTGGCGCTGTGCAGGGTTCAGGTGCACAAGGTGATGGTGCACAAGGTAAAGCCGACCCTGAGATGTTCCTCATGGTTGAGGATGTGCAAGGGAGTGGGGGTGATGTGGGTTCAGTTGGGAAGGTTGTGATGCACCCCCTCACTCACTGGGTAATCGATTCAGGTTGCACAAGTCACATGACCCCACGGGCAGATTTGCTTGACGAGGTGAAACCCCCTGGGAAGATCAAGTTTGTGGCTGCCGCTTCAGGTGCTTTGCTCCCTGTGATTGGTGTGGGGAATGCCAAGGTAATGGGAGCTAATGAGGGGCTTGTGGGGCTGGGGAATGTGTTGTTGGTTGAAGGTTTGTCCGCTAACCTCCTCTCTGTGCGCCGGCTGCAGAAAAGCAAGGCCAAAGTGACTTTCGGCCCAACCAGCTGATGTGCAAAGCTTGGGAAGTTGCTGCTGTAGGACTTGGAGGAGAAGAGCAGCTGCATCAAGGACCTCTGGCAGCTGCCCATCATTCCTTGGAATGGGAAACCACCAGCAACGGCAGCGGCAGCGGCAACGACTAAAACAACTGCGGGAGGAGAGGAGATTGCACCAATTGGTGGGGCCCTGGATGCAGTCAAGAAGGTGCAGCAGTCACAACAGCCACATGGTGAGGTGCTTGCTGGTGTGGATGCAACCGCTGCATGGGCAAAGGCTTCATCTGGGAATGGTGATGCCGATTGGGAGACGTGGCACGAGAGGTTGTGTCACATCAACATTCCTATGCTGCAGAAGTTAGTGAAGCATGGGAGCTTGAAGGGGTTGGAGGTGAAGGGGGCAGCAAAGGAGATTGGGAGCTGCCCTACATGCCTTGAGACCAAGTTCACGAAGTTTCCCTTCAGCAGCAGCACGGGACCAGCGAAGGCTCCACTTGCACTTGTGCACATGGACGTGGTGGGCCCCACGAGGGCCCCTTCTCTCTCGGGCAGCCGCTACTTCTTGACCATTGTGGACGACCACACGTGTGCGGTGTGGGTGTACCCTTTGAAGACTAAGGGGGAGGTGGCAGCGGCTGTTCTCAAGGAGTGGATGCCAAGAGCTCAAAGGGAGAGCGGACACAAGGTGAAGGTGATCCGCACAGACAATGGGGGAGAGTTCATTGGTGCTGATTTTGAGGCGGTGCTGAAGAAGAAGGGGATCCAGCATCAGCTCACAGTGCCCTACAACCCTCAGCAGAATGGCGTGGCTGAGCGGTTCAACCGGACCCTGCAGGAAGGTGCTCGCACTCTTCTTGGGCGTGCAGGGCTGCCGGATCCGTTTTGGGTGACTGCACTGCGGCAGGTCGCCCTTGTGAAGAACAGGGTGCTGGCGACTGTGGGGGACAAGCAGTGGGTCCCCTACACCATGTGGTATGGGAGTGCACCAGCAGTCAACATGCTGAGAGCCTTTGGGTGCATGGTGGTGTTTCATGTGCCTAAGGAGAAGAGGGGAAAACTGGAAGCTTCTGGGAGATGGGGTGTGCACTTGGGGCTTGCTAAGGATCACAAGGGCTGGCTGATTTGGGACTTGACCAGCCAGCAGCTGACTGTGTCAAGGGATGTGAAGTTCCTTGAGTCCTTGTACTATAAGGAGTAGAAGCAGCAGCAGCAGCAGAAGCTTCCTACTACACCGCTGATCACAGAGGCTGATGAGGTGCAGCGGCCTTCGAGGCAAGTGCAGGTCACTGTCTCAGAGGAGGAGATTTCTGGGGTGACTGAGGATGGGGGAGAACCTGAGGTGGAGGAGCAGCAGCAGCAGCAGCAGCAGCAGCCGCAGCAGCAGCAGCAAGGTGCTCCACAAGGTGCCGCACGTCCGGCTGACCGTCCTAGGAGGGATGTGCGCCCTCCTAACCGGCTGACCTATCCGAGCTTTGGCAAGCCAAAGGTGGTGCGGGCTGGGAGTGTGGCTGAGCAATGTGATGAGGATGAGATAGCACACTGCTATTGGGCAGCCGTCCCTGAGCCCAAGACGCTAGCTGAGGCATTGAGCGGGCCCGATGCTGAAAAGTGGAAGCAGTGTGTGAAGGAGGAGTACGACTCTCTGCTGGAGAATGAGACTTGGGAGTTGTGTGAGCTGCCTCCTGGGAAGAAGGCCATTTCTTCCAAGCTGATTTTCAGGCACAAGTACGGACCTGATGGGGCACTGACCCGCTACAAGTCAAGGCTTGTGGCTAAGGGGTTTCAGCAAACAAAGGGAAAGGACATCAACGAGCTCTTTGGCCCTGTGGGGAAAGGCACAACACTGCGGGTGTCATTGGCAATGGCAGCAAACCGTGGATGGCGGGTGAAGCAGATGGACATCACCACTGCCTTCCTCAATGGGATCATTCAGGAGGAGCTGTACATGTTACAGCCTGAGGGTTTGGATGATGGGAGCAGCAGGGTGTGCAGGCTGAAGAAGGCCATCTATGGCCTGAAGCAGGCTCCTCGTGCATGGTACCACAAGTTAGAGGAGACACTGCTGGCTGGGGGGTTCAAGAAGAGCGAGTGTGATCACAGCTTGTTCTTGTTGCAAGAGAAGGAGCAGTTTCTCATGCTCCTGGTGTATATGGACGACATCCTGCTCTTCTCTGAGTCGTCTACAATGATTGAGCGTGTGGAGGAGATGCTGGAGATGAAGTTCAAGTGTCGAAGATGGGAGATGTGAAGTATTACCTAGGGATGCATGTGGAGAGGGACCTTGACAAGGGAGTGTTAAGGTTGCACCAGAGGAAGTATTATGAGGGGCTGGCTGAGAAGTATGGGCTGCAAGATGGAGGAAAGCCAGCCACCCCACTGCCCTCGGGGTTCACTGTGGAGCCCTGTGCTGATGAGGAGGTGGTGGGTGAGAGTGACAGGAAGCTGTTTCATTCCATGGTGGGGGCACTCAATTATGCGGCTAACCACACGCGGCCTGACATTGCCTTTGCAACATCTAGGCTTGCCAGTGTGGTTTCACGCAACAGTCATGAGCAGCTGGAAGCGGCCAAGAGGTTGGTCCGCTATGTGAGCGCCACTGCATCTGTGGGTTTGGAGTACAGTGCTGTGAGGCAAAGGCAGCAGCGGGGTGCTTCTAATTTGAGCAAGGGGGAGATGCTCCTGACCTGCTACACCGACGCTAGCTTCAACTCTGTGAAGGCGGATGGCACCAGCATTGGAGGCTATGTGTGCCTGTTTGGAGGTGGTGCAGTGAGCCGGCGCAGCAAGAAGCAGAACGAGGTGGGGCAGTCCTCGTGTGAGACAGAGTACATGGCCCTGCATCATGGGGCAAAGGAGGTAGTGTGGCTGAGGCGTCTGTTGGAGATCGGAGTGTGCCAGAAGGAGCCAACTGTGATTTTCTGTGACAACGAGTCGGCTGTGAAGCTTGCAAAGAACGCTTGCCTTCATGGGCTGAGGAAGCACATCAGGCATAAGTGGCACTGGGTGAGGAGGCTCCTGGACAAGGAGGTGCGACTGGAGATTGTGAAGACCCATCAGCAGGCGGCTGACATTCTCACCAAGCGCCTGGCTAAATCTGAGCATTGGAAGGGCATGAAGCTTGCTGGGATGAGTGTGCATTGAGGGTGCATGATTGAGCTATGGCATGTGGGATGATGGTAGGCAGCCAGAGGGGGAGTTTGTTATGTGATGCTATCACTTGCATTCACGTCTGTCTGCCTCCCATCACATGTTCGTGCTTTGCATGCGTGGTGTGAGCGTGTGCAAGAATTTGTGTTTGATGTGGTTTGGTTTTTCTGAGTGTGTGTGAATGTTACTTGGCTTGAGCAGATGTTTGAAGTGACTCCTTTGCTCAAGAGCTTTCCGACGAACCAAGTATCGCTTCAATCGGAGCACAAACAAGAAAGTTACGAACGTTGGAAGTTCGTATGCTTTTGATATTTGGTTGTGGTGACTATGGGAAGTTGTGGGGTTGACTCCATAAGGGGTATAGACTTTTGGGGGTTGGGAAATTCGTCAACATCACTGTAGATGCTGCCAAGTGGTTGGGAGGAGCCAAACCAGGTTGGCAAGTGTGGCCAAGTTGGGCAAGGTGGATGGCATGGGTTGGAAAGTGACAAAAGTAAAAGTGGGGTTCCTATAGGGAAGAGATTTGGTGTGCTTATGGGGTTTCCTTGGTTGGGGACTCCTTGGGGACCTTCCCTCTCGTTCTCCTCTTCCCTCCCACCTGGTTAATTGCTACTCTTACTTCCTTGTGTGAAAATTGTGTGAACTTTTTCATTGAGTTAAGATTCTATGGCAGCATACCCCTAGTGCGCCGAAACTGATACCTCAAGAAATACTTCACCATATCGTACGATTCAAATTGGGAATTGTAGCCACAGACTAGGGCTACAACATATATGAGTTGGGTGAAGTTTTAACCGTGAACTTTTCGTTGACGGCGTTTCTTGTGAACTCGAGTTTTCTGTCCAGAAACTAGGCCCATCGATTTTGAGATATTTTGGCTCCTAATCTTCATAGACTCCGTCCTTAGTCTCTAACAGTGGGTTGCTGTAGCATTAGTTCTTGTTGCTTGCTCTGCTTGTCATTGCATCTATATATGTTTGTAAACTCTTGAACTGACCTTGTGGTTGTTTGCTTGTGCTCGGAATGTGTGGTGGTCTTGAGATCCACCTTAAGCGTTGTCTTGTTGCTTCTCTTGACTGGTCTTGTGATCATGTGTGTTTATTGCTCTCTCTTGCTATCCCTCACTTAGCCTATGAGGGTGGGTCAAACATATATATATATGTATATTTGTATGTTCTAGGCTTTAGTGATGCATGCATTAGAGAGTATAGGTTTTTAGGGTTTGCATTTGTACCCACCACCTTTCCTAATTAACCATTCACTCACTGAGACCCCTTTCCCTTACTACTCATCCATTCCGCTGTTGAATACTTAAGTGTAATGGTTGAGTAAGGACGGGAAGGGGTACATATCATGACCTAAAAGTGATGTACTTACTCATGAGTACCCCAATATAGCCTACACCATATGTATAACATTTGACGCACCCCCATTGGCTAACTCGGGGACAACAAGAAGGTTATAACACCAGTCAAGAGAAGCAAACAAAGTAAAGCTCAGGGTGGATCTGAAGATCACCACGCAGTCCGAGCACAAGCAAATGGCCATAAGGCCAGTTCACATGCAGAGTTATAATAGCAATGGCAGTACACTGGTCACAACCTAGCAAGTGAAAACATGCAGGTATAAATATATATAGTAGTGTACAACAAGAGCAAAGCTAGATCAAGAGACAAGCATGTGAGGCAAAGTGGGCACAAGCCCAAGAGCAGTGCAGAAACGCTGACGACCACCAGACGCGAGGGCCTTGGTGAAGACATCAGCAGTGTTGGCCTGTGAGGCCACGTACGAAAGGCGAAGCTGACCACGCTGCTGCAACTCTCGTGCGAGGAAGTAACAAAGAGCAATGTGCTTAGGGTTTAGTGCTCTAGTCTCTGGGCCTCACACAAGGCAATTATGGTCTTGTTGTCGACGTACAGTACTGGAGGAGAACGATGCCAACGGGAATGTTGTGTGGCCGCGTCCTCGCTTGGGCGGAGCCGACCTCGTGGTCGGATGCGCGGGGGTTGCAGCCGACCTGCAGCAATGGGCACGGGGGCCACTGCATGGGCGCCGAGCAGGAGGACGCCGCCCCGGACGCCTGGTTGGCGTCCTGGACGCCTGGACGGCGTCCTGGGAAGCTGGACGCCGACCTGGGCGTCGGCAGGACTACCCGGGCGCCTGGTCGACGTCGTGGGCGCCCGCACGGCGTCCTGGAAGGCCAGACGCCAACCTAGGCGTCTGCATGGCGTCCTAGGAGTCTGGGACGCCGCCCTGGGCGTCTGCACGGCGTCCTGGGGGGCCCGGACACCGACCTGGGCGTCTGGTCGGCGTCCTGGGAGGCTGGACGCCGCTCTGGAGGTCTGCACGGCGTCCTGGGCGTCTGGACGCCAACCTGGGGGTTCGTACGTCACCCACGTCATGCAGGGGCTCTCGAGCAGCTACAACCTCCTGAAGCGGCTATCCATGGCGCCGAGCACAAGGATGACGCTCAACGAGGATAACCTGACCTCGTATATCCTGCAGGACGAGGCGATGCAGGAGGCCGAGCGATCCCAGGAGCTCTTGGCGCAGGCCAACTTCGTCGCCCCGGCGAAGCAAGGAGGCCGACCAGGGCAGCGTGGGCAGTCGGGCGGCGGCAGTAGCAGTGGTTGGAAGCCGAGCAAGGACGCCGACAAGAAGAAGTCGGCTAAGGATAGTGGTCGTAGAGGCGGAAGCCGACGCCGGGAATGCTGGCTGTGCGGCGACCCCGACCACCTCTCCTTCGAGTGCCCCGACCGCAGTGACTCCGATGACGACGACGCCAAGGGAGGCCGAGGAAGGTCTGGCAGCCGTCGTCCCCGTCGAGGTGGAAGCAAGCCGCGCAAGGAGAAGCAGTCGACCAAGTCGACCTCGGCGAAGGACGCCGACTCCTCTGCTGGCGGCAAGGCGAAGGACGACAAGACGGCGTCGTGTTTGTTGGTCGGCGTCGTGGAGCCGACCGTCTCGCTGGCGCCGGAGGCCGGGGAGGACTTCCAGGCGGTGGCGGCAGCAGTGCAGGCGAACCCGGCGGTGGTCCTGCTCGACAGCGGTTGCTCGCACCACCTGATGGGAACGAAGGAGGCCTTCGTCAACCTGGGGCCGAGCGGCGACGTGAAGCACGTGCGCGGCTTCAATGGGGCGCTGCAGGACGTTCAGGGCCGCGGCACTACCGCTCTGAGAGGGGAGGCCGGGAAGCAGGTGCTCATCCCCGACGTGCTGTACGTCCCCGGTGTCCGGGCAAACCTGCTTTCAGCCGGCCAGCTGAAGGAGCACGGCGTGAAGCTGCAGGAGGACGGCGACGGGATGCTGCTCGTCTCGGCAGCAGGGGAAGTGCTCGGCCGGGCAACGTACACCGGGCGTGTTCTCTGCACCGACCTGCGCCCCTGCTCGTCCAAGCAGACGACGCCCACCACGGCGGTAGTGGCCCTACGGGCGATCGTCTCAGCGATGAAGGCAACGCCGGACAGGATGCACGCAAGGCTTGCGCACGTCGGCATGGACACCATCCGGAGCTCGGCGAAGCACGAGGTCGCTACCGGGCTGGACCTCAAGTCGGCGTCTGGCGCCGACTCCCCGTGTGTTTCGTGCGTCAGCGGGAAGCTAACGAGGCACACCTTCCCCGACAAAGGCTCCGACGCCGACGACGTGCTGGCCGTTGTGCACATCGACCTGTGCGGGCTGTTCCGCGTGGCTGCCAAGGATGGCAGCCTGTACTTCTTGCTGCTGAAGGACCGCAAGACCCGCTACGTGTGGGTGAGGCCGGTCGCCAAGAAGTCCGATGCGTTGCGGGAGTTCGTGCAGTGGCTGGCGGCGGCTGAGAGGCAGACGAAGCTGTCGGTGTTGATGCTGCGCTCTGACCGGGGAGGGGAGTTCCTCGGGAAGCAGTTCACCGACTTCGTGAACGGCAAGGGGATCGTCCACGACCTGACCTGCCCGTATACCCCGCAGCAGAACGGCATGGCGGAGCGGGAGATGAGAACGGTGGTGGAGTCGGTGCGGACGATGCTGCTGCACATGGGCGTGCAGCACCACTGGTGGCACCTCGCTCTCCGGCAGGCCGTCTGGGTCCGCAACTGCCTTGAGAGGTCGGCGCTGCCGCCGGGGACAACGCCGTACCAGCTTCTGACCGGGAAGAAGCCCGACTTGTCGCTGGCACGGGTGTGGGGCTGCATGGTGCAGTTCTTGGTCCCCGAGCAGCAGCGTGGTGGGAAGCTGCAGCCGAAGGCACGGTGGGGCCTTCACCTCGGCGTGTCGGAGGAGAGCAAGGGCTGGGAGCTCCTCGACATCGCCGACAACCGGGTGGTCACCACGTCGGACGTGGTGTTCTACGAGAGTATGTCGTTGGAGGTGTGGAAGTCGGCGCACTGGCCGGTGTCAGGGCGGATGCCGGTCCCCCCGCCCACGGACACCTCGACGGCGACGCTGCCTCTGCTCGCCGCGGTCGGTGAGCTTGCTGGCGAGGACGGCGAGGACGTCCCCGCTCCCTGCCCTTCACTTGCCCCTCCCCTTGGTGCTGACTTTCCGGGGCTGACCCTGACGTTGGCCTCCGGTGATGAGGGGAGGAGTGGGGCGTCACCTGTGGCGCCGGTCCCAAGCATCGCCGGTGGCCGACGTGTTGCTGTGCAAGCCGGCGTGGGGGCGAAGCTGACGCCGACTGGGAGGCAGCAGGCAGTACAGACGACTTTGTTGAAGCCGGTGAAGCCGGTGCAGCCGGTGAAGGAGACTCCTGCAGAGCAGCAGCTGACAGGGGAGCAGGCAGCCGTGACGCTGACCAAGGAGCAGTCGGCGACCGGGCAGTCGGCAGGGACGCCGACCACAGGGGAGAAGTCGGCTGGGACGCCGACCACAGGGGAGCAGTCGGCTGGGACGCCGGCTGAGGAGCAGCAGGACGCCGAGGACAACGACGACGGCGACGAGGGAGGGGACGCCGAGGAGGTCCAGCCGGGACCACGGCGTACAGGCCGACTTTGGAGGCTGCCTGACTTCTTCGTCCCCGCCGCCTTCACCACGGTGTACGACGTGGACGATGACGACGACCTGCTATACGGCGACGCCGAGGAGGATGAGGAGTTTCCGGAGCTCGACCTGTTGGTGCAACCCTACGGTTTGCACTCGGCTTGTTGTCCGTGTGCGTGCATGCGTGTGTGCATGGAATGGAATGAGTGCATGAAATAAATATATATCTCATGCTTATAATAGTGTGTGAATGATGGGTCATGATGTCGAGTGTGTGTGTCAAGTCTATAGCGAATTATCGCTGGTCGCGTGTAACGTGGTCGTTTTGTGTGTCCCGCGTGGTTTCTATTTTGTCGTGCGCGGTTTCTATTTTGTCGCTTGTCGAACGTTCGGCGTGTTGCAGGTGTGTGCAGCAGACCCATCAAGAACTCAAGGATGAGTTTGTGATGAAGAACCCGAGCCCCTGGAGTCAACATTCAAGTGATCGCGAAGCTCGCCAAAAGGGTACACCTAAAGAGATTGAAGATAGTTACATTACTTTGTGTAGTGTAACATTTCAGTTGGTGTAGGCCCTAGTGAAGGGTAGTTTCGAGACCCTTCGTGGTTGGGGATAGTGTGACACTGTTCCATATCACTGTACCTCGGCTCTTGGGGTTTGTAGGAGCTGGGAGTCATTCCCAACTCGTAACTCTTCCTAACTCTTCCTATCTTGTGTTCTAAGACTAAAGTGGCTGCCATAGTGCCGTTCGTTCAAACTGACGCTGTGTCGTCAATACTTGGTGAAATCGTGCGATCTAAATTGCCTATTGTAGGCGACAATAAGACGCTCCAGATCCAAGTTGAATCAAGTCATTTGAAGACGTGAAGAGAGCTATCCTTCAAGAGGATTTCCGCCGCCGTGAGTTGGCGAGTGCGGATGGCGCTGGGGCAGCGACTGTCGGCCGTGGATATGGCCGTGGAAGAGGCAGAGGACGAGGGGGAGGAAGGTTTGGTGGCAGCAACTTCGGCGGAGGCTGCGGGAGTGGCGGTTACGGCAGCGACGACAAGAGCTACGGACGCGGTCGCGGTCGGTTCGATGGCGAGTGCCATTATTGCCACAAGACCAGACACATGTGGCGCGATTGCTACAAACTCCCTGAAGGATGGACCCCTGCTCAAGGCCAAGAGGGTAGAGGAGCAGGGGGAGGGAGAGGAAGAGGCCGTGGAGGCCGTGGCAGTCGCGGAGGTGGAGCTGCAAACATGAAGAACGGAGATAACGACAAGGACTCGAGCGACGATCGGTACCCGGGTCTATTCTACTTCGTGTCGACGCAAGTACCAGCTGGTCCAGAGAAGGACGAAGGCTTTGAGGAGCCAGCAGCTGTGGGGAAGGTGACCCTACACCCCCTGGACTATTGGGTGATCGATAGTGGCGCCACCTATAGCATGACACCTCGCCCGGACTTACTCACCGAACTCGAACCGTCACCGGTGAAGCATGTCACATCGGCTTTGGGGCAGCGAACAGAGGTGAAAGGCATGGGGAAGGCCATGTTCAAGGGTGCTGATGGGAAGATGGTGGGCCTCAAGAACGTGCTTTGGGTGCCCAGCCTTGCTGCAAACCTGATTTCCGTGCGGCGGTTGGCAAAGGCCGGCATGGACACGAACTCGAAGGGAGCCAAGACCTACACCGCAAGGCTTGGCGATCGAATTCTTTGGGACCTTCATGAGGACAGGGATGTCTACAACGAGATGTGGCAGATCCCAGTGGTCCCTATGCCTAAGGAGAGGCAAGTGGCAGCAAGCATCAGCACCAAGGATGAAGCGGTTGGTAACGGCGATAGCACGGACGGTCGCGCTAAGGAGGAGTCCAAGAAGTGGAATCTTGGAGGGACAAGCAAGCTCGGTGATCATAACAAGTGTGGTGCAGCAGCCAAGGAGCAGCACAAGGGTGAGGAGAACCCCGAGGCAGCAGCGGAGGAGGAGTACGGAGAGAGCATGTGGGGCGCTATTGCGAGCGCGGCATTCTCCAATCCGACTTCGGCTACGGGGGAGTGTGATTGGCTTACCTTGCATCGGCGAATGGGGCATGTGGCCCTGCCTATCTTGCAGCAGCTAGTGAAGAATGAGATGGTTGCTGGCATACGTGTGAAGGGGGAGCCCGATGAGGTGCTTGGCTGCCCGACGTGCATTCAAGCCAAGTTCACCCGGTTTCCGTTCCCTAGTTCGGAGGCAACGGCAAAGGCACCACTTGATGAGGTGGTGATGGACGTGGTGGGCCCCCTGAAGCTTGGAGCTGCTGGAGCTGAGTATTTTCTCACCATTGTCGACGTCTACACCCGCATGACTTGGGTGTATGTGCTGGCCAAGAAGAGCGACGTGGCTGAAACGTTGAAGACGGATTGGTTCCCGATGGTGCAATCAACATGGACACGAGATGAGGTACAGCAGCTGCAAGACACTCAAAGTCCTCGTGCCTGTCCTCAAGGACGTCCGTGCCAAGAGCACACTCACCCCCGACGGACGGAGGATAGTCAGACTCAGACTCAGCAACAAGAATAGCGGCGTAGTCGAGACGGCAGCTAGCAGCAAAGTCAACAAGCTCAGCAACTAGGGCAGACACAGCAGTGGACTCAAACGAAGGGTCAGTGACAACAGTGGCCAAAAGACGTGTGACGGTAGGACTGGCAGCACAAAGTAAGTCAGACTCAGGGTCCGGACCGTCAAAAAGAGAGGATGCAGGAGGAGACGACAGGGTTACTCGCAGTGGAACAGAGCAAGGACAAAGTGTCATAAGGTGAATGCCGAGGACAGGAGGAGGACACTGACGCGGAACACGACGACCAGTGCGAACAGCCCGAACAGGCGACCTAGGACGAGACGAAGGCTCACGACGCTCTGTAAGACCTCCGGGCTGGTCAGTGTAAGGAGAAGGAGCCGGTAGTGGGGAGGCTGGCTGTAACTACGGCTGGGACTGGTCTGGCGGTGGACACAGTAAAGGAGGAGTAAGGCCAATAGAAGGCGGGAGACCAAGAACCTGCTGAAGCAGTGGAACGAAGTACGGTCACGGCCGCATAGTGCCTCCAGCACCAATACCAACAGCTCCAGCACCCCCAGCGCTAGCACCTCCAGCTCCAGGGTCTCCAGCTCCAGCACCTGCAGCTCCAGTGTCTCCAGCTCCAGCACCTTTAGCACCTCCAATACCAGTAGCACCACCAGCTCCAGCAGCTCCAGTACCTCCAGTACAAGCACCTTCGGGACCAGCAGCTCCAACACCTCCAACACCTCCAGCTCCATCAGCACCACCAGCTCCGGGAGCTCTAGTACATCCAGCACGAGCACCTCGAGGACCAGCAGCTCCAGCACCTCTAGCACCAGCAGCACCACCAGCTCCGGCAGCTCCAGTACCTGTAGCACCTCCAGGACCAGCAGCTCCAGTGCCTCCTGCTCCAGCAGCGCCACTCCAAAGGCGGGTGCGCCGAGCAAACCACTCGCGCAGCTAACGTGGAGGGAGAGGCTCCCGCCGTGACGAGGCACCCGTATGACCTCCAGTAGAAATAGTACCTCCAGGCTCAGCACCCCCAGACGCAGGACCCCCAGGCTCCGCACCCTCAGGCTCAGCACCCCCAGGCTCCGCACCCTCAGACTCAGCAACCCCAGGCTCAGCACCCCCATGCTCCGCACGCTCAGGCTCAGCACCCCCAGGCTCCGCACGCTCAGGCTCAGCACCCCCAGACGCAGCACCCCTAGCAGCACCACCCCCAGCAGCACCAGAGTCGACAGCAACCTTGACAATCTCTACAGGGTCTACCTGGGAACACCTGAGGGAGCAGGACCCTGAGGGGGGAGGGGGTCTACCGGAGGGGGACCTGGTGCGAGGAAGAGCGGCGGGGGAGGGAGAGGGGCAGTGTGGTAGGGGAAGAGACGGTAAAAGGGAACCGACTCGTCAAACGTGACATCCTGAGAAGGCAGGACACGGCGCGAGGTGGGGTGGTAAAATTGCCAGCCAAGCGCATCAGGGGGAAAGCCAAGGAAGACACAGGGAATGGCACGGGAGGAGAGCTTGTCCGCGGTGGTATCGCGGACAAAGGCACGAGAGCCCCAGACCCGGAACACCGACGCATCGCCAACCTCTCCCGTCCAACGCAGTGTCGATGAGGTCTCCGGCAAGGAGACACGGGGCCAGAGGTTGAGCTGATGCGCAGCGTACCGGACCGCAAAAGGCCATAGAAAATGGGGTGCAGCCGCATGGATCATGGAGGTACGAGCGACCTCCATGACTATGCCAATGCGGCGCTCAGCAACCTCATTCTGCTGCGGAGAGGCCGGAAGCGTGAACGACTGGCGAATGCCCTCCCCACGACAAAAGTCCCGCAAGAGGTCGGAGGTGAACTCACCACCTCTGTGAGAATGCAGACGCAGGACCGAAAGGTCCGTGTCGAATGGCTCGTGGAGCTGGAGACGGACAGCACGGATCGAAGGGATCAAAACCTCAGGGACCTCCCCCTTGCTGCGCAAGGGGAAGACCGTGATGTAACGCGAGTGTTCGTCAACAACCAGCAGAAAGTACCGCTCGTGGCCCTATCCACAGACGCGTGCTGGGCCCCACACGTCCATGTGGAGAGTCTGCAGGGGAGAAGTCGTCAGAGGAAACGAGGAGGAGTGAGGAGCGGCGTGCTACCGCCTCTCGACACAAGGAAGGCAGGGAGGGGCAGGGGAGGGCGGGAGGGGAGACAGAGACCTGGGAAGACCAGAGACAAGGAGACAGGAGTGCATGCCACGGAGGCATGGCAAGGAGGGGTGACCAAGGCGGTGGTGTCAAAGGAGAGTCTGGTGCAACAGGGCGCGACACGAGCAGGGGGCCGCAAGATGACCTGACGTGGACGCAGAAGCAGCTACTCGACGAGGCTCAGTATTGAGTTTGTACAGACTCAACCCAGGCCGACGGGTGAACGTGGCCAGGTGACGGCCCGTGAGTGTACACGTGCCAATCGACACATGCTGACCCCCATGAGTGGTGGTAGTGACCATCGCATCCTGAAGGGCAGCGGTACTCACCAAGTCTGTAGAGAACGAGGGGAGGTGAAGACTTGAGAGTGAGCCGGACGGAACCGCCGTACACGGAAGAACAGTGGAGGAACGGGCAAGAAATGGGCCCCCTGAGGGGTCAGCCAGTCTGACTGCAACAGGTGCAAGGAGTGTTGTGAATGTGGTGCTGTTGCGAAAGAAACAGCAAGAAGCACCTGAGTCAAGCGTGAAGGTGTGCAAGGCCTCAGCACGCGCACTACCAGGGAGAGCAGACTCACTAGCTCACTAGCAGCAGAAGCTCCCTACTACACCGCTGATCATTGAGGCTGATGAGGTGCAGCGGCCTTCGAGGCAAGTGCAGGTCACTGTCTCAGAGGAGGAGATTTCTGGGGTGACTGAGGATGGGGGAGAAACTGAGGTGGAGGAGCAGCAGCAGCAGCAGCAGCAGCAGCAGCCGCAGCAGCAGCAGCAAGGTGCTCCACAAGGTGCCGCACGTCCGGCTGACCGTCCTAGGAGGGATGTGCGCCCTCCTAACCGGCTGACCTATCCGAGCTTTGGCAAGCCAAAGGTGGTGCGGGCTGGGAGTGTGGCTGAGCAATGTGATGAGCATGAGATAGCACACTGCTACTGGGCAGCCGTCCCTGAGCCCAAGACGCTAGCTGAGGCATTGAGCGGGCCCGATGCTGAAAAGTGGAAGCAGTGTGTGAAGGAGGAGTACGACTCTCTGCTGGAGAATGAGACTTGGGAGTTGTGTGAGCTGCCTCCTGGGAAGAAGGCCATTTCTTCCAAGCTGATTTTCAGGCACAAGTACGGACCTGATGGGGCACTGACCCGCTACAAGTCAAGGCTTGTGGCTAAGGGGTTTCAGCAAACAAAGGGAAAGGACATCAACGAGCTCTTTGCCCCTGTGGGGAAAGGCACAACACTGCGGGTGTCATTGGCAATGGCAGCAAACCGTGGATGGCGGGTGAAGCAGATGGACATCACCACCGCCTTCCTCAATGGGATCATTCAGGAGGAGCTGTACATGTTACAGCCTGAGGGTTTGGATGATGGGAGCAGCAGGGTGTGCAGGCTGAAGAAGGCCATCTATGGCCTGAAGCAGGCTCCTCGTGCATGGTACCACAAGTTAGAGGAGACACTGCTGGCTGGGGGGTTCAAGAAGAGCGAGTGTGATCACAGCTTGTTCTTGTTGCAAGAGAAGGAGCAGTTTCTCATGCTCCTGGTGTATGTGGACGACATCCTGCTCTTCTCTGAGTCGTCTGCAATGATTGAGCGTGTGGAGGAGATGCTGGAGATGCAGTTTAATTGCTCCAAGATGGGATATGTGAAGTACTATTTGGGGATGCATGTGGAGAGGGACCTTGACAAGGGAGTGTTGAGGTTGCACCAGAGAAAGTATTGTGAGGGGCTGGCTGAGAAGTATGGGCTGCAAGATGGAGGAAAGCCAGCCACCCCACTGCCTTCGGGGTTCACTGTGGAGCCCTGTGCTGATGAGGAGGTGGTGGGTGAGAGTGACAGGAAACTTCCAGCTATGGTTGGGGCTCTCAACTATGCGGCTAACCACACACAGCCTGACATTGCCTTTGCAACATCCAGGCTTGCCCGTGTGGTTTCACGCCCCAGTCATGAGCAGCTGGAAGCGGCCAAGAGGTTGGTCCGCTATGTGAGTGCAACGGCATCAGTGGGTTTAGAGTACAGTGCTGTGAGACAGAGGCTGCAGAGGGGTGCAGCTGATTTAAGCAAGGGGGAGATGCTCTTGACTTGCTACACTGACGCTAGCTTCAACTCTGTGAAGGCGGATGGCACCAGCATTGGAGGCTATGTGTGCCTGTTTGGAGGTGGTGCAGTGAGCTGGCGCAGTAAGAAACAGAATGAGGTGGGGCAGTCCTCGTGTGAGACAGAGTACATGGCCCTGCATCATGGGGCAAAGGAGGTGGTGTGGCTGAGGCGTTTGTTGGAGGAGATTGGAGTTGGTCAGAGGGAGCAGACAATCATGTTCTGTGACAATGAGTCGGCAGTGAAGCTTGCCAAGAACGCCTGCCTTCATGGGCTGACAAAGCACATCAGGCCCAAGTGGCACTGGGTGAGGAGGCTCCTGGACAAGGAGGTGCGACTGGAGATTGTGAAGACCCATCAGCAGGCGGCTGACATTCTCACCAAGCGCCTGGCTGAATCTGAGCATTGGAAGGGCATGAAGCTTGCTGGGATGAGTGTGCATTGAGGGTGCATGATTGAGCTATGGCATGTGGGATGATGGTAGGCAGCCAGAGGGGGAGTTTGTTATGTGATGCTATCACTTGCATTCACGTCTGTCTGCCTCCCATCACATGTTCGTGCGTTGCATGCGTGGTGTGAGCGTGTGCAAGAATTTGTGTTTGATGTGGTTTGGTTTTTCTGAGTGTGTGTGAATGTTATTTGGCTTGAGCAGATATCTGAAGTGACTCCTCTGCTCAAGAGCTTTCAGACGAACCAAGTATCGTTTCAATCGGAGCACGAACAAGAAAGTTACGAACGTTGGAAGTTCATATGCTTTTGATATTTGGTTGTGGTGACTATGGGAAGTTGTGGGGTTGACTCCATAAGGGGTATAGACTTTTGGGGGTTGGGAAATTCGTCAACATCACTGTAGATGCTGCCAAGTGGTTGGGAGGTGCCAAACCAGGTTGGCAAGTGTGGCCAAGTTGGGCAAGGTGGATGGCATGGGTTGGTAAGTGACAAAAGTAAAAGTGGGGTTCCTATAGGGAAGGGATTTGGTGTGCTTATGGGGTTTCCTTGGTTGGGGACTCCTTGGGGACCTTCCCTCTCGTCCTCCTCTTCCCTCCCACCTGGTTAATTGCTACTCTTACTTCCTTGTGTGAAAATTGTGTGAACTTTGTCATTGAGTTAAGATTCTATGGCAGCATACCCCTAGTGCGCCGAAACTGATACCTCAAGAAATACTTCACCATATCGTACGATTCAAATTGGGAATTGTAGCCACAGACTAGGGCTACAACATATATGAGTTGGGTGAAGTTTTAACCGTGAACTTTTCGTTGACGGCGTTTCTTGTGAACTCGAGTTTTCTGTCCAGAAACTAGGCCCAACGATTTTGAGATATTTTGGCTCCTAATCTTCATAGACTCCGTCCTTAGTCTCTAACAAGTGTAACCCTGTGACGACCGTTGTCCTGGTCGTCAGCCCAAGAAGCGTCAGAGTGCCCGGTGAGTACCACTCGACTTCGTCCTCCAAGCACGAGCCCCATGCCTGATGTACTGCACAAGTAACGCAGTACCCTCTGCACAGCTGTCCAGTGCTCCTTCCTGTGTCTCCGGAGCGCAACGAAGCGAGCAAGGATGCTGAGAGGGTACGTGAGGTCAGGTCGTGTGCACGTCATTAGGTACATGAGGCAGCCCACATGCTCTGGATACGGACCACTCGGCTCTACGGACTCCTCCGAAGGTGGAGCTAAGAGCAAGTGGCTCGTAGGCCGTGGAGTGCTCTGCGGTGAGGAGAAGTGAAAGTGGAAGCGCAGAAGGACCTGCTGCACCAAGTGTGACTGAGCCAAAGTGATGGTGCGCCTTGCTCTGTCCCGGGTGATCTGCAACCCAAGATAGCTACGCAGCTCACCCAGGTCAGTGCAAGTGTGTCTCTTCTGCAGCTCCACCTTCACAAGGGCCAGTGCCTCAATGTCAGCAGTAGGAAAAACCAGGTCGTCGACGTACAAGAGGATGTAGAATGGCGGCAGAGAAGTGTCGGTGCGCAGAAACGGCGACGGGTCGGCAGTCGAAGGAGCAAACCCAAGAGCCGCAAGTGTAGTCCTCAGTGTGTTGTGCCACTCGTGGGGCGCCTGACGGAGACCATAGACTGGCCGTCGGAGGCTCCACTAGGTACCTTCAGGAAACGACCCAGTGAAGCCAGGTGGGCGGCACAGCCATATCTCCTCGTGAAGACTGCCCTGCAAAAAGGCTGTGGAGAAGTCGAGGGAGTGCAGCTCGTAGTCACGTTGTGCTGCAATGTGCAATAACACCCGAAGAGTGGTCATCTTCGGGGTGGGGGAGAAGGTATGGAAGAAGTCGACCCCGTGTCGCTGACTGAAGCCTCGTGCAACGTAACGCGCCTTGAAGGCAGGCGGAGAACCCGGCGGCCGCTTCATACTGAAAATCCACATGCCATCGACTATGTCCGCCCCATGAGGGGGAACTGCGTCGACGTAGGTGCTTGTGGACTTCCAGGAAGCCATCTCTGCATCCATGGCTGTCTGCCACTGAGAGGAGTACTGACCCGAGATCGCCTCTGCGGACGAGTGCATGGTAGGGATGTCTAGTGCATCTGGGTCTCCCTCAGGGCACAGCAGCATGGAAGCGAGATGAGGTACAGCAGCCGAGAGGCACTCGAGCTCAAACTGCCTGTCCTCTAGGACGTCACTGTCAAGGGCAAGCTCACCCCCAACGGACGAAGGACATTCAGACTCACACTGAGTGACAAGACTTGCGAAGGTGTCAAGACGACAGGTAGCAGCAAAGTCAACGAGCTCGATGACTAAGGCAGATGCAATAGTAGACTCAAAGGAAGGGCCAATGACAATGGTGGCCAGGATACGCATGACAGTAGGACTAGCAGCACTAGCAAGGTCGGACTCAGGGTTAGGAACGTCAGGAAGAGAGGACTCCGGAGAAGACGACAGGGCAACACACTTTGGAGTAGAGGAAGGACGAAGGGCCATAGTGTGTGTGCCGGGGACAGGTGGAGGACGAACACGAAGAGCACGACAAATAGTGCAAACAGGCGAGGCAGGACGAGACTCAGGCTCACGACGCTCTGTCAGGGAGTCTGGCTGCTCAGTGTAAGGAGAAGAAGCAGGCAGTGGAGAGCCAGGCTGTAACAGCGGCTGTGACTGGTCAGGCGAAAGACACAGTTGAGGTGGAATAAGGCTAGGGAAAGACGGAATAATAAGAACCTGGCAAAGTGCCGAGCCAGGTGGTGGCAGTGAGGCCTGCGGCTGTGGTAAGAAAAACGGTCACCACTTCGCAGTACCCACAGTACTAGGACCTCCAGCACCCCCAGCTCTAGTACCTCCAGCACCAGCACCTCCAGCACCAGCAGCTCCAGTACCTCTAGTACCTCCAGCACCAGCACCAGCACCAGCACCTCCAGCACCAGCACCTCCAGCACCAGCACCTCCAGTACCTCCATTACCTCCAGGAACTCCAGCTCTAGTACCTCCAGCACCAGCACCTCAAGCACCTCAAGCTCTGCCACCGGAGCTGCCCCACTGGTCAGCCCACTCGTGAAGCTGCTGCAGTGAGAGAGGCTCCTGCCGACGTGCACCAGTACCTCCAGTACCAACAACTCCAGTACCTCTAGTACCTCCAGCACCAGTACCTCCAGCTCCAGCACCTCCAGCACCAGCGCCACCAGCAACCCAAGCTCTGCCACCGGGGCTGCCCCACCGGATAGTCCACTCGCAAAGCTGCTACGGTGAGAGAGGCTCCTGTCGACGAGACTGCTGTTGCTGTCCACCGCCATAACCTCCAAGCAGTAGCACCCACGAATCCACCACCACTAGTACGCTCAGCACCCCTAGAGTCAGCACCCCCAGAGTCAGCACCCCCAGAACCAGCACCTCCAGAGTCAGCACCCCCAGTGTCACCACCCCCAGCAGCACTAGAGTCTACAGCAACTGGCTGCAGAGGCGGCGAAGACGGCCGAGGTGGAAAACCAGGAGGGGTCTCCAAGCGCGGTGAGCGGCGAGAGGCCGCTGTGTCGTCAGTAGCAGGGTCAGCCCCCTCAGTTCGGCCAAAGGTGTTAGAGGAGACCTCCAAAGGCTCAACCAAGGGGGGTGGGTCAACCTGAGACACTCTTGAGGGAGCAGGACCCTATGGGGGGAGGGGGTCTACCTGGGGGGGACCTGGAACCAGGAAGAGAGGCCAGGGGGGGAATGGGGGGAGTGTTGTGGGGGAAGAGACGGTAGAAGCAAACCGATTCGTCAAAGGTGACGTCCTGGGAGGTCAGGACACGGCCCGGCTGGGTGGTAAAACTGCCAGGGCGTGGCGTCGGTGGGAAAGATAAGGAAGACGCAGCAAAGAGTGCGAAAAGAGAGCTTGCCCGCGGGAGGATCGCGGACATGGGCAAGGGAACCCCAGACCCAAAACGCCAACGCATCGCCAACCTTCCCCGTCTAACACAGTGTAGGCGAGATTTTTGGCTCGGAGACACGGGGCCAGTGGTTGAGCTGATGCACGGCGTATCGGACTGCAAACAGCCACAGAAAATGGGGAGCAGCCGCATGTATCATGGAGGTGCGAGCAACCTCCATGATCAAGCCAATACGATGCTCGACAATCCCATGCTGCTGTGGTGAGGCCGGAAGCATGAACGGCTGGGTGATGCCCCCCTCACGACAAAATTCCTCAAAGAGGCAGGGGGAAAACTCACCATCTTGGTCAGAGTGCTGTCACAGGACCTGGAGGTCCTGCTGGAACCGTGCGCTCAGCTGGCGACGGACAGCGCGGATCCAAGGGATCAAAACACTACGGACTTCTGCCTTGCTCAGCAAGGGGAATACCGTGGTGTAGCGCGTGTAGTTATCAACAACCAACATAAAGTAGGGCTCTAGGCCCTGTCCACTGACGCAGGCGGGGCCCCACACGTCCATGTGGAGTGCCTGCAGAGAAGCGAGACGCAGCTACCTGACCGGACGCAACTACCTGTGCAGACTCAGTAGTCAGTGTATACAAGCCATACCCGGGTCTCCGAGTGAACGTGGCGAGGTGAGCGCCAGTCTGTGAGTCCGTATAGATCGCCACAAGCTCACCCCCAGGAGTAGTAGTAGTGACCACTGGTCCTGGAGGACAGCATTACTCACCAAGCTCGTAGCAAACGAGGGGATGTGGAGACC
Source organism: Closterium sp. Naga37s-1 (assembly GCA_947471745.1). NCBI lineage: Eukaryota > Viridiplantae > Streptophyta > Zygnematophyceae > Desmidiales > Closteriaceae > Closterium > Closterium sp. Naga37s-1. The sequence goes on from CANJKZ010000830.1 coordinate 654,249, forward strand.
TGCGAGGGAGCCAGAGGGGGCTGACGGACACGGGAGAACGGTGGAGGCACGTGCAACCACCCTCAGAGGGGTCAGCTAGAGTGACTGGGACAGGTGCAGTGAGCGGTGTTACTGTAGTGCAATCGCGGAAAAAGCAGCAAGACGCGCCGGAGTCAAGCGTGAAGGCGAGCAAAGCCTCCGCCAAAACTGCACTCGTGCTAGCTGCTTCACAAGCACCTAGACTAGCAGCCTCTACACTACCAAGGACGCGTTGCTAGGAAACCCACTCCTGAAGCTGCTGCGGCGAGAGGGTCTCCCACTGACGCGGCTGCCGCAACTGTCGACCCCCAGAACCTCTCACCTCCTCAACCAGCTGTTGGACCTCCTTTGACAACAGACGCAGCTGCCGTAGTGGCCGTGTAGCAGGAGAGAGGGAGGATTAGTGCCTAACTACAGCGTCGTAGAAATTCTGGGCCGACGTCACCTGACGAAAGTGGATCATCTGGTCGACAAGCAAATGAGTGCGAACAGCAAGCTATGCGACAGCGTCGCGCCCCGACCACTGTGTGCAGGCAACGCGGTCCGCCCGGTACCGCCGCTGCACGTCCTTGCCAGTGTCAGCAGGGTGCTTAATGGGAGTCGTGGGGGCTTGAAGGGACCCCGGCGTGTGCTTGAACAGGGAGACGCCATTTCTAACGAAACGCCGGAGATACATGTGTAGGCATGCAACGCCGGAGATACATCTCTAACTTGAAAGGGCGTCCGTCAGCATCAACCGCTAAGACAGAAGTCTGAGCCATGACAGGCAATGGCAGTTAGCAGTAGTGGCGCAAGGGCAGGAGTGGCAGCAGTAGTAGGAGTGGTGGCCCCAGCAGGACTAAGGCGTGCTAAGGGCGCTCGACGGGCTACTTAAGGGGGGGCGCACTCTAGGGGTGCGCGGACAGAAAACGGGTAGCACTAGGGGCGCACTCTAGGGGCGCGCCACGGGCAGAAAACGGGCAGCACGAGGGGCAGGGCAGTGCGGGGCAGCACACGCAGGAGGCAGCTGGGGCAGCAGTGGCCGGCAGCAGCACCTAGGGCGGTAGCGGCAGTAGGCGGCAGCACCTAGGGCGGCAGCAAGCGGCAGCACCTAGGGCGGCAGCAAGCGACAGCGGCAGTACCTAGGGCAGCAGCAGCAGCACCTCGGGCGGCAGCGAGCGGCAGTACTTAGGGCGGTAGCGGCAGTAGGTGGCATCACCTAGGGTGGCAGCACCTAGGGCGACAGCTGCAACACCTAGGACAGCAGTCGCGCCCCGGCAGGGCAAAGCGCGCGGGCAAGGCAGGCGCGCGGGGGGGGGGGGGGGGGGGGGGAGGGGGGGCAGTCGCTCGCGCGCGAGGCAAGGCAAGGCAGGCGCGCGAGGCAGGGCGGACGCGCGCAGGCAGAACTGTAACGCTTGATAGGGTAATCGCACACAAGCAAGGTAGGGCAGTCGCGTGGGGTTGGGCAGTCGCGCGAGCAAAGTAGTAGTGCGGGGCAGGGGAGTCGCACTGGGCAGAACAGTCGCGCGTGGGGCAGGGCAGTCGCATGGGCAGGGCAGTCGCGTGCAGGCAGAGCAGTCGCGCGCGGGGCAGGGCATCTAGCGGGGCGCTCACGAGGTGGGGGGGGGGGGGAGGGCAGCGCTAGTGAACATTGGGTCATGTTCGGGCGGGGCAGGGCAGGACAAACGGGCAGTACATAAAGAAAATCTGGGCCATAAAAGAGAAATTCGGTCCTACGGACGGAACCGCTTTGAAACCATGTCAAAATGAGCAGAACAGGAATGAGCTCACTAGCATGCATGGGGATTACAAAAGGGAAACCCTGAAAGAGTTGTACTCTCTCATGAGTACCCCACTACAGCCTACAGAACAATATATGCAATTTGACACGCGCACCTCAGCCAGAGCGCGCCGCCTAGCTAGAAACGCGCGCCCTAGCCAGAAACGCACGCCCCAGCCAGATCGCTCGCCTCACGGCCCTTCATACCCACCCCACAGCCCCTCATACCCGCCCCACAGCCCCTCGTACCCTCTAGGACCCAGTGGAGCCTGAGACGACCAGACTACGGTCTCCGCCAGGCGCCCCATGAGTGCCACGACACGCTACGCACCACTCTGGCTGACCTCGGTTTCCGCCCTTCGTCCGCCGACCTGTTGTTGTTTGCTCGCAGAGGCTCCACTCCTTTCTTTGTCCTTCTCTACGTTGACGACTTGGTCTTCACTACAGGAGACAGGGTTGCCCTGGCTGACGTGAAGTTTGAACTGCAGAAGAGTCACACGTGCACTGACCTGGGTGAACTGCGCCGCTACCTTGACTTGTAGATCACCAGGGACAGAGCCTCTTGCACCATTACACTCTAACATGGTGTAGCAAGTCCTTCAGCGATTCGGGCTTCAGTTCTCCACCATGCGGGCCACTCTTCTTGCTGTAGACCACAGACTCACCGGCCTTTTTCCCGATGAGCCCTTCGAGTCTAGTGGTCCCTGCGGAGATAACAAATACAACGAGAGCTAGACTACGGGCTAGGCACGGAGTAGGAGGGATCTCTGCGTTCGTTCCTTAGTCGTTCTCTAACACTTGTGCTTTCACAGGGCAAAACCGCAAGAGTTTCACTAGCAAAAGTTGAGAACAATGAGTCTACACAAGATGGCAAGACTAGACTACATCAGTACTAGGATGCAAGCAGGTCGACTGCCAGCGCAGCATGGTCGACCGCGTGCCAGCACGACTTGGTCGACCGCGCTCCAGCAGTGCAGAGTCGCGGCTTGCCAACGCTGCAGGTTGACGTCGTGCCAACACCGCAAGTCGACGGTGGGCCAGCGTTGCTCCCGCAGTACAGCAATGCACCAGCTTCGCAGGTGCTCGCAGATGATTGGCGCGCCGTGCCTTGTCACCTGCATAGCGCACACACCAAATCAACCTCGTACTGACAACTTCATCTGATCAGCCACGTCGGCCTCGGGATACCACCACCGAGGTCGGTCCACTTGGGCGACCGTCGCACTCCTCCGCGGAACCTTGTCACCCAGGAAACCTAGTGAATCGGGCAACCATGTCGACCAGCTGCTCCTTCTCATGCCCGTCGTCCACCCAAGTCAACGACCACCTCAAGTCGAACTCACCAGGTCAACATCTCCCTTTGTCGACCAGCACCAGGTCGACAACCCTCCTGGTCAATCAACTCCGGATCGACCAGCACACCTGTCAGCCGACCACACCCAGTCGGCTTCCCCTGGTCGGCGTCACCCAAGTCGACGCCCTCCACTGGTCGACCTCCCAAGACGACCAGCCGAAGTTGATGCCCTATCAAAGTCGGCGCCCTTGCAGCTGCCCCCGTGCAGGTCGACCAGACCCGTCAACCAGCTCGCCCACTGCTGTAGGTCGGCTGCACTCGTCACATCCGACCACGAATTCGGCTCCGCCCAAGCGAGGACGGGGCCTTTAACAACTCCCGTTGACACTCCCCTGCCGCGTTTACGCTTGGGCCCCCAGCCCACACGGCAGCACTACTCGGAGAATAACTAGTCGGCGTGCACCCAACACACAGCACGCCGGTCACCGCACCAGCCATGCATGAGGGCTGTTACGATAAGAATGAATTGATAGAAAATGTGAAGTACAACCCTAGATATAGCAAACCCTAATCATGCAAGTAAGTAGAAATGTAACACCTAGACTAACCTAAACAACACATATAAAATATATGTTGACACACCCCCATAGTCTAGGTGACGGAAGTCCTGTAGAAACAACAAGAGCAAGCAACGGTCACAAGACCAGTCTACAAGAACAAGACAAATCTCAGGGTGGAGCTCAAAGTCACCACACACTCCGAGAGCAAGCAAGGGGCCACAAGGCCAGTCCACATGCAGGTATATAGCAAATATAAAGAGATGCAAGAGTACAAGACATGCAGGACAAGGCATCTCTAAGCAAGCAAGTGAGGACGGGCAGGCACAAGGCCAAGCTGGGTGCAGAAACGCTGGTGGTCACAAGGCGGCAACGCCTTGGTGAAGATATCTGCCGTGTTGGCCTCAGAGACCACACGTCGAACGAGTGCCTGTCCACGCTGCTGCAACTCACGCAGAAGGAAGTAACGAAGCTGGATGTGCTTCGCCTTCCCAACCAGTCGGGGCTCCTCACACAACAGGACAGCAGACCTGTTGTCGGCGAACAAGACTGGGGGAGAGCGAGGCCGCTCACCAAGGTCGGTGAGAAGGAAAGACAGCCAGCGAAGCTCCTGAGCGGCCATGGCCGCAGCGTACACCTCTGCCTCACAGCTGGAACCGGCGACGGACGACGCCCGAGTCGACCGCCACGAAACAGCACCTGCCCCGAGGCTAAAGGAGTACCCCTGTGTAGACCGACGCGTCTCCGCGTCGTCGGCCCACGACGAGTCTGAGTAACCTGTGAGTGTAACTGGCTGCTTCCCTCCAAGGACAAGTCCCATGCCTGATGTACTCGCCACATACTTCGCCACCCTCTTAGCAGCATACCAGTGGGAAGGTCGGTGTCTCCCAGGCGCAACAAAGCGCGCAAGGACGCTAAGAGGGTAAGCTAGGTCTGGGCGAGTACAGGTCATCAGGTACATGTGACAACCCACCAGCTCAGGATATGGACCACTGGACTCAAATGACTCGTCCGAAGGTGGAGCCGTGAGCCCATGATCCACACCAAGAGGGGTGAGCTGTACCTTGGAGAACGGGAAGCGAAACCGCGTGAGGATCTGCTCGACCATATGCGACTGAGTCAGCGTAATGGTGCGAGCTGCCCTGTCCCTGGTGATCTGCAGGCCAAGGTAGTGCTGCAGCTCACCAAGGTCAGTGCAAGTGTGTCTCCTCTGCAGTTCCTCCTTCACGGAGGCCAGCGCGCGTCGGTCGGGAGTGGCGAACACTAGGTCGTCGACGTAGACCAGGACAAAGAACGGGGTCGAGCCACGGCGAACGAACAGTGACGGGTCAGCAGACGACGGAAAGAAGTCAAGAGCTGCAAGGGTCGAGCGAAGTGTGTCGTGCCACTCACGTGGGGCCTGACGCAGGCCGTAGACTGGTCGACGCAGCTGCCACTGGGTCCCAGGTGGGAAAGAGCCAGTGAAGCCAGGCGGGCGACGCAGCCAGATCTGCTCGTGCAGGCTCCCCTGAAGGAACGCGGTGGAAAAGTCCAAGGAGTGCAACTCGTAGTCGCGCTGGGCTGCAATATGCAGCAACACCCGAAGAGTACTCATCTTCGGGGTGGGAGCGAAGGTCTGGAAGAAGTCCACCCCCTCTCGCTGACTGAAGCCTCTCGCAACATAGCGCGCCTTGAACACAGGTGGTGATCCAGGCAGCCGCTTCACCTTGTAGAGCCATCGGCCACTGACGACATTCGTCCCAGGTGGTGGGACTGCGTCGACGTAAGTGCCTGTGGACCTATAAGATGCCATCTCTGCCTCCTCAGCTGCTATCCAGTACGAAGCCCAGGTTCCCGAGACCGCCTCGGCGTGAGTGCGAGGGATCGGGATGTCAAGGGCGTCTGGATCCCCCTCAGGGGCAAGCAGCATGGCGCAGAGATGAGGAACAGCGGCCGCAAGGAAACCAAGCTCGAACTGCCTGTCCTCTACGACCTCCAGGGGAAAGACAGGAGCACCCCCAGAGGACGGAGAACGTGCAGGGCCACTCACCAAGTGAGCGGCGTAGTCAAGGCGGTGGGAAGAGGCAAAGCCAGAGACAGTGGTAACAAGTGCTGAGACAGACGACAGAGGTGCAGTCGGGTGAGTGACCAACGCGGAAAGTCTACAAGGGCATGGCACCTACTGCTGCACGTCGTTTTCGCCGTCGCCCACATCGACCAGGCGCACCTGGCCAATTGCAACGAAGCACCGGTTGAAGGCCGGGTAGTGCAGCGCCTTCGTCAGGAAGTCGGCTGGCTGCTCAGCGGTCGGGATGTATCTCAGCGTAAACTTCCCGCGCTTCACCATGTGCTGCAGCCAGGCTTGTCGCCCCTCCATGTGCTTAAGGTTGGCCGTCAATCCCATGCCCTCGGCGACCATGATGGCCGACTTGTTGTCCACCCGGAGGAAAGTCGGCTTCCCGGAATTCTGCAAGAAGGAAGCGAAGGCGGCGTCCTGTCAAAGTATATGCATGTTATATGTGTGTAGGCTGTAGTGGGGTAGCCAATATGGGGTACAACCCCGTTTAGGGTTTCATACTTGTACCCAACTCTTCCATAGTGCATTCATTCCTGCAGCTAGATTCTGACATGGTATCAGAGCACCAGCACCAGCAGCTCCAGCACCTCCAGCAGCTCCAGAACCCTCAGCGCCAGCTCCTCCAGGACCAGCTCCACCAGCAGCAACACCCCCAGGCCCCGTGTCTCCTTGCCGGAGACCTCGCCCACACTGCTGTGGACGGGGAAGGTTGGTGATGCGTCGCGTTTCCGGGTCTGGGGTGCTCGTGCCTTTGTCCGCGATACCACCGCGGACAAGCTCTCCGTCCACGCTGTTCCCTGTGTCTTCCTGGGCTTTGTCCCTGACGCGCCTGGTTGGCAGTTTTACCACCCCACCTTGCGCCGTGTCTTCCCCTCTCAGGACGTCACGTTCGACGAGTCGGTCCCCTTTTACCGTCTCTTCCACTACCGCACTGCCCCTCTCCCCCCCCGCCGCTCTTCCTCGGTCCAGGTGCTCCCCAGGTAGACCCCCTCCCCGCTCCCGGTCCTGCTCCTTCAGGTGTGTCTCAGGTAGACCCTACTCCCTTGACTGCGCCGGTTGAGGTCACTGGTGACTCAGGTCCTACTGAGAGTGGTCCTGCTCGGGGTGCTGCTTCTGGGGGTGCTGAGCCTGGGGGTGCTGAGCCTAGGGGTGCGGAGCCTGGGGGTGCTGAGCCTGGGGGTGCGGAGCCTGAGGGTGCGGAGCCTGGAGGTGCTGAGCCTGAGTGTGAGGAGTCTGGGGGTGCTGAGCCTGGGGGTACTGAGTCTGGGGGTGCTGCACCTGGGGGCGCTGAGGCGTCTGGTGAGTAGTCTCCCTGGAGCGGCCGTCTCCGTAGTAGCTCCGCTGGTGCCTCGCCGCTGCACTCTCGTCGTTAATCCCTCTCTCCCCACAGCAGCTGCGTGAGTGGTACATTGGCCGTCAGGGTCGCGCTGCTGGAGCTAGGGGCCCTGCTGCGGGAGGCGCTGGAGCTGGTGACTCTGCTACTGGAGTTGTTTCTGCTGGAGGTTCTGGAGCTGCTGAGGGTGCTGGCGCTGGAGGTTCTGGAGCTGCTGGAGGTGCTGGCGCTGGTGGCGCTGGAGCTGGAGGTTCAGGAGCTACTGAGGGTGCTGACGCTGGAGGTTTAGGAGCTGCTGGAGGTTCTGGAGGTGCTGAGGGTTCCGAGTCTGCTGTTGCGCGGTCTCCTTGGAGTAGCCGCCTTCGTCCACGTGTGCCTCTTACCTCACAGCAGCTGCACGACTGGTACGGTCGCCGTCAGGGTCGCGCTTCGGGAGCTCGGGGCTCTGCCGCTGGAGGTCCTTCTGCTGACGTCCCTGGAGCTGGGAGTGGTGCTGGTCCCGGAGGTGCTCGTACTGGCGGTACTGGAGCTGCTCGGGCTAGAGGTGCTGAGCCTGAGGGTGCTACTGCTGGAGACACTGGGTCTGGGGGTGTTGCTGCTGGTGGAGTTGGTCCTGGAGGAGCTGGCGCTGAGGGTTCTGGAGCTGCTGGAGGTGCTGGAGCTGCTGGTGCTGGTGGCACTGCACAGCCGCGCCTGTTCTTTGCTCCACCGCCTGACTCTGTGCTTCGCCAGGTTCTTAGTCTCCCTTCGTCTACTGGTCTTCCGTTACAGCCTGGCTCACCGCTGCCTGCTCCTTCTCCTTACACTGAGTAGACAGGGGGTCTTACTGAGCGCCGTGAGCCTGCATCGCGTCCTGTCTTGCCTGTCCGTTCTGGTCGTTCCGGTCGTGATGTTCCTCGTTCGCGTCAGCCGGCTGTCCTCGGCACCCACCTCGTAGTCCGTCGTCCTTCCTCTCCTCCGCAGCGTGTTCCCCTGCCGTCCCCTCCTGCGTCTTCTCTGCCTACCGTTCCTGAGCCTGAGTCTGACCGCACCCGTGCTGCTCGCCCTACTGTCACGCGTCTGCTAGCCACAGTTGTCACTGACCCGTCGTTTGAGTCTGCTGCTGCGTCTGCCTTAGTCACTGAGCTTGATGACTTTGCTGCTGCCTGTCGTCTAGACTACGCCACTAGTCTAGTTGCTAAGTCTGAGTCTGTCTGTCCTCTGTCCATCGGGGGTGAGTGTGCTCTTGGCACGGACGTCCTTGAGGACAGGCAGGAGGACCTTGAGTGTCTTGCAGCCGCTGCGCCTCATCTCGTGTCCATGCTGCTTGCCCCTGAGGGAGACCCGGATGCTCCAGACATCCCGATCCCGCGCTCTTACGCTGAGGCGATCGCGGGTGAGTACTCCTCTCAGTGGCAGACAGCCATGGACGCAGAGATGGCATCCTCGAAGTCCACAGGCACTTACGTTGACGAGGTTCCCCCTCCTGGAGCGAACATCGTCAGTGGCATGTGGATTTTCAGGGTGAAGCGGCCGCCAGGTTCTCCGCCTGTCTTCAAGGCTCGTTATGTTGCTCAAGGTTTTAGTCAGCGAGAGGGAGTAGACTTCTTCCAAACCTTCTCCCCCACCCCAAACATGACCACTCTTCGGGTGTTGCTGCACGTTGCCGCTCAGCGTGACTACGAGCTTCACTCTCTTGACTTCGGCACAGCTTTCTTACAGGGCAGCCTGCACGAGGAGATCTGGCTGCGCCGCCCACCTGGCTTCACTGGGTCGTTCTCTCCTAGTACCCAGTGGAGCCTCCGCCAGGCGCCACGTGAGTGGCACGATACACTGAGGACTACACTTGCGGCTCTTGGGTTCGCGCCTTCTACTGCTGACCCGTCGCTGTTTCTGCGCACCGACACTTCGCTGCCGCCGTTCTACATCCTCATGTACGTCGATGACTTGGTCTTTGCCACTACTGACACTGAGGCTCTCGCCCTGGTGAAGTCGGAGCTGCAGAAGAGACACACGTGCACAGACCTGGGTGAGCTGCGCAGCTACCTTGGCTTGCAGATCACCCGGGACAGAGCACGCCGCACCATCACACTGACTCAGTCACACATGGTGCAGCAGGTCCTTCAGCGCTTCGGCTTCACCTGGTCCTCGCCATAGCACACTCCTCTGGCTACAGGCCACTCGCTCTCAACTCTGCCTTCGGATGAGTCTGTAGAGCCGAGTGGCCTGTACCCAGAGCTTGTGGGCTGCCTCATGTACCTGATAACCTGCACTCGACCTGACCTTGCGTACCCTCTTGGCCTTCTGGCCCACTACGTGGCTCTTGGTAGGCACCGAAAGGTGCACATGGATGCTGCTAAGAGGGTACTGCGCCACTTGTGCAGTAAATCGGACATGGGGCTCGTGCTTGGAGGGCGGAGCCCAGTTGTCCTCACTTGGCACTCGGACGCTTCTTGGGTTGACGACCTAGCTACGCAGCGGTCGTCACAGGGTTACACCTTCAGCCTTGGTTCTGGTTCAGTTTCCTGGCGGTCTACACGCTCGTCTTCAGTTCTTGGCTCTTGTTGTGAGGCTGAGATCTACGCCACAGCCATGGCTGCACAGGAGTTACGCTGGCTCACCTACCTGCTGACCGACTTGGGAGAGCGACCTCGTTCTCCTCCAGTGCTGTACGTCGACAACAAGGCCGCCATTGCCTTGTGTCAGGAGCACAGACTGGAGCACAGAACGAAGCACATCGCTCTGCGTTACTTCCTTGCTCGAGAGTTACAGCAGCGTGGTCAGCTTCGTCTTGCTCATGTGGCCACTCGGGCCAACACTGCTGATATATTCACCAAGGCACTTCCGTCTGGTGATCATCAGCGTTTTTGTACTTTGTTAGGCCTTGTGCCCACGTGTTCCCACTTGCTGTAGACTTTCCCTCTATTGTGATCTATATATATAACTGCATGCTTGCTCTGCTAGGTAGAGATCACTGTGCTGCCGTTGTTGCATATTTACCTCTGCATGTGAACTGGCCTTGTGGCCCTTTGCTTGTGCGCAGTGTGTGTGGTGACGTTGTGATCCATCCTGAGCTTGCTTTGCTTCTCTTGACTGGTCTTGTGACCGCTTGTTCTCCCCCACTTTGCCTATGGGGGTGTGTCAAAGTATATGCATGTTATATGTGTGTAGGCTGTAGTGGGGTAGCCAATATGGGGTACAGCCCCGTTTAGGGTTTCATACTTGTACCCAACTCTTCCATAGTGCATTCATTCCCTCCTTGCCAGCTTCGGTGGCCGCCACGTACTCCGACTCGGTCAAAGACAGCGTCGCGCACTTGATGCGCTCGCTCGACCAAGAGACTGCGGCCCCTCCGTAGACGAACACGTAGCCGCATGTGCTCGTCTGGTTCTGCTGCCGTCGGCGTTGGAGCCCTGGTCGGGGAAGGTGTGCCGCGCCAGCTTCCCGCCGACGCACGAGACACACGGCGAGTCGGTGCCCGACACCGCCTTGAGGTCCAGCCCAGTGGCGACCTCGTGCTTCGCCGAGCTCCGTATGGTGTCCATGCTGACGTGCGCAAGCCTCGCATGCAGCCTGTCCGGGGTTGACTTCGTCGCCGAGACTATCGCCCGCAGGGCCACGACCTCCGTGGTGGACGACGTCGACCTCGTTGAGTAGGGACGCAGGTCGGTGCAGAGGACACGCCCGGTGTAGGACGCCCGTCCGAGGACGTCCCTTGCCGCCGTGACGAGCAACATGCCGTCGCCGTCCTCCTTCAGCTTCTCGCCGTTCTCCTTCAGCTGGCCAGCCGACAGTAGGTTCGCATGCACGCCCAGAACGTAGAGTACGTCGGGGATCAGCAACTGCTTCCCTGCGTCGCCCTGGAGGGCAACGGTGCCACGACCACGGACGCCCTGCAGTTCCCCGTTGAAGCCGCGCACGTGCTTGACGTCGCCGCTCGGCTGCAGGTTGAAGAAGACCTCCTTCGTCCCCATCTGGTGATGCGAGCAGCCATTGTCGAGCAGGATCACCGACGGGTTCGCCTGCACGGCTGCCGCCATCGCCTGGAAGTCCTCGCCGGCCTCCGGCACCAGTGAGACGGTCGGCTCCACGACGCCGACCAATGAGCATGACGCCGCCTTGTCGTCTTGCCCATTCAGCCAGCAAGGGAGTCGGCGTCCTTCGCCGAGGTCGACTTCGTCGACTGCTTCTCCTTGCGTGGCTTACTCTCCTGGCGATGGCGACACCCAGCCGACCTCCCTCGGCCTCTCTTGGCGTCATCGTCGTCCAAGCCACTGCGATTAGGGCACCCAAAGGAGAGATGGTCTAGGTCACCGCACAGCCAGCACTCCCGACGCCAACTTCCTCCTCCTCGACCACCACCCGTGGCCGAATTCTGCTTGTCGGCGTCCGTTGCCGACTTCCGCCCGCTGCTACCACCGCTGCCAGACTGCCCACGCTGCCCCGGTCGACCACCCTGCTTCGCCGGGGCGACGTAGTTCACATGCGCCAGGAGCTCCTGGGACCACTCAGCCTCCTGCATCGCTTCGTCATGCAGGATGTACGAGGTCAAGGTATCCTCGTTGAGCGTTGTCCGTGTGCTTGGCGCCATTGACAGCCACTTCAGTAGGTTGTAGCTGCTCGGGAGTCCCTGCATGACGTGCATGACGTACGACGCCGTCGAGTACTGCGCGCCGGCCATGCTTATATTGGCGAGAATTCGTCGGGCTCGGTTGCAGATACGGTCGCAGTCTCCTGGTCGCCCATACGCAGGTGCGCCAGCTGCCCCTCAAGCTGGGCGATGAACAAGTCGTCGATAACTTGGTAAGTCAACTCGATGAAGTGCCACACCCGGTGGCCGGCGTCGAGGTACTCCCTGCACGAATTCAGGGCGATCTGCACGCCCGGCGAGCAGCACCGCGAGATGACCGTGAAGCTCAGCAGCTGCAACGCGCGAAACTCCGCTCGCAAGTCGGGGTAGTGCTCGTCCGGTGTCGCCACGGTGCCACGAGCGAAGCCGATCAGCCCGGCCATCTCCAGCTGGGGCTCGATGGCTTCCTTCCGGGTGAGGATGTCGGGTCGACCGACCAGCAGGGGGGTGACCGAAATCCTGTCCGGCGTGAACTTGAAGTAGCCGTAGCTTGGTGCAATCCCGCCCGCTGTCACGTGGGTCGCCGACATCGGCGACAATCCGCTTCGACGTCCTCCGACGTCGCCCTGCGAGGAGCCTGCAGCCGCCGACGACTGCATCCTTCGCGCTTGAACACCGCCGACTTCATCGGCGTGTATCACTCCTCGCTGCCTCGACGTGCCTCCCGCACGGCTGCCAACTTGGCCACCACCGGCGTTGACGCCCACGTCTACGCCGCCCTCGGTGTTCACCGGTCGAGGAGAGGCAGGCCGAGAAGGGTGCTCCGTCACCCACACGGTGCGGAGTCCAGCCTTGACGACCGCCCAGGGGATTGCTTCGTACTCCTGGGCCTCATGGCGTCTCCTCGCATCCTCTAGCTATGCCTCCAGGGTGTCCACCACCCCCGTGTCACCTACGGCGCCTACCATAACGACTACCACGCAGCTGCCATCCTACGAACACGAATTAGGTAAGTGACTACTACGCTGACCAAACTGAAAGGTAAGTCGTGTGCCGTCCACGCTCATCGCACCATGCGGAGATAACTGGTACAACGGGAGCTAGACTACGGGCTAGGCACGGAGTAGGAGGGATCTCTGCGTTCGTTCCTTAGTCGTTCTCTAACACTTGTGCATGCACAGGGCAGAGTTTCACTAGCAAAAGTTGGGAACAATGAGTCTACACAAGATGGCAAGACTAGACTACATCAGAGCTAGGATGCAAGCAGGTCGACTGCCAGCGCAGCATGGTCGACCGCGTGCCAGCACGACTTGGTCGACCGCGCTCTAGCAGTGCAGAGTCGCGGCTTGCCAACGCTGCAGGCCGACGGCGTGCCAACACCGCAAGTCGACGGCGGGCCAGCGTTGCTCCCGCAGTACAGCAATGCACCAGCTTCGCAGGTGCTCGCAGATGATTGGCGCGCCGTGCCTTGTCACCTGCACAGCGCACACACCAAATCAACCTCGTGCTGACAACTGCATCTGATCAGCCACGTCGGCCTCGGGATACCACCACCGAGGTCGATCTCGCCAAAACCACCTGGGCGACCGTCGCACTTCGTCGACCAGCTCCAGGTCGACAACCCTCCTGGTCGACCAACTCCAGGTCGACCAGCACACCTGTCAGCCGACCACACCCAGTCGGCTTCCCCTGGTCGGCGTCACCTAAGTCGACGCCCTCCGCTGGTCGACCTGCCAAGTCGACCTGCCGAAGTTGGCACCCTACCAAAGTCAGCGCCCTTGCAGCTGCCCTCGTGCAGGTCGACCAGACCCATCGACCAGCTCGCCCACTGCTGCAGGTTGGCTGCACTCGTCACACCCGACCATGAAGTCAGCTCCGCCCAAGCAAGGACGGGGCCTTCCACAACTCCCGTTGACAGTCCCTACGCAGAGCTTGTGGGCTGCCTCATGTACCTGGTGACTTGTACTCGTCCGGACCTCGCCTTTCCCCTCAGCGTTCTATCTATTGCGATAGGGAGACACCGTCCTGTGCATTGGACGAGTGTTGTGAGGGTGGCAAAGTACCTGTCGACTACATCAGGCGTGGGGCTTGTGCTTGGAGGGACACAACCAGTTGTACTTACCGGTCACTGCGACTCTTCGTACGCCGACGACGTGGAGACCCAGCGGTGTACTCATGGGTACTTCTTCAGTTTGGGTGCTCGAGATGTGTCGTGGAGGTCTACTTAATCGTCGTCTATGGCATAGTCCAGCGCAGAGGTAGAGATCTACGTTGGTGTCATGGCTGCGCAGGAGCTTCGTTGGTTGACTTTCTTGCTCACTGACCTTGGTGAGCAGCCTCGCTCTACACGGACCTTGTTCGTTGACAACAAGGCCATGATCCTCCTTTGTCGAGACCCTCGACTGGAGGGCAGAGTGAAGCATATCGACGTGAGTTACTTTCTGCTGTGAGAGTTGCAGCGACACGGTCAAGCTCGCTTGGACTTCGTGGCCTCAGCGGCCAACAAAACATACATTTTCGCCAAGGCCCTAACACTTAGTGACCACCACTGAATCTGTCTGCAGTTAGGCCTTGTTGACGCTGGTGCTCGGTTGCTGTAGCCTTAATTCTTGTTGCTTGCCCTGCTTGTCCTTGCATATATATATGTATATATATCTATACATATATATATACACATGTGAACTCTTGAACTGGCCTTGTGGCCATTTGCTTGTGCTCGGACTGTGTGGTGATCTTGAGATTCACCCTGAGCTTTTCTTTGTTGCTATTCTTGACTAGTCTTATGACCGTTGTTTGCCTTGCTTGTTTTGATGCCCTTCCGTTAGGCTATGGGGGTGTGTCAGAAGTTGCATATATGTTTGTTAGGATTCTAGCCTTTAGTGAGGTTCATAGTAGAGGCTACATCATTCTCTCGACACTTGACTTGTACCCCCTTTCCCTTACTACGCATCCATTCCGCTGTTCAATACTTAAGAACTTCTAGTAAAACACCAAATATGTTAGGCTGGTGTCAAACAATATTTGTACCGTAATCTTCCAGCAATGCCCCCCCCCCCACCACTCCGCGTAGAGGCCTCCGGGTACTCTTTTTGGACTACATATCTTTTATCCCGCCTATTTTCTTGAGAACCCGCCTTTTTCATTTGTATATTTGAAGACCCCCCTCTTTGTTCAAAATTCCTTTTTTTTATCTAAAAAAATATATAATCAGATTTCACATGTGCATCATCGTGGTGCTCGGTTTGATCTGCCATCAGGCATGAAACTGTGGCGCGAATCGATTTCGACTCTCATCCTCAGGCAAGATCAGGGCCTATGTTTGGATTTTGACTTCTTTGATTAGCAGTGTAGCCTTTTCAGAAACCCTGATTATCAGTCTAAGGTTTGTCGTTTACTTTTAACCGTCAGTTTAACCTGGGTTTTTTTATTAGTTTATGTCAGAACATTATAGCTTATACATTTGTGTAGGCTGTAGTGGGGTAGCCCATAAGGGGTACAACCCAATTAGGGTTAGCACTTGTACCCAACTCTTTCATAGTTCAATCATTCTCGTTCACTTCTAACATGGTATCGAGCAGGTTCCCTAGTGGGAACTGTTCCTAGGGCCCACCGACCTTTTTTTTTCCTGCACGGGGCGCGTCCCGCCCCTGCCCGAAGCGCGCTTAGGGTCGCGCCTTCCCTAGCGGCCCCGTCGAGTCGCCCTTAGCGGCCCGTCGCGCCGCCCTTAGCGGTCCCGTCGCGCCGCCCTTCGCGGCCGCGTCGCGCCGCCCTTTCGCGGCCCAGTCGCGCCGCCCCTTTCGCGGCCCCGTCGTACCGCCCTCAGCGGCCCGTCGCCGCCCTCCCCCTGTGGCCCGTCGCCGCCCTTTCACCTGCGGCCCCGTCGCCGCCCTTACGGCGGCCCCATCGCTGCCCTTGCAGCGGCCCCGTCGCCGCCCTTACAGCGGCCCTGTCGCCGCCCCTGACGCGGCCCCGTCGCCGCCCTCACAGCGGCCCCGCCGCCTCTTTCAGCGGCCCCGTCGCCGCCCTCCCCTTACGGCCCGTCGCCGCCCTTACAGCGGCCCCGTCGCCGCCCTTTCAGCGGCCCCGCCGCCTACTTCAGCGGCCCCGCCGCCCTTCGCGGCCCCGCCTTCCTTAGCGGCACAGCCGCCCAGCAGCCGAGCCGCCGAGCAGCCGAGCCGCCGAGCCGCCCAGCAGCCGAGCCGCCGAGCCGCCCAGCAGCCGAGCCGCCGAGCCGCCGAGCCGCCCAGCAGCCGAACAGCCGAGCCGCCCAGCAGCCGCGTCGCCGAGCCGCCCGAGCCGCCCGAGCCGCCGAGTTGCCGAGCCGCCGAGCCGCCAAGCCGCCCGAGCCGCCCTGTCCGGTAAGAGCAGCGCCTCTGTCACTGCACTGCCCTTACCCTACTGTTCGCGCTACTAGTCTACTGCTGTCATGGCTACCCCTAGTGTCCTCGCTTTTGACGCTGAGGGTCGGGCCATTGACTTTGACGTCTGGGTAGATGACCTGCAGCTTTTCCTACAGTGCGATAGGGCAGACGGTCTCTCCCTCTTTGACCTCACCTCTGGTGCCTCTTCTGCCCCTGCTGCTGATGCCGACGCCACTGTTCGCTCACAGTGGGCCACACGCGATGCTGCTGCACGTCTTGCTGTGCGTCGCCACCTGCCTACCTCTGAGCGTGCGCACTTTAGTCAGTACAAGAGTGCTCAGACCTTGTACGACGCTGTAGTTGCACGCTACTCCTCCCCTGCCACTGCTGCACTGAGCCGCCTCATGCTACCGTACCTCTTCCCTGACCTTGCTGCCTTTCCCACAGTCGCTGACCTCATTACGCACCTCCGCACTAGTGACACTCGCTACCGCGCTGCGCTTCCTGCTGAGTTCTGCGCCAAGAACCCCCCCCCCATGTACATCACCCTCTACTACATAGTCACCCGGCTCCCTGACTCCCTTCGCGTAGTCAGGGACCACTTCCTCTCAGTTTGCCCCACCACTCTCACCGTTGACCTCCTCGAGAAGGCCCTCCTAGCAGCAGAGAAGAGCATAGTAGCTGTAGGAGCCTCTCGTGGTGACCCTCGCACTACCATCTTTGAGGGGTGTTCCCCCTCCCCCCTTTTGCCCTCTGTTGCCTCTGCTGCTGCGGCCGACCTCGTTGGGCTTGAGTCGGTCGGTGCGGCGTCTACCCCTAGCGGGAGACGCCGCCCTGGCAAGGGCAAGGGGGGCAGGGGCGCTGGAGGAGCTAGCGGGGGCGGTGGAGGCGGCGGTGGAGGCGGTGGAGGGGGTGGGGGTGGCGGTGGGGGTGGTGGCGGGGGTGGAGGTGTCGGTGGCGGCAGTGGAGGCGGAGGCGGCGGCGGCGGTGGCGGTGGGAGCGGAGGTGGCGGCGGTGGAGGAGGCGGTGGCGGAGGAGGTGGAGCTGGTCGGGGTGGCGCTACGCAGAGGGTCGGCTCCGGTGGTGGTCAGCGCCAGCAGCAGCAGCAGCAGCAGCGCACTCGTGACATCCCCCCCCCTCAGCAGCTCCGTGAGTGGTACGCTGCACGCCAGCGGGGTGGGGGTACTGGTCCGTGCACCTACGTCCTACGCACCGGCGACCGCGCGGGTGAGCAGTGCGGGGGTGCGCACTCCACCCAGCGCTGCTTTGGCCGCCTGACGGACGCTTGGCGTCACCAGTTCCCGGAGGCCACTGAGATCCCCCGCTGGGGCGAGCTGTCTAGGGCGGGAGTAGCTGTCTTTGACCTTGACTTTGATGCTATTCTTGCTGCCATGTATGCTGTGACTATTAGTGATGAGGGTGACTGTTACCGGTGTTTTCCGCCCGACCCGGGCATTGAGACTGCTGCTCTAGGTACTGGTGAGGCTGCTGCTCTAGGTGCTAGCGAGGCTGCTGCTCTAGGTGCTCGTGCGTCTGCTCCCTCAGGTGCTGGTGAGTCTGCTCTCTCAGGTACTGCTTCGGCTTCGGCCTCCCACACCTTCACCCTTGACTCGGGGGCTTCTCGCTCCTTCTTTCGAGACCGCACCACACTCACGCCGCTTGGCCGGCCAGTTGCAGTCTCTCTGGCAGACCCCTCTGGGGGTCCTGTCCTTGCTCACTACTCCACTGTCATCCCGTGTCCGGCGGCCCCCTCTGGCACCCTGTCTGGTCTTTACCTCCCCTCGTTCTCTACGAACTTGGTGAGTGGTGCTGACCTACAGGATGCGGGGGTTCACCAGTTCACTCCTGCGAGTCAGCGGGTGACCCACTGCACGGACGCTCGGACAGGCCGACACCTGGCCACGTTTACACGTCGGCCGGGGTCGAGCCTGTACACACTGACCACTGCGTCTCCTCCAGTCACTGCGTCTGGTCAGGTAGCTGCGTCGGGTCAGGTGTTTGCTGCAGCGTCCAGGTCTGGTCCTGAGTCTGCCCCCTGCTCGTGTCGCCTCCTGTCTCACGAGACTCTCCTCTGGCACCACCGCCTTGGTCACCCCTCCCTGCTTCGTCTCCGAGGCATGGCCTCCCGTGTCCTTGTCTCTGGTCTTCCCCGGTCCCTCCCTCCCCTTCCTCCGGGGCCTGGCCCTACCTGCATCCCCTGTGTCGAGGGGCGGCAGCGGGTTGCCCCTCACTCCTCCCAGTTTCCTCCGACAGAGGCCCCGCTGCAGACGCTTCACATGGACGTGTGGGGCCTGGCCCGCGTCCGTGGACAGGGTCACAAGCGCTACTTCCTGCTGGAGGTTGACGACTACTCGCGTTACACCACAGTCTTCCCCTTGCACAGCAAGGGTGATGTCACTGAGGTGTTGATCGACTGGATCCGCGCAGCTCGTCTCCAGCTCAGGCAGAGCTTCGGCTCGGACTTTCCTGTTCTGCGTCTGCACTCTGACAGAGGCGGAGAGTTCTCCTCTGGCCTTCTGCGAGCCTACTGTCGTGCACGAGGCATCCGCCAGACCTTCACACTTCCGGACTCTCCACAGCAAAATGGGATTGCTGAGCGCCGCATTGGCATGGTCATGGACGTCGCCCGTACGTCCATGATGCATGCGGCTGCCCCCCATTTTGTGTGGCCGTTTGCGGTTCGGTATGCGGCGCATCAGATCAACCTTCACCCCAGGGTCTCCATGCCGGAGACCTCCCCAGCTTTGCTGTGGACGGGGAAGGTTGGCGATGCGTCTGCGTTCCGTGTCTGGGGATCTCGGGCGTTTGTCCGCGACTTGTCTGCGGACAAGCTGTCCCCTCGTGCTGCTCCTTGCGTCTTCCTTGGCTTCCCCCCTGACGCGCCAGGGTGGCAGTTCTACCACCCCACCTCTCGCCGTGTTCTCTCCTCCCAGGACGTCACGTTTGACGAGTCGGTCCCCTACTACCGCCTCTTCCCCTACCGCACTCCGTCCCTCCCCCCGCCACCGCTCTTCCTTGTGCCAGGTCCCCCCCCGGTAGACCCCCTCCCCCCTCAGGGTCCTGCCCCTTCAGGTGTGTCCCAGGTAGACGCAGTCGAGCCTGTCGAGGTTACTGGTGACTCTGGTGCTGCTGAGGGTGCTGAGCCTGGGGGTGCTGACTCTGGGGGTGCTGAGCGTGTGGGTGCTACGCCTGGGGGTGCTGAGCCTACGGGTGCTACTACTGGGGGTTCTGAGCCTGGGGGTACTGAGACTGGGGGTGCGGAGCCTGAGGGAGCTGGGCCTGCTCGTGTGGCGTCTGGCGGTGCTGGGCCTGGAGGTTCTCCAGGTGCTTCATCTCGACGGGAGCCACTCTCTCCACAGGAGCTGCGCGAGTGGTTTGCCCGGCGCTGGAGGCGTGCTGCTGGAGCTGGAGTTTCTTCGGCTGCTGAGGGTGCTGGTGCCGCGGGTCCCGGAGGTGCTCGTACTGGGAGTACTGGAGCTGCTGGGCCTGCGGGTACGACTGGAGCTGGAGCTGCTGAGGGTGTTGGCGCTGAGGCTACTGCTGTCGGTCCTGGAGGCGGTCCTGCTGGGGGTGCTACTGGTGCTGCTGGAGGTGCTGGAGCTGGAGGTGCTACTGGCGCTGGTGCTGCCGCTGGGGGTGCTGGTGCTGTCCCTGCTGTGTCTGGCGTCGCCGCGCGGCCTTGGCCGTACTTCGTTCCGCTCCTTCAGCAGGTTCTTGGTCTCCCGCCTTCTACTGGTCCTCCTCCTCCCTTAGAGTGTCCACAGCCTGTCCCGTCACAGTTCCAGTTACAGCCGGCCTCCCCACTGCCTGCTCCTTCTCCCTACACTGGTCCTACTGGAGGTCTTGCTGAGCGTCGTGAGCCTGCGTCTCGCCCTGCGTCGCCTGTCCGTGCTGCTCGCGCTAGTGGTCGTGGTTCGCGTCAGCGTCCTCCTCCTGTCCCTGGCACGCACCGGATGTCTCTGCGTCCGTCCACTGCTCCTCTGCGTGCCCCTTTGCCTTCCCTTCCTGAGTCCTCTCTTCCTGCTCTTCCCGACCCGGAGTCGGACTCTCTTCGTGCTGCCAGTCCTACTGTCACGCGTCTCCTTGCTACTGTTGTCACTGACCCTTCCTTTGAGTCCACTGCTGCGTCTGCCCTCGTTACTGAGCTCGTCGACTTTGCTGCTCGCTGTCGTCTAGACTACGCTGCTAGTCTTGTTGCTGAGTCTGAGTCTGTCTGTCCTCCGTCCGTCGGGGGTGAGTGTGCCCTTGGCACGGACGTCCTTGAGGACAGGCAGGAGGAGTTCCAGTGTTTGGCTGCTGCTTCACCTCATCTCGTGTTTGTACTGCTTACCCCTGAGGGAGACCCGGATGCACTTGACATCCCGACTCCGCGCTCTTACGCGGAGGCGAAAGAGGGTCCCTACTCCTCTCAGTGGCAGGCAGCTATGGACGCAGAGATGGCTTCCTGGAAGTCCACAGGCACCTACGTTGACGAGGTTCCCCCGCCTGGGGCGAACATCGTCAGTGGCATGTGGATTTTCAGGGTGAAGCGGCCGCCGGGTTCTCCGCCTGTCTTCAAGGCGCGTTACGTGGCTCGTGGCTTTAGTCAGCGGCAGGGAGTTGACTACTTTCAGACCTTCTCTCCCACCCCGAAGATGACCACTCTTTGGGTACTGCTGCACATAGCTGCTCACCGCGACTACGAGCTGCACTCTCTTGACTTCAGCACTGCTTTCTTGCAGGGCAGCCTGCACGAGGAGATCTGGCTGCGTCGCCCACTTGGCTTCACTAGGTCTTTTCCTCCTGGCACCCAGTGGAGCCTCCGGCGGCCAGTCTACGGTCTCCGCCAGGCGCCCCGTGAGTGGCACGACACACTGAGGACTACACTTGCGGCTCTTGGGTTTGCTCCTTCTACTGCCGACCCGTCGCTGTTTCTGCGCACCGACACCTCTTTGCCGCCGTTCTACATCCTAGTGTACGTCGATGACTTGGTCTTTGCCACTGCTGACACTGCTGGACTCGCCCACGTGAAGTCCGAGCTGCAGAAGAGACACACGTGCACAGACCTGGGTGAACTGCGCAGCTACCTTGGCTTGCAGATCACCCGGGACAGAGCACGCCGCACCATTACCCTGACTCAGTCACACATGGTGCAGCAGGTCCTTCAGCGCTTCGGCTTCACGTACTCCTCGCCTCAGGCCACTCCTCTGCCTACTCGCCACTCGCTCTCAGCTCTGCCTTCGGATGAGTCCGTAGAGTCGATTGGCCCGTACCCAGAGCTTGTTGGCTGCCTCATGTACCTGATGACCTGCACACGACCTGACCTTGCATACCCTCTTAGCATTCTCGCACGCTATGTTGCTCCTGGGAGACACAGACCGGAGCACATGGCTGCAGCGAAGAGGGTGTTGCGCTACTTGTGCAGTACGTCGGGCATGGGGCTTGTGCTTGGAGGGCAGAGTCCAGTGGTCCTCACTGGGCACGCAGACGCTTCTTGGGCTAACGACCAGGCTACGCAGCGGTCGTCACAGGGTTACACCTTCAGCCTTGGTTCCGGCTCTGTTTCGTGGCGGGCTACCCGCTCGTCTTCTGTTCTCGGCTCTAGTTGTGAGGCTGAGATTTACGCCGGGGCCATGGCTGCACAGGAGCTTCGCTGGCTCACCTACCTGCTGACTGACCTTGGAGAGCCGCCTCGTTCTCCTCCAGTGCTGTACGTAGACAACAAGGCCATGCTGGCCTTGTGTCGATAGCAGAGACTGGAGCACAGAACGAAGCACATTGCTCTCCGCTACTTCCTTGCTCGTGAGCTACAGCAGCGTGGTCAGCTGCGACTTGCGTACGTGGCCTCTGAGGCCAACACTGCTGATATCTTCACCAAGGCACTTGCGCCTTGTGATCATTAGCGCTTCTGTACTCAGCTGGGTCTTGTGCCTACCTTGCCTCACTTGCTCACCCCTTGACCTTGTTTGTACTGTTGCATATATATATACACCTGCTCTTGCTTGTCTAGTCTTATATATATATGTAATCCTGCATGTGAACTGGCCTTGTGGCCTTGAACTTGTGCTCGGAATGTGTGGTGACTTTGTGATCCACCCTGAGCTTGCTTTGCTTTGCTTTGCTTGACTGGTCTTGTGACCCCTTGTTCTCCCCCACTTTGCCTATGGGGGTGTGTCAGAACATTATAGCTTATACATTTGTGTAGGCTGTAGTGGGGTAGCCCATAAGGGGTACAACCCAATTAGGGTTAGCACTTGTACCCAACTCTTTCATAGTTCAATCATTCTCGTTCACTTCTCACAGTTTAACCTGAGTCAACAGTATAGGTCATTTTTTTACCCTGATTGTAGGCAGTTCAGTATGTGCTGGCAGCAAACCACAAGACGATTCCTGTTTTTCTCCATGCGAGAGAAACGGTGACGTGGGTGGGCTGCAAGTAGACACGGAGGTGGGGGGAAATGTCGGTTGGTGAGGCTGGTAGTATACAAGTGGCACAGGGAAGTTGATTTGGGTGGAAGTGGAGAGAGCGAGAGTGTCGATCTGGTTTTGGTGGCTGTAGGCTGTTTTTTCGATATTGTCTTTTACCGTCAATGAACTAAAGTTTCTTGAACTTCTGCAACTTCCAAAATTTCGCGCAAAGAAACAACTTATCACTCGAGAATCCCTTACATATGGGGTTGTTGCGTCAGTTTTTCCGCGCCAATTCGCTGTACGATCCTCTAAAATGTGTGTGTGTGTGTGTGTGTGTTTTTTTTTTTTTTTCTAATTCCTCACTTCAACATTCTGCAACCAGATTTGTTGTGATTGTGCGTAGAATCGAGTGTATTAGTGTTACATGGATTGCGCAGACTACAGACGTGCTGGTGCTGTACGTGTAGTGCATGGGTGTATCGAGAGGAAAATTCTAGGGAAATTCTTCTCGATAAGTCGAGTTTCAGGAAGAGGGGGGGGGGGGGGGAGGGTAGTACGCCTTATCAGGGTAATGCTCGCTAAGGGAGAAAATACACTAGGCCATCAGTGTGGCTTAAGCTGTTATCCTTTGTAATCAGAAAAAAAAAAAATCCATTCCCTAAAAACCATTACCCAGAGCATCAGTGTGACCCCCAAAATTTACCCTTATAATTGTTAAAGTTTAGAAGAAAGAAGAGTATTGCACTAGCAAGAATGGGGATACAAATAGGAAACCCTAGAAGGGTTGTACTCGCTATAGAGCACCCCACTACAGGCTAGAGCATAAGATAACATTCTGACAATAATGAGTGTATTAAGGTGATTTACACTGATAAAATAGGCCTTGGTCAAGATTCAAATTTGCGCTAACTCCATTGTCGAACTTCGAATCCGCGGCAAGGAACGAATTTAACACCCTCGATAAAAATGTGTTTTTTCCAGTACGACGTGTACACATTCGTGATGTCTTATGACATTTTAACATGTTCAGGGGTCTTATTGAAAATGCCATTCTCTATTGTTCACCCAAATCATTTTATATATATATATATATTCATATACATATATATAAGACCCCTAGGGCTTTTAGCCGGGAGATTACGGTATTAGTAGATAGGCCGTAATTAGTTGCATGTTAGGGGGTACAAAAAAACTGTCAAGATTAGCAGCTGAAAACAAGAATGAAGAAAGGAGTGGTTTCACTAGCAGCAGTTGGGATACATATAGCAAACCATAACTGGGTTGTACTCGCTATAGAGCACCCCACTACAGGCTAGATAATAACATTCTGACAAAATCCCTTGACACTTTGCTTGTACCCCCCTCCCCCCCCCCTTTGACCTAATCCAACCATTCCCCTTAGTGTACATTCCTGGATCGATACATGTGTCCCAAACATCGTCGACGTGAACATCCACAGCTCGGCACGTGCTTTGTTGTAGTTGAAGCCTGATGTATTGGGTAAACGTAAACAAGAGGAGCCTCAAAGGAATCGGAGTGGAGAGAGGGGTATTATTGCAACAATAACGCACAAGATAGCAAGACAACCATAAACTCCATCAATTCGCTGAAAGAAAACGCACGAGAGCAACATTGTTTGCATATTGCAAGCACACATGAACAGAGAACACAAACAGGGAGGCCATCGCGGTAGAGCTTGTGCAGTTGCTGCAGTTATTGTTTAAATGCAGCCAGCCGCTTATCATCATCTCGAAGGTACGAAGCAGTGTCAAACAACTTCGAGCCTTCGAGGTTCTCAAAATCTTGCATCTGCCACTCCAGCTCCTTGTCGACTGCCTGCACAAATTTCAGCGACACTTCGTAGCATGCGGTCACATCGCCCCCCACTCTCCTGCCCGGCGAGGTCCCGCTTGTGCAGGTCGAAGACGAAGGACACGGGAGCGCCGTTGGAATTAACCCGTCGGCGCGCATCTGCCGCTTCTCTATGGATGGGTGGTTGTTGATGAACTCTGGCAGGCGCATCTTCTCACCACTCCCGAAATGGTGGCCTTGGTGGGTCCTGAGATAGCGGGACTTGAGTCGCATGCGCGTCTGTTCCACTAGACGGGCCACCAAAGTGATGTTAATCTACCAACAACAACATAGATACGTAAGTACAACACAAGGCAGAGCCATCATCGCCAAAGCAGACACATGCATCAGTTACCCTATACACATATTTCTCTGCTAGAACCGCACGTTGAGTGAATTCAGCTCGGACAGCACATCCACCAGGAACCGAAGGAGCCACTCGAATTTGAACGAGGTTACCACCTCATACAAATCCCTCCGATACTCTTTCAGCAGCACGATAGCTGCAGGTAACACATTCAGCAGGCGCTCTAGTGCCTCCCCGCACGACAGTTAGCGAATGGCGTAAATGCCTTGTGCATTAGGTTGGTCTGGCAGAAAATTTGCTGCAGGTTTTGAAATTTCTGGTACTTCACACCGCTTTGCTCGAGAATCTCCGCAAATTCCCGGACCACATCATCCACCATGCTCAACTCCGGGACTGCAGTACCTGCATCTCGGGCAGCGAGCGCCTCACTGCCACATCGTGAACAAGCATGACGGTCAGATGAGAAATACATGATGTCAGAATCAAAACGGTAAAGCAAAACCAAAGCCACTGTGGCCATGCCCACCGTGGGTGGGCACTCCAAGGGTAAGGGAGGTAAGAGAGGAAGGAAGGGTGATGCCGCTGGTGGTGGTGGCGGGAGTGGCAGAGGCCCTGGTGACACTAGTGAGTCTGGTGGAGGCGACACTTGGGGCGGCCCTGGGCCCGCAGGCTCGACAGGAGGGGGTGATGGTACGGCCACGTGGTACACGGCACAGTGGCAGCGGCATTCCCAGCAGCAGCAGCCACAGCCAGGACAGCCACAGCAGCAGGGACAGCCGCAGCAGCAGATTCGCAGCTGAGGAGAAAACTCGTATAACGGGAGCTAGTCTACGGGGTAGGAGTGATCGTAGCATTCGTTTCTTAGTCGTTTGCTCGTGTTCTCTTTACGCACACATTCACGGGGAGAATTGGCAAGAGTTTCAATAGCACAAGTTCACCAGAATGATCGCAACAAAGTTGGCAAGCAAGACTACATCAGATGCTAGCAAGCATGCAGGTCGACTGACAGCGCAGCACGGTCGACCGCGGTCCAGCACTGCAAGGTCGACCGCGCTCCAGCAGTGCAAAGTCGCGGTCTGCCAACGCTGCAAGTTGACGTCGTGCCAACGCTGCAGCAAGGCGGCTGTACAGCGTTGCACCCGCAGTACAGCAGCGTACCCGCTTCGCAGGTGCCCGCAGTTGATTAGCGTCCTGTGCCCCGTCACCTGCACAGCGCAGACACCAAATTGTCCACGTGCTGTTGACTGCACCTGATCAGCCGCGTCGACCTCGGGATA
>CANJKZ010000830.1:685000-792500 GCA_947471745.1 Closterium sp. Naga37s-1
GCGCTGCGACCACCCCCCGCCCGCCCTCCTCGCGTCCGCGGGGGAAGGGGGAAGCAGCAGCGCGGGGGGAGGCGGCGGCGGACGAGAGGGCGCGGGCGGGGCAGGCGGAGGGGGAGAGTACCAGTATTATCACTATCAGCAGGCGCATCAGATGGGGGGAGGCGGAGGGGGAGGCGGAGGGGGGGGGTATGCGGGCGGGTATGTGTGTGGGGGGATGGGGAGGAAGCCTAATCCGGCGAGGAGCATAGGGGACACGAGTCTACAGCTCATAGCTCGCTCTCTGCCCCACCTCAAGAAGTTGGATTTGCGCAACTGCCTCGAGGTACGTCCCTCCTGTCCAGTCCAGGTGGCCAAACGGTTTGTTTTCAGCTGGGAATATGTCGGGCGTGCCGTGCAGAAAGTAGGCTTTAGGCGAGGAGGAGCATAGGGGACACAAGTGTGCAGCTCATAGCTCGCTCTCTGCCGCAGTTGAAGAAGCTGGATCCGCGCAACTGCCTCGAGGTGCGCACGCTGTTCTGTTCCTGTCCAGACGGTTGGCGGCTTGAGTGGAAGGACATGTGGGGCGTGGCCTGGCAGGGACAGGACGGGCTGTACGATACCCCACATGCCCTCTACAGAGCTCATGGCTCGCTCGCACGCTGCCCCACATCAAGAAGCCCTATCTGCGTAACTGCCTCGAGGTGTGCCGTTGTTCCAGAGCTCATAGCTTGCAACTGCCTCGACTCGAGGTGTGCTTCTCCAGTCCAGTTCAGGTGACCAGTGGATCTATCTAGTTGCGTTCAGTTCAGTTATGAGACTTTGATTTTTGAGTTGACTCAAAAAGTGGATCTATGAGTTGAGTTCAGTTCAGTTCTTAGAATTATGAAAAGAAGAAGCTGGGTTTCGGAAGCGTGGCGCATGGGCAAAGAGGTAAACGGGGCTC
The DNA here is from genome assembly GCA_947471745.1 of Closterium sp. Naga37s-1. Lineage (NCBI taxonomy): Eukaryota > Viridiplantae > Streptophyta > Zygnematophyceae > Desmidiales > Closteriaceae > Closterium > Closterium sp. Naga37s-1. The sequence goes on from CANJKZ010000830.1 coordinate 685,923, forward strand.
GTTTCTGGAGAGCTCATGGCTCGCTCTCTGCTGTGCTGCGCCTCAAGAAGCTCAATCTGCGCTACTGCCTTGACGTATGCCGCTGCTCCGGTTGAGACGGTTTGACCATAGGTGGTGTCAACACGTGGGTAGGTGACAACCCGTGGGCAGGTGACAACCCGTGGGCAGGTGACAACCCGTGGGCAGGTGACAACCCGTGGGCAGGTGACAACCCGTGGGCAGGTGACAACCCGTGGGCAGGTTTGTGGCTGCACAAGTTTGTGGCTGCACAAGTTTGTGGCTGCACAAGTCTGTGGCTGCACAAGTCTGTGGCTGCACAAGTCTGTGGCTGCACAAGTCTGTGGCTGCACAAGTCTGTGGCTGCACAAGTCTGTGGCTGCACAAGTCTGTGGCGGACAACCATCGGTTTGGTGTGCTCTCTGCTCACTGCTTTGCTTTCCTCTTGCATTCATCCCCACCAGGTGACAGATGCGGGGATGGAGGCAAGAGGCAATAGCGCACTCGTGCAGTGGCCTGCCTGCCCAAGTTTGTGTGTGGCAATAGCGCACTCGCGCTATGGCGGACAACTACCGGTTCATGTGATAACTTGCCCCCCTCCTCCCTCCCTGCCTTGCTATGCCTGTGGGATATGTATTTACCACCAGGTGACAGACGCGGGCATGGAGGCAATTGCGCGCTCGTGCACGGGGCTGCACAAGTTTGTGGCGGACAATTACCGGTTCGGCGGCAAGGGCATTGCGGCGCTGCTGCTGCACTGCACTGAGCTGAACGACCTGACTCTTGTGCACAGGTACGTGGGGTGGGGCTGATGCGTGAAAACAGGGGTATGTCCTGGTGTGTGCAGTGCTTGTTACTTTTCGGCGGCAAGGGCATTGCGGCGCTGCTGCTGCACTGCACTGAGCTGAACGATTTCACGCTCGTGCGCACTCTCTTCTCCCTTCCCTCCGCACCTTCCCTCCGCACCTTCCCTCCCATTACCAGTGCCATTGAGGAGCGTGGGGGAACTGTCTGCGCAGGTGCATCAAACACAGTTCCTCTCCCCGTTCCACCCACCCACCCTCTGTTCTGTTTTACCCTGTCCCTCCTTTACCCCCTCGCTCCCTCCCACCATTTCCAGTGCGGGTCAGCCTCTCCCCATGCCCGCACCCTCCACACACCCCCTCCTGCGTGCATGTGAAACCACTCTCCCCTCTTTCCCTCTCTCCCTTCCCCTCCCCTCTCCCTCCCTCACCTCCCCTCCCACCAGTGCCAGTGCGAGTCAGCCTCTCCCCCATGCCCGCACCCTTTTCCCTGCTTCTCTCCCTCTGTTCTTCTCTCCCTTTTCCCTGCTTCCCTCTCTCCCTTTTCCCTGCTTCCCTCCCTCTGTTCTTCTCTCCCTTTTCCCTGCTTCCCTCCCTCTGTTCTTCTCTCCCTTTTCCCTGCTTCCCTCCCTCTGTTCTTCTCTCCCTTTTCCCTGCTTCCCTCCCTCTGTTCTTCTCTCCCTTTTCCCTGCTTCCCTCCCTCTGTTCTTCTCTCCCTTTTCCCTGCTTCCCTCCCTCTGTTCTTCTCTCCCTTTTCCCTGCTTCCCTCCCTCTGTTCTTCTCTCCCTTTTCCCTGCTTCCCTCCCTCTGTTCTTCTCTCCCTTTTCCCTGCTTCCCTCCCTCTGTTCTTCTCTCCCTTTTCCCTGCTTCCCTCCCTCTGTTCTTCTCTCCCTTTTCCCTGCTTCCCTCCCTCTGTTCTTCTCTCCCTTTTCCCTGCTTCCCTCCCTCTGTTCTTCTCTCCCTTTTCCCTGCTTCCCTCCCTCTGTTCTTCTCTCCCTTTTCCCTGCTTCCCTCCCTCTGTTCTTCTCTCCCTTTCCCCTCCTTCCCTCCCTCTGTACTTCTCTCCCTTTTCCTACGAAAATTGAACCGAGAATTCTCAAAAGTGATTTCAACATGGCGTGTGGGGACACCTCTGGAGACGCATCATAAACACGTTCTTCTCGAATCGTCCTTTCTATCAATGATCGACGTTCTTCTCTCCCTTTTCCCTGCCTCCCTCCCTCTGCTCTTCCTCCCTCCCACCCTTTGTCTCTGCGTTCTTCGTCCCTTCACCCCCCTCCACCTGCCCTCCCCCACCAGTGCCAGTGCGGGTCAGCCTATGCCCATGCCCGCACCCTCCACCACCCACCCCCTCCTGCCCGCCTCACCCCCCACCACCCTCTCCATCCGCCGCCTCTGCCTCAAGGACCAACGGAATGCCGCCATGTGGCAGCCCGTCATGGAGGCGTGTGGGGGGAGTTTGGAGACGCTCATTCTGGGGCGCAACATGGGCAGCTGGGACGTGGCGCTTGAGGGGCTGGTTGCGCGGAACAAGACAGCGGTGTTGAGGCAGGTGAGCCGGAGAGGAAAGGTAAAGGAGGTGAGAAAAAATTCAGAGGGGGTTGAAAGGGTGAGAAGAGAAGGCCCTCCTCTCCCACCACGTTTTGCACGCCCTCGCCCAGTGTGCCCCATATCTACAGCCGACGAGCTTTTTGCACCAGACGGGGGTCACGCCCTCTAGTGCCCCCTCCTCCTCTCCTACTGCTTTTCGCACTGCAGTGATCTTTCAACTCACCTTATTTTCCACTCTCCTTTTCCCTCTTCAGCTGCTCGTTGAGAAGACCCTCCTATCCGACCGCGCTCTACACGCCCTCGCCCAGTGCGCCCATCTGGAGCTCATGGGCATCGTGCACTCGCCGCACTGCACCGACGATGGCATGGCTGCAGTGGCCGCTGGCTGCCCCCAGCTGCGGTGGGTGCACATCGACGGGTGGGCGACGGGGCACATTGGGGACGTGGCTCTCACGGCGATTGCCAAGCACTGCAGTCAGTTGCAGGTGAGGGGAGGGAAGGGAAACTGGTGAGAGGCAAGTAAGGGTTGTAGACATTGGGATAATAGGACCGGCTCGTTTGTCAACTTCCCTTGTCTGGGAGGAGAATGAGCCAACCATCCTCTTTCTTCCCCCCTTCCCCCCTCCCCCCCCCACCCCCACCCCCCCCCACCCACCAGGACCTGGTGATAGTGGGGGGCTCCTGCACGCTGCCCTCCCTGCAGCAGCTCGCCGCCGGCTGCCCCAATCTCGACCGCCTCACTCTCTGCTACATGCGCTCCATTGGCGACCAGGAAGCTTCCTGCATCGCCACCTCCTGCCTGAAGCTCCGCCGGCTCTGCCTCCTCGCCTGCCCGAATATTACCGACGCCGCCGTTCTTTTCCTCGCCACGGGCTGCCCGGGCCTCGCCACGTTGAAGCTTCGCCGCTGCCCGCTGGTGACCCGGGCAGCGGTGGAAATGTTTCGGGAGGCGCGGCCGGAGGTGGAGGTCAGTGATGAGGAGACGGCGGGGAGTGGGCAGGGGGAGCACGCGGAGGGGGGAGAGCATGGGGGGGCTGCTGCTGCTGGGGGTTCTGGTTCTGCAGTTGTTGCTGGTGGTGCTGCTGCTGCTGTTACCGGTGCTGCCTCTGCTGGTGCTACTGCTGCTGGTGCTGTCACTGCTGGTGTTGCTGCTCCTGCTGTTTCCCATCCTGCTGCTTCCCCTCCTGCTGCTTTCCCTCCTGCCGCTTCCCCCCCTGCCGCTTCCCATCCTGCTGCTTCCCCTCCTGCTGCTTTCCCTCCTGCCGCTCCCCCCCCTGCCGCCTCCCATCCTCCTGCTTCCCCTCCCCCTGCGTCGCCTCCTGCTGCCCACCTTGCTGCTGCTGCTTCCCCCCCTGCTGCAGCAGCTGCCTCTGCTCTTTCTCCATCTCATTTGCCCCATGCCGTTTCTCCATCGAATCTGCCCTCTGCTGCAGCCTCTGTGACTGCTGCTGCTGCTGCTGCTGCTGCTTCTCCTGGGCATGAGCATGGGAATGAGCATGGGCATGGGCACGGCCACGGCCACGGGAATGAGCATGGCGATAGGCATGAGCATAGGCACAGACAAGGGCATGAGAATAGGCATGGGCATGGGCACGGGCATGGGAATGGGCACCAAGCATTAGATCCTTCCACACAGTACTCCGGAGTCCCCGCTTCCTCTCACCCTCAACCCCATCGCCCTCACCCCACTAACTCTCACCCCACTAACTCTCACCCCACTCACTCTCAGCTCACCCAACCTCACCCTGATGCGAGTTTTCCCCGCTCACTGTCCATTCCACCTCAACCCACGCGCTCTCAGTCCCCTCATCCCACTCGACCTGACGTTGCCTCTGTACCGCCTGCTGCCTCTCTCCCATCTGCCGCCTCTCTCCCACCTGCCGCCTCTTTACCACCATCCTCCTCTCTACCACCTGCCGTCTCTCTCCCACCTGCCGCCTCTCTACCACCATCCTCCTCTCTCCCACCTGCCGCGTCGTTTCCACCTTCCACCTCTCTCCCACCTGCCGCCTCTTTTCAACCGGCCCCCTCTTTCCCGCGTGCCTCATCTGTGCAACCAGCCTCCTCTGTTCCACCTGCCGCCTCGCTGCCTCCTTCCACCTCTCTCCCACCTGTCGCATCTTTTCCACCTTCCACCTCTCTCCCACCTGTCGCATCTTTTCCACCTTCCACCTCTCTCCCACCTGTCGCATCTTTTCCACCTTCCACCTCTCTCCCACCTGTCGCATCTTTTCCACCTTCCACCTCTCTCCCACCTGCCACCTCTTTGCCAGCAGCCCCCTCTTTCCCGCGTGCCTCATCTGTGCAACCTGCTTCCTCGTTTCCACCTGCCGCCTCGCTGCCTCCTGCCTCCTCTTTTCCACGTGCCTCCTCTGTGCCACATGGCTCCTTTGCGGCTCAACCACCACCACCACCAGCAGCAAGAGAAGCAACAATGGGGAACGGGGGAACGAAGGGCAAAGTAAAGCTGACGTCCCTCTTTCAAGACGCTGTGAGGCGACTCAAAGCAGCAGGCAAGGGCAGCGGCAGCAGTGGGAGCGGCAGCAGTGGGAGCACGAAGGATGGGGGGAACCTGGTGGATAGAATGAATGCTCAGGCTCACCCGCAGGGGGGGTTGGTGGCCACTCACACTCAGACGGAGCCGCCTCCCCTGCCTGCCTTCATGCAGCACCTTGCTCCCAGTCACTCTCGCAAGCGGTAGGAACGGCAGTGGCACTTGCGGTGGTAGTGGTGGGTGGGGTGGCAGTGGTGGTGGCAGAGGTGGGATGGGATGGCAGTGGTGGGATGGTAAGGGGACCTGCTGGCCAATCACTGACACACACAGATGGAGATGCGGCCTCTCGCCTCCCATCTGCCTGTCCTTATGCAGTGCCTTGCACCCAATGTTCCTCTCCTGTCGTTACCAGTAGTAGGAGAAGAGTCTAGTCATTCACGACTTTGACCAGTGCAGAATGCTGCATTCGCCATAAAGTTGCCGTATTCTCCCGGACATAACACCCTAGGGTATATGTAAAAATACAGGAAAAAAAAGGGGGGTGTCTTCTCATAGGAAAAAGCTACATAATACCCGGGTCCTTACATATGGCATATTTTAGTGTTAGTGTTTTTTTAATTAGACAATGTGGCAGGGCTCTCGTTTTCAGTGTAGTTTACCCTTCCACACTGATTAGAAAAGTGAAAATTTGGGCTTACACTGATGTGTTTGGGTATTTTTTTGGATGATTACTATTACACTGATATGTCAGTGTAACCAGGGCCCTCGCTAGTCTCTGAACCCCCCTGAGGTGCAGACGGGCCCTTTGGGCCCGTCTGATCTGACCCATCAGAAAATTTTCCCACCCCTGTCTTATGCATCAGAAATTCTAGCATTACGTGACTTAAAAATCAGATATTGCAAGACGACCCTACAGAAACTACTTCAACTACAACAACTCTTCTCACTACTTATAAAAGATCACATGAATATCTATCTAACTATCTGAGTTAGAGTCAGATGCATCATTGTCACTCAGTGCAACAGTCGCACGCACATCCACTCCGTCATCCTCCTCACTGTCGCTAACTACTACGGGAGTTGTGGCTTTCTTCCTCCTCTTGGCTTCTCCGTCATCAGCCGGCGCCTTCTCAGCTGCAGAGTCAGGTGCTGGAGCCTCCCTGTCTGCCTGCCTCCCTGCCTCTTCGGTCTCTGCCTCCCTGCGCTTCGCCCTTGCCACTCCGCTGACTTCTTTTGCAGGCCGCCTTTTCTCTGCCCCGCGCCACAGCTTCACCACGTCGTCCCAGTCAGGTTCGTACTCGAGCAGGGAGACGCACATGAGGTCCGCGAGACGCGCATCGCACAGGTTGCTCCTGAGCCACGACTTGATGACGTTTTGACGACTGAAGCCTCGCTCGCACTCCACTGTGCTGAGCGGAAGAACAGCCACTGCCACCCAAAGTCGAACCAAATTGGGGAAAGAAGACTCCCAATCCCCGCTCCTAAGCATGTTCTTCAGTGCCACGTGGAAGGATTGGTCCTTGTATTGCGACACCATCACGCGGGTGAAACGTGGAGGTTCCCGCTCGACCTTCTTCCAACTGACTCCTGCAAGCAGACACAGCACACATACTTAGCATTCCACTATGCAGCTGGATCGTTGCACAATCAACGGATTTGGAAGCGCGGAAAATAAGAACAACCCGTACTTGGCAGAGCACAGTGGTCGGCGTTGAACATCTTGCGAAGGAATCTGAACCACTCCGCGCACAGCGGTCGCGCTTGGCCACGCCCTCCGGATACGCGTCTGGCAGAAATAGCCTGGACCCACCGAGGGGGTTCAAGCTTCGCATGCGGAACTGAAGCCTGCCAATCACCTCTTTCGCAAACAGTGTGGCGGTTGTCACGCATGATTCCACGTCGCCTGTAGGATCCTCTTTCCCCTTCGCATCCAGCTCGTGCAGCTTGAACGTGTGTTTGACGGCGTTGCCGTCTCCATCCATTCCCTCCACCTTGACCACGCGCTTGGAAGGATGGGTGTGCGCTTCGAGAAAGGTAATGAGGTGCTCGCTGTCCTCCGCGAAGTTCACACCGTACTCCACATACCGCGCCTTCAACTTAGCGCAGGTGTTTTGCACCTGCCCCATGACTTGGGTGATGTCCACCTGCGACATCAGGCACTCAAACAATGTTATTGAGTGACTATCGGTGTGAGAGTACGACGGCTTATGCCAGCTATGCTTGCTTGCCTTTACTTTATCATGCTATTTCTAGCATAGGATAATTATATGCATGCATGAATTGCTTGATTTCCTAGGCTAGGTGCTTTCCTATATTTTATTACAGTTATAGCACCGAGCTAGGTTGCGTGCACCGAATACTGGCTTTTCGGTTGCCACCGAATTGCCTTCTACCGAATTCGGGAAGGATCTGTTCGGGACGCTTCGCGACCCGCGGAACCTTCGCATAACACCTGGTTACGGGGCCTTGTGTCGAGCCTATAGCCTCGTGTTGTACCCAGGTGATCATTCAATTCAATCTCTCTTTTCTGAGCTCGATCCTAGATCCTACACTTGGTAATCAGAGCTTGTTTAGACGCGAAGTTTTTCGACCACGAAAACCTAGCTTTTAAAACCGCGGGGGCGACGACGTAAAGCGCCGATTACGGGTACGTAAACCATTTCCGCGCTATTTTTTAACGTCCCCCTCGAACCGGTTTTTCGAACACTCCTCAGGTCCAATGGCGAAAAAGTTGGAATTTCGACCGTCGGATCGATTCGAATCTCAACGGCCCTGAGAATTTCGCCCAAAAAAAGTTGGAATTTGGAGCGTCGGATCGAATTTCTTCTCAACGGCCGAGATCGGACGCGAATTTGGACTAAGGGAGAATTACGCGACCTACAGAATCAGCGCTCGTCATTTCTACAGTCGACTCGACTCACAGTAAGATGCCCAGCGCCTAGAATTCATTTCTTTTCATCGCAAATCTTCCTGTAAATCGCCAAATGGAGGAAAATGGTGATAATTCTGTACGAAAAATTACGGAGTTACACACCGGCTTGGACCAGACGCGAGCGGCACTCCAGCGAATAGAGGCGCTTCTCGCGAACCAGTCGGCAACCGCCACGGCAGCAGCGAACGCATCGGCGAATGCAGCAGCGACGTCAACAGCAGCAGCGGCGACACCGACACTTCACCCAGCAGCAGCAACAGCGGCTACAGTGAATCTTGAGGCGGCACGTCCGAGGCTACCGGAAAAGTTCAATCCGAATGCGAGAGACACCGACGTCCGTCGATTCATTGCGACCCTTGAAATTTACTTCGAGGCCGTTGGCTGTACGACCCCGACACACGATGCAATGCGGATTCGGCTCACAGCGACACTGTTACGAGGCCCAGCGCTCGAGTGGATTTACAATAGCAACGAGGTCCGAGGCGAGGGGTCATGGACGCAGTTTCGGGAAGCTTTAATTCAACGTTTCGAACCAATCAACTCTAGCTACATGGCGCGGCAGCAGATTCATCGGCATAAACAGTTCGGCAGTGTAACACAGTACACGCAGCAGATGGAGAGCCTCTTCAACCGAATTACCGACCTGACCGAAGGGGAAAAAATCCAAGCGTTTACTGAGGGGCTAAAGATGGAAGTCCGCCAACAGGTGATTGCCGCGAACTACAACAACTACCGCGACATGGTGTGTGCAGCAGAGAGATTCGATGCGCTGATGCGATGTGAACCCGAGACACGACGCCACGTGCCGAACCGATCATTTGGCAGGAAGCGATCGGCACCACCCACGACCGGCGACCCGATGGATATCGACAAGATCGACGCGAAGCAGCGGCCGACAAAATATAAGAAGTGCGAATTTTGCGGCGCAGCAGGACATCGACTCTTGGCGTGTTGGAAAATGAAGAAGGCACGAGCGGAGCTGCAGGGCAACAACAGTGCGGCACCCCCGAAGTCAAAAGACATGGCGACTTCGGAGCGGGCGAAAAAAGGAGGACATGATGGCGCGAATTTAAAACGTCACGACCGGCCGGCAACAGGGGAAATCGCCGAGACAATGGAGGCTCCGCGAAACAAGACTCTGAACCGACCGGGAAACTCCAGCCGAACACCTCCGAGAGTAAGAATATTCCCACTCGAGGTTTTCAAGCCTTTAAAAAATTCAGGGGAGATTTCGAGGCCAAGAAAAAGCCTTCAGACATTATTCAGGTACCTGAGATGTTGGGCAAACCACTCCGGAGCGTTGAAAAGGGTCGTGCGTTCCAAGGAGTTACTATTCTCTCCCCGCAGCACGGTGTTAAGGCTCCCAATTGCCCACAGGTGAAGCCTACACAGCTGCAAAGGCTTAAGGGAAGGTTCCAGGCCAAGACGAAGCTGAATCGGCTTCGGATAAATCCTTCTAACCCAACTCAGTTGAAAACTGATACGGAGTCAGCAGCTTCGAGCGCAGGACCGAGGGATGATCTATTCGACGTACCCTACGATCCTATAAGCGAGACCATCTACGGTTACTCGGAGCAGCAACAACCACTACTACTCGAGGTGATCTGCAACGGGCGACGCCTCCAGGCACTGGTGGACAGCGGTGCGTCTCACTCGGTGTGCGACCGCGAGACGTTGGAGAAAATTGGGGAACCTTCCGAGGAGACCAAGTTCACGGCAACGATGGTGGACGGTACGAAACTTCCCATCCACGGCGAAGCATCACTGCAGCTGCACATAGGGGCGCTGAGGTGGAAGCCGACATTGCCGATCACAAACATCAAGGGATCAGATTTCATCTTGGGGCGAGATTTCTTGAAGCGGTTCAACCCCGAGATCGACTGGGTCAACAGGAAGGCGTGCATCTACAACAACGGGAAGCGGATACCACTGCGAAGCTGGACGGATACAGGGAGCGTTCCTGGAACGACACTGGCACGGTTCGAACGGACGGTGAACGAGAGTAACACGGGCTACCTAGCACTGGTTATGGCAGCAGCAGAGGAGGAGAAGCCGAGTTCGGAGCTACCTGCAGCAGTGAAGGAGGTCTTGGAGCAGTACAAGGATATAATGCCCGACGACCTACATGCAGGCGTACCCCCTGCACGCACCCACGAGCACGAAATCGTGGAGGAACCAGGTGCGAAACCCGTCTCACGCGCACCATATCGACTGAGTCCAACCGAGCTGACAGACATGAAGAAACAGATAGAGTATCTACTGGACAGACAACTGATCCGCCCATCCACCTCTCCCTACGGTGCACCAGTTCTCTTCACTCCAAAACCAGACGGTAGTTTACGGATGTGCATCGACTACCGCGCACTGAACAAACAGACAGTAAAAAACAAATACCCCATACCGCGCATAGACGACCTACTGGACCAACTGCGTGGTGCAACAGTCTTTTCGAAGCTGGACCTACGGTGGGGTTACGGGCAGATCAAGATGGCGGACAACTCGATCCACAAGACGGCGTTCCGTACCAGATACGGCTCCTACGAATACTTGGTGATGCCGTTCGGACTCTGCAACGCACCAGCAACGTTTCAGGCGGAGATGAATCACATCTTACGACCCCTGCTAGACGAGTGCATAGTGGTGTACGTGGACGACATTCTCATCTACTCCAAGAATATGAAGGAGCACGTGGAGCATCTGCGGAAGGTGTTCGAGATCCTGCGGAAAAACAAGTTCTACGTGAAGTTGTCAAAGAGCGACTTTGCACTGAAGAAGGTGCAGTTTCTCGGGCACATGGTGAGTGCCGAGGGCGTACACGTGGACCCGCAGAAGATCGAAGCCGTCAAGAAGTGGAAAGTTCCGGAGAACGTGAAGGAGTTGCAGCAGTTCCTAGGCTTCGCCAACTACTACAACAGGTTTGTGCCGCAGTACGCTAAGATAGCAGCGCCACTGACCGACCTACTGAAAAAGGATACGCCCTACAAATGGGATACCCCTCATCAGCAAGCCATGGAGCAGCTACAGACAGCACTAACTACAGCCCCAGTACTCATCTTACCGGATCCAGACAAAGACTACGTGGTGGAAGCAGACGCTAGTGACCAAGCAGTCGGAGCAGTACTGATGCAGGATCACGGACGCGGTTTGCAGCCCATCGCCTACCTCAGTAAGAAGCTACACGGAGCAGAACTGAACTACCCCATCCATGACAAGGAAGCCTTAGCGATAGTCATAGCCTTCAAAGCGTGGAGGTGTTACCTAGAGGGAGCCAAGACTACAGTCTATACTGACCACTGCAGTCTCAAATACCTGAAGTCACAGCCGACACTCTCGCGACGACAGGTGCGGTGGGTGGACTTCCTGGAAACTCACTTCCACTACGACATCGTCTACAAGCCCGGGCTACACAACAAAGCAGATGCATTGAGCCGCCCCAGACATCTAGCAGGCATCCAGCTCGACGGGATGAACCCTCTGCTCAAGGGTCTATTCCAACATGGGTACTCCGTGGACACAGAGATCGCTACAGCACAGACCAAGAAGCTGTTACAGTGGGAGAATGACTTAGCTGTATGGAAGGGTTCAGGAAAGATTTGGGTACCGAATTACGCCCCGCTACGGCAGATCCTCTTGGAGGAGTTTCACGACGTACCTTACGCGGGACATTTCGGGAGCAACAAGACGTTAGCAGGGATAGCAAAGTATTACTACTGGCCCGGGATGGCAGCAGACGTGCAGCAGTTCGTCAACTCATGCGACACGTGCCAGCGGATGAAGAGCAACAAGCAGAAAAAAGAAGGGTTACTTCAGCCTCTACCTGTACCGGAGCAGCCATGGCAGGTCGTTAGCCTCGACTTCATCACAGGACTTCCCTCGACCTCACGGGGACATGATTCCATCATCGTAGTCATCGATAAGTTCTCCAAAATGGGTCACTTCATCCCGACCAACGCCACAGCTACAGCTGAAGCAACTGCTTGCCTCTTCTTCGACCGCATCATCACCATCCACGGCATCCCCGCTACACTCATCTCAGACAGAGGCCCCAAATTCATGAGTAAGTTCTGGAAGGAGCTCATGGGATTATTGGGGACTAAACTTGCGATGTCCTCAGCATACCACCCACTGACTGACGGACAGACAGAGCGACTCAATCAGGTGGTTGAACAGTTACTGCGCACAGCTTGCAAAGATGACGTCAGCCATTGGGACACACAGTTACCGACCTTAGAGTTCGCTTATAACAATGCATCACATGCGGCCACAGGGAAAACTCCTTTCTTCCTGTGTTACGGACGGGAACCACTTACACCACAGCAGCCAACCACATCGGCACACGTCCAAGCCGCACATGACTTCGTCACCACCATGCAGCAGCTATGGGAGAAGACTCAGCGACGTCCCACCATGATGCAGAACTCCCAGAAGCAGTATGCCGATCGTCAGCGACGAGATCACTCAGTAGCAGTCAGAGATCAGGTGCTTCTTGACACGCGCAACTTGAACCTGTCTCACCTCCCATCCAAACTCCGGCCTCGCTTCTGTGGTCCTTTTCTCGTTGAGGCACAGGTGACACCAGTAACATTCCGCTTGCGCTTACCAAATACATGGAAGCTTCACAATGCTTTCCATGTCCAGCTACTGAAACCCTACAAGGACCCCAACCAACAGTTCCAGGGACGGCAGCTACCGCCACCACCACCTGTTCTCATACAGGATGAACCCGAGTACGAAGTGGAACGTGTTCTCACTCATCGGCGCCGCGGCGGCAAGGCCCTCGAGTTCCTGATACGCTGGAAGGGATACGACCCCACTGAGGACAGTTGGGTTGCAGAAGCTGATATGGGCAACGCACGCCGTGCTCTCAAGGACTATCTTGTCAAGCAGGGTGTTTCTCACGCCACCCAGCTTTGAGGGGGGGACGTGTGAGAGTACGACGGCTTATGCCAGCTATGCTTGCTTGCCTTTACTTTATCATGCTATTTCTAGCATAGGATAATTATATGCATGCATGAATTGCTTGATTTCCTAGGCTAGGTGCTTTCCTATATTTTATTATAGTTACAGCACCGAGCTAGGTTGCGTGTACCGAATTCTGGCTTTTCGGTTGCCACCGAATTGCCTTCTACCGAATTCGGGAAGGATCTGTTCGGGACGCTTCGCGACCCGCGGAACCTTCGCGTAACACCTGGTTACGGGGCCTTGTGTCGAGCCTATATATAGCCTCGTGTTGTACCCAGGTGATCATTCAATTCAATCTCTCTTTTCTGAGCTCGATCCTAGATCCTTACAATCGGGACATGAGCGACCTACAAAATCACCTTCCGGAAATTTACACGCTCACCGATCGTCGTTGAAACCGTTTGTTGAGCTCGTTCAACTCGTTGAGGACATCAGCGAGAAAGAAAAGATAGAAATGAAAATTCAGGCTCGTAACCAGGTGATACGTCGTGCTGTCTTTCTCGTGGAGCAGGACTATGGCTGCAGGCAGAACAGCGACAAGTCGCGAAACAGCATCGCCACGCGACAGCCAGCGAACATCGAAAATCCCCTGCATCTCCAAGTTTGTGGCGTGAATTACAGTTTGCAGCTCGTGGAACCTCTGGTGGACGACGCAGCTTCCGTCGATGAGCGTCGCAATGGCGCGGATCCCTTGGTCGACGATGTTGAAGGCGGGAATGTTCGTCGCCGCATCCTTGGCTGCGAGAGCCTCTTTGTAAAGGGATGGAGAAAACGACTGAACATCGGGAGAAACATCTGATAAAGAAAGGGCAAAACAAAAAGAGTATAAATGCTCACCGTTGAGCAAGGCAATGACACGCGACAAGATGCGGCACTCGCATCTTCAGTTGAACCAGCAGCCCATTCTGACTGCCGAGCATGACGTTCGCGCCATCCGTGCTGATGCCGGATATCTTGCGCATGTCAACCCCATTGCTTTCCAGATGCGCCGGCAAAACGGCGAGCAGAGACGAAGCGTCCCCCTTTTCCACGGTTAGGTGCCCGAAAATCTCGGTCACCGCCTTCTCCTCTTTCATGAAGGTTAGGTAGACGATGAGGTGCTTTCCCCTCCTCCTGTCCATGGACTCGTCGAGCTGAATCCCGAGAAAGGGGGATTCTTGGATGTACCGCATCTGACGGGCCTTCAGGTGCTTCGCCATGGCTTCGGTCATCTCCCGAAAGCCATACCTGCCAGAAAATACAAAAGAAAATAAGTAATTGCTGATGAGTATCAACACCTACACATCACATGGCAGTACTCACTCTGACTGGTAGGTGCCGATAGCCTTGTCTGGAATGTTGGGGGTCCTCATGACGTGTAGCAGTTGCACAAGGCCAACAAAGAGCGCAATAGGTGCATCGGACTTGCAGATGAAAAGAACTACTAAAAGTAGTTGTTTCAAACGCACAATCTCCCCCACCCCGTCCTCATACTCATCAATCCCTCGTTGAGCCACGTTACCACCTTCGGCGCGGGCTTTACGATCGAGTGCGTCCTGATGCTTGCGACTCAGACCATGCTTTCGCATGGTCTTCTTCTGGATGTCCACGCCACCCTCGCCCTCCTTGCCGTACTGCCAGTGTGGCGGTCCATATCTGATGCAGACGCTGCACTTCATGCACGGGCGACCATCCTTCCATTCCGATATCAGCGGCCAGGGGAAACGACGTTGCCAGATGTCGGTGCACTTCTTCTACAATTCTTCGAGAAGCGCGTCAGGATCCGGAACCAAAACTGACGGCCTGGACGGCCCTGGATCCGAAGGCACCCTGCTCGTGCCAGTAGCTGGAGTACGCGGAGTAGCAGCAGCTGCGGGAGAGGGCGACTTCCTTGCGTGATGCGAAGGTACGCGCGTCCGAGCAAACCGAAGGGTCGATTGAGTGAACTTCCCGAACTTCGGGAAGCGGGAGACGCCTGCTGTTCGGACAGCAATGACCTTGGGAGTCGCGACACACCCGGTCGTTCTAGTGGGCGTCTCGTCAAGAGGCGGATTAACAACCGGCCATGGCTCCGTGCTTGCCGTTGGTTCGTTGGAGGTAACTGGGGGCAGCTTGACTGGATCTCTTTCAGGCGTGGTGGCAGGTGGACCGCCTCTAAGAAAATCTAGACCAGTAAGTGGACAACGCGACCTAGTAGGGTCGTCATCGTCCCCACCATCCATGGCTACAGGGCCCTAGGAGGATGGTGTCAAAGTAGTAGCGAGGAGCAGGAGAAAGAATTCGCCTGTGCTAGCGAGTGAAAGGAGCGTTGGAGAGGGAGGGGGAGCCAGCCGAGCATTTTCAGCTGAATCCGGTGCATGCATAAGGTTACAACGCACCGCGGTGCCCCACTCCATCCTTCGTCCAGCGGCACGTTGGGCAACAGTTGGTGCGAGTCGCGCGAGGCGCTGCAATCCACACAACTCATGCGCTGTCATGAAAGTGGACCAGTAACAGAGAGAGATGCTCCACTATTGTCCGAATGTGGCCAAGTTGGCCAGATACGCGCCAGATTGCCAGCACTTGACTTTTGGCAGTGCGCTTCGCTGCGCTGTCACGTCAATCACGCCTACAGGTGTACTGATCGTGCCGTGACTGGCGCAGTTAACCCAAATCACGCGTCAATCACGGCAGATTGTAGAAGTCGGTTTCAGACGGAACTGATACAAATACCTGGAAAATCAGAGGTACAGCTACACGCACTTCTTTTTCATCAGACAAAAAGAAAATTCCAGATCTTATGCATCAGATTACATAGAAAAAAAAATGTCTAATTCCTAAAAAGAATCAGATTACATAGAAAAAAAAATGTCTGATTCCTAAAAAAAACAGACTAAAATGTCTGATAGCGAGGGCCCTGAGTGTAACGCAGGCCCTCATATTCGTTTTCAAGCTGTCTGATTCGCCAGACTTAGTACACATTTCTAAACTGATCAATCAGACTTGATATCATAAAAATGTCTGAAATTTCAGAGTTCAAACATATAAAAGTCTGATAAAGCAGAGTTCATATAGTAGTGAATCTTACCGATCGGCTAAAAACGAGGCGATACACCCGCGCCGCAGCACTGCTGTCACTGTTTCAGCGTGACTGACGAGACGAAACGATACTTCCAGCGCTAATTGCGGCTGTCTGTGCAGATTTCGCACAGGTACAATCGGAGTAGGTAGCCCAAACAGGATCAGGAATCAGAGTACACGGTCAGAACTATACTGTAGGCTGTATTGGGGCACTCCTTATGGGGTACAGTATTGTTAGGTTTTGCCTATACAAACCTTGTACTGTCCTCTTTCTAGTCACTCTCGTTTCCTACCTTGTGACATGGTATCAGAGCTGAATCGTTCCTAGGGCCCACCGAACGTTCCGCCCTGCCCTAACTGTTTTTTTTTTTTTTTTTTTTTTTTTTTTTTTTTTTTTTTTTTTTTTTATGCTGCCCCTGCAGCTGCGCTGCCCTTGCAGCCCGCGTGCTGCCCCTGCGACCGTGCTGCCCCTACAGCCGTGCCTGCCCTTGCAGCCCGTGGGCGCTGCCTCTGCAGCCTGCACGCCGCCCTGCCGAGCCGCGTGTCGCCCCTGCAGCCGGTGGGCACTGCCCTTGCAGCCAGCGCGCCGCCCTGCCGAGCCGCGCGTCGCCCCTGCAGCCCGTGGGCGCTGCCCCTGCGACCCGCGCGCCGCCCTGCCGAGCCGCGCGTCGCTCCTGCTCGTCGCGACGCCCCTGCGGGACCCACGCAGCGTCGCCCCTGCTTGTCACGGCGCCCCCTGGGCGCCGTCCCTGCTCGTCGCGGCGGCCCCTGGACGCCGCCCCTACTCGTCGCGGCGCCCCCGGGGCGTCGCCCCTGCTCGCCGCGGCGCCCCCTGGGCGCCGTCCCTGCTCGTCGCGGCGCCCCCTGGGCGCCATCCCTGCTCGTCGCGGCACCCCCTGGGCGCCGTCCCTGCTCGTCGCGGAGCCCCCCCCCCCCCTGCCGCGATTGCGGCCCCGCCCTGCAGCAGCTGCCGCGGAGCCCCTTGCCGTAGTCGCGGCCCCTCCCTGCAGCAGCTGCCGCGGAGCCCCCCCCCCTGCCGCCGTCGCGGCCCCGCCCTGCAGCATCTGCCGCGGACCCCCCCCCCCCCCCACCCTGCCGCATTCGCGCCCCGCCCTGCAGCAACTGCCGCGGAGCCCCCTGCCGCAGTCGCGGCCCCGCCCTGCAACAGCTGCCGCGGAGCCCCCTGCTACCGTCGCGGCCCTGCCCTACAGCAGCTGCGCGGAGCCACCTGCCGTGGTCGCGGCCCCGCCCTGCAGCAGCTGCCGCGGAGCCCCCTGCTGCTGACGCGGCCCTGCCCTGCAGCCGCTGTCGCGGAACCGCCGTCGCCGCCGTCGTGCGCCTGCCCTGCCGCCGCCCGCCGAGCGCCAGCCCTGCTCGCCCGGTGAGCGCCTGCCCTTCCTGCCCCTAGTGAGCACCTGCCCTACCCATGCTTCCCGCACGCTTGCCTTACTAGCGTACTGCTGCGCCTGCCTGCCAGCCGAGCTGCGCCGCCCAGCTGAGCAGCGCCGCCGAGCCGCGCCGAGCCGCCCAGCCGAGCCGCGTCTTGCTGTCGGGCTATGCAGCCCTGCTCTCCTGAGCCGCACTGCCCTGCCCGCGCTGCTACTGCTGCTACTGCTGTTATTGCTACTACTGATGCTACGACTGCTACTGCTGCTACTGGCGGTGGCCAGATGCAGCTCCGGTGACGTCCTCGCGAGTCTCTCACGCCCCAGCAGCTTCGTGAGTGGTAAGCTAGTTGGGGTTGTGGCGGTGGCCGTTGTGGCTGTCGCCCTTGAGCTGGTCCGTCGGGAGCGACTGGCGGTGGCCAGATGCAGCTGCAGCGGCGTCAGCGTGAGTCTCTCACGCCCCAGCAGCTTCGTGAGTGGTACGCTAGTTGGGGTTGTGGCGGTGGCCGTCGTGGCTGTCGCCCTGGAGCTGGTCAGTCGGGAGCGTCTGGCAGTGGCCAGATGCAGCTGCAGCAGCGTCCGCGCGAGACTCTTACGCCCCAGCAGCTTCGTGAGTGGTACGCTCAGAGTAGAGGGTCACGGAGTACTGCTCGCTGCCCGTACGTCATTCGCACTGGTGCTCGGGCTGGTCAGCCTTGCGGGACGATTGGTCACACAGAGTCCCGCTGCTTTGCCTGTCTGAGCGACGCCTGGCGTACAGAGTATGGCAACGCATCTGAGCTCCCCGACTGGGTGGAGCAGCTTAGGTAGAGGGTAGATATCTTTGCTCTTGACTATGATGCTATCCTCACTGCCATGTATGCATTGCCTACTAGTGCTGAGGGTGCCAGTTACCTGTGTGTGCCGCCTGACCCAGGTATAGAGTCTGCTGCTCTAGGTACTGGTGAGGCTGCTGCTCTAGGTGCTGGTGCGTCTCCTGCTCCAGGTGCCGGTGAGGCTGCTGCTCTAGGCGCTAGTGAGTCCACTACTCTAGGTACTGGTTAGTCTGCTCTCTCTTGTACTGCGCCAGCTGTGGCCTTGCACACTTTCACCCTTGACTCGGGTGCTTCCCGCTCCTTCTTTCACGACTGCACCACACTCTCGCCGCTCAGTCGGCCGGTGGCAGTCTCTCTGGCTGACCCCTCTGGGGGTCTGGTCCTTGCACACTACTCCACGGTTCTGCCGTGTCCGGCGGTCCCGTCTGGCTCTCTGTCTGGCCTCCACCTCCCCTCGTTCTCCACGAACTTGGTGAGTGGAGCTGACCTTCAGGACGCGTAGGTTGACCAGTTCACTCCTGGAGGTCAGCGGGTGACCCACTGTTCGTGTGCTCGGACCGGCCGGCACCTGCCCACGTCAGCCTGGGTCGAGCCTGTACACCCTGACTACCGTGTCTCCTCCGGTCGCTGAGTCTGGTCAGGTAACCGCGTCGGGTTAGGTGTTTGCTGGAGCGTCTCGGTCTGGTCCTGAGTCTGTCCCCTGCTCGTGTCGCCTCCTGTCTCACCAGACTCTCCTCTGGCACCACCGCCTTGGTCACCCCTCCCTGCCTCCTCTTGTCATTGGTCTTCCCCGGTCTCTCCCTCCCCTTCCCCCGGGGCCTGCCCCTACCTGCGTTCCTTACGTCAAGGGGCGGCAGCGCGCCGCTCCTCACTCCTCCGAGTTCCCTCCGACGGAGGCTCCCTTGCAGACTCTTCACATGGACGTGTGGGGCCCCGCCCGCGTCCGTGGACAGGGTCACGAGCGCTACTTTCTGCTGGTCGTTGACGACTACTCGCGTTACACCACAGTCTTCCCCTTGCGCCGCAAGGGTGAGGTCACTGAGGTACTGATCGACTGGATCCACGCTGCCTGTCGTCAGCTCAGCGAGAGTTTCGGCTCGGACCTACCTGTTCTGCGTCTGCACTCCGACAGAGGTGGAGAGTTTTCCTACGACCTTCTGCGAGCCTTCTGTCGTGCGGAGGGCATCCGCCAGACGTTCACGCTTCCGGCCTCTCCGCAGCAAAATGGGATTGCTGAGTGCCACATTGGCATGGTCATGGACATTGCTCGTACGTCCATGATCCATGCGGCTGCTCCCCATTTTCTGTGGCCGTTCGCGGTTCAGTACGCTGCGCATCAGCTCAACCTCCAGCCCCGGGTCTCCATGCAGGAGACCACACCTACTCTGCGGTGGACGGGAAAGGTTGGCGATGCGTCTGCATTCCGTGTCTGGGGATCTCGAGCTTTCGTCCGCGACTTGTCTGCGGACAAGCTGTCCTCCCGCGCTGTTCCCTGCGTCTTCCTTGGCTTCCCCCCTGACGCGCCTGGTTGGCAGTTTTACCACCCCACCTCGCGCCATTATCTGTCCTATCAGGACGTCACGTTTGACGAGTCGGTTCCTTACTACCGTCTCTTCCCCTACTGCACAGCCCCCCTCCCCCCCCCCGCCACTCTTCCTCGCGCCAGGTCCCCCCCCGGTAGACCCCCTCCCCCTCAAGGTCCTGCCCCCTCAGGTGTGTCCCAGGTAGACGCACTCGAGCCGGTCGAGGTAGCTGTTGACTCTGGCGCTGCTAGGGGTGCTGAGCCTGGGGGTGCTGAGTCTGGGGGTGCTGAGCCTGGGGGTGCTGAGCCTTGGGTTGCTGAGTCTGGGGGTCCCGAGCCTGCGCGTGTGGAGTCTGGAGGTGCTGAGCCTGGAGGTCCCTCGGGTGCTTCGTCCCGACGGGAGCCTCTCTCTCCACAGCAGCTGCGCGAGTGGTTTGCTCGGCGCTGGAGCCGTGCTGCTGGAGCTGGTACTGCTACAGGCGCTGGAGGTCCTGCTGCTGCTGGGGCTGCTGGGTGCTGGAGTTAGCGCTTCCGGTGCTGCTGGAGGTGCTACCGGAGCTGGTGGTGCTGCTGGAGTTGGAGCTGCCATTGGGGGTGCTGGTGCTGTCCCTGCTGGGTCTGGAGGCGCTGCGCGGCCGCAGCCGTACTACGTTCCGCTCCTTCAGCAGGTTCTTGGTCTTCCGCCTTCTTCTAGTCCTGCTCCTTCCTTAGATTGTCCACCGCCTGTCCAGTCACAGTCACAATTGCAGCACGCCACCCCACTGCCTGCTCCTTCTCCTTACACTGGTCCGACAGGAGGTCTTGCTGAGCGTCGTGAGCCTGCGTCTCGTCCTGCGTCGCCTGTTCGTGCTGTTGGCGCTGGTCGTCTTGGTTCGCGTCAGCGTCCTCCTCCTGTCCCTGGCACGCATTGGATGGCTCTGCGCCCTTCCACTGCTCCGCAGCGTGTCCCTCTGCCGTCTCCTCTTGCGTCCTCTCTTCCTGCCCTTTCTAGCCCTGAGTCTGACTCCCTTCGTGCTGCTAGTCCTACTATCACGCGTCTCCTGGCCACTGTTGTCACTGACCCTTCCTTTGAGTCCACTGCTGCGTCTGCCTTAATTGCTGAGCCTTTCGACTTCGCTGCTCACTGTTGTCTAGACTACGCCACTAGTCTTGTTGCTGAGTCTGAATCTGAGTCTGTCTGTCTTCCGTCCATCGAGGGTGAGTGTGCTCTTGGCACGGACGTCCTTGAGGACAGGAAGGAGGACTTTGAGTGCTTTGCAGCCGCTGTACCTCATCTCGTGTCCATGCTGATTGCACATGAGGGAGACCCGGATGCACCAGACATCCCGACCCCGCGCTCTTACGCTGAGGCGATAGAGGGTCCCTACTCCTCTCAGTGGCAGTCAGCCATGGACGCAGAGATGGCATCCTGGAAGTCCACAGGCACTTACGTCGACGAGGTTCCCCCACCTGGGGCGAACATCGTCAGTGGCATGTGGATTTTCAGGGTGAAGCGGCCGCCAGGTTCTCCGCCTGTCTTCAAGGCGCGTTACGTTGCTCGAGGCTTCAGTCAGCGACAAGGAGTTGACTTCTTCCAGACCTTCTCCCCGACCCCGAAGATGACCACTCTTCGGGTTCTGCTGCACGTCGCTACTCAGCGTGACTCTGGCTTCACTCTCTTGACTTCAGCACTGCTTTCCTACAGGGCAGCCTGCACGAAGAGATCTGGCTGCGCCGCCCACCTGGCTTCACTGGGTCATTTCCTCTTGGTACCTAGTGGAGCCTCCGGCGGCCAGTCTACGGTCTCCGCCAGGCGCCCCGCGAGTGGCACGACACAATGAGGACTATGCTTGCGGCCCTTGGGTTTGCTCCTTCCACTGCTGACCCGTCGCTGTTTCTCCGCACCGACATTACTCTGCCGCCGTTCTACATCCTCGTGTACGTCGACGACTTGGACTTTGCTACTGCTGACACTGCTGGACTCGCCCACGTGAAGTCGGAGCTGCAGAAGAGACACACGTGCACAGACCTGGGTGAACTGCGCAGCTATCTTGGCTTGCAGATCACCCGGGATAGAGCACGGCGCACCATTACCTAGACTCAGTCACACATGGTGCAGCAAATCCTTCAGCGCTTCAACTTCACGTACTCCTCGCCTCAGGCCACTCCTCTGTCTACTCGCCACTCGCTCTCAGCTCTGCCTTCGGATGAGTCCGTAGAGCCGAGTGGCCCGTACCCAGAGCTTGTTGGCTGCCTCATGTACCCGATGACCTGCACTCGACCTGACCTGGCATACCCTCTTAGCATCTTGGCATGCTATGTTGCTCCTAGGAGACACCGACCAGTGCACATGGATGCATCTAAGAGGGTGTTGCGCTACCTGTGCAGTACGTCGGGCATGGGGCTCGTGCTTGGAGGACGGACTCGAGTTTTCCTCACTAGTCACGCAGACGCTTCTTGGGTTGACGACTTGGCTACGCAGCGGTCGTCATAGGGTTACACCTTCAGCCTTGGTTCTTTGGCTTGATGATGCGCGGCGCCGTTGTCGTTGCGGCGTGAAGTCCGAGGAGTTGCATTCCAGTAACGGTGCTGTCGTGGCGATGCTGCAGGACGACCTCTTGCATGTCATCGTCATCACTTTCCGGCTCAGGTGGGGCTGGTGGTGCTGCGCCTCCACCGCTTCCGTCTCCTCCTGTTGCGCCTCCTGCTGCGCCCGCTCCTCCTCCGGATGAGTCATCGTCATCGTCGTCGTCGCGATGATTGCCTCTCGTGAACTCGCCTCTGGGGTCTTACTCCAAGATGGCCACGGTAGCTTCGTCTTTTGGCGTAGTGTAGCTGTGCCTGTCATTGGCATAAACGCTGTTCGCGTTCGTCTGCTCACCTTCGCGGAACTGCTGAAGGAAGAGCCGAGGTGGATCCCCCAGCGTGCGCGGCATTTGAATTTGCTGATAATTGATGTTGGCAGACGATACTGCACCATGCACCCCCACACGCGGAGCATGGAGGTGTCGCCCTTGGTCCCCGTCCACTTCATATGCGGGGAGAGGTTGCCGGTGATAGCGGTGGTTGATAGCAGATTGTGCACCCGCACGGTGTGGTGCATCGCGTACGTCCAGTAGATCGGCGGGAGCTTTGACTGCTTCATCAGCGCGCGCACTTTCGTCATGAGCGTGCGATTGGTACGTTCGGCTACGCTCTGCTGCTGATGCGCATAGGGGAGAGAAATGTGGTGCTCGATCCCCTTTTGTGCCAAGTAATCCTGCAGTTCCTTGCTCCTGAACTCCGCTGCGACGTTACCAGCTCTTTAACTTCTCCCCAGACTGCCGCTGCGTGTGTGCCAGCCAGAGAGGGAACACTTCGTAGGCTCTGCTGCGTGCCTCCACGTTTACGACCCACACGTAGCGCGTTCCAGCATCGACGAAGGTGAGCGTGTACAGTTCGTCGTTGATTCCGCAGTGTCCCACGTTGAGGAAGTCGCTGTAGACTTTCTCCAGTTTGGCGTAGCGGTTGGTTCCAGGTTCGAGCAGGGGGGAGGGTTGATGGCTTAGCGCGGCCTCGGGGCAGATGGTGCAGGTGCGCGGATGTGTTCCGCCTCTCACTTCGAAGCCGTCATGGCGCAGGAGTGCGCCAGGCGCGAATACACCAACCTTGATGCACTTCTCCAGTGTGACGCGCGAGGGGTGCCTGAGACGCTGATGCTAGAGCGCATCGTCGGTGCGGAATGCAGAGGTACGCATGTAGCGCGCGCGTGCTGCTTTGGGTTCTTCATCAGGTACTGGGGCAGGTGCCGCTGCCTCTTCTTCCTCTTCGTCATTTGTCGTGGTCAGCATCAGCGCGAGAAATTCCCTGTTGCGGATGATGGAGTAGGGGATGCTGGTCCCCGGGATTTTTCCAAGGACTAGTGTCGGCTCGTGCAGCTTGGGGCCAAGCCTGTAGACAGTGCGCCGCAGAGTAGATGGTTAGTTGCCCCAATCGATGGTGTCCCAGGGGTCGCGCTCCGGCTGGATGTCAGGTGGAGGTAAAGCAGGTGCAGAGCGGCGCGGTGGGCGACCAAGAGGAACAATCGCAGGTTCTGCTGTTTCTTCTGCTTCTTCTTCTTCTTCCCCCCTTTGGTCCTTGCGGGAAGCTCCCCAGCCTTCACCGGAGGTACCCCAGCCACTTGTCTCGCCTCCAGATGCGGCTCCCCATCCGCCGGTGTTGCCGCCGGTGACTGCTCCCCATCCGCCTGTGTCGCTCGTACCCCATTCGCCGGCGCTTCCCCACCCCCCTTCATTGGAGGCGTTCTCCTCGTCGTCCTCCTAGGCGATTGTTCCGCGCGACTCGGCGAGGCTTTTCTGTCGAAGCTCCTCAGCTTCGCGTCGCGCCAATTCCTCTTCTTGCGCCACCGTGAGTTTAGTCTTCGAGTCGCGCCGATGAGAGTATATCTTGCTGCCTTCTCCTTGGTGTAGGGCCGCGGTATGTCGTGCGCATCGAAGGTGCCGACACCAACGCCGCGGAGCATGCCTTGAAGGTGCTGAGATGCGGGTCCAGGGAGTGGGTGCTCCGGCGTGCTGAAGACGACGCGTGTCGCGATTTCCAGCTCCAGGTTGGGCATTCCTTCTTCAGGCGGTGCTTCACGTTCTGCTTCTGCGATGGCGGCGAGACCACGAATGGCAATCGCGCTTGTCGAGGATGTGGGCGTGTGACAGTCCCTACAGACACCGTCTGGGTCAGGGTCGTGAAGCGCCAACTCGCGTGGGTGTGGGTGATGGGGCACCCATGGTCACCCATCCGGATGCTTCCAGTTGCGGCGATGGATGTGTTCGAAGCGCAGGGGAACGAGATCGATCGGTTCCTGTGAGTCGCCACTGCAGTCGGGAATATCGAAATCGAGAACGTAGACTCCATTCTCGGCGTGGGCTCGTCCGATCTGCTTCCCCTCTTGTTCGGCATCATGAAGTGGAGCAGGATGTCGCGCGTCTTAGGGTCGGTGCTGAGGTCAACTCCGCAATCCATGAGCTGCGCCGCTGAGAGGAGATTGAAGCGTAGATTCTTAACGATCAGCACGTCGTTCAGCGTGATTCGCGTCCTGCTCCCGTGTGCCTTGAGCACAACGATGGCTTGCGCGCTTGCGCGCAGGCGCGTGTTGTTCGCCACGGTAACATACGTGACGGCGGGGGTGGCGACGGCATTGGACATGTAACGCTCGGAGCCCACCATGTGCTTCCCACAGCAGCTATCCAGGTACCACGTATTACAGCGCCTGTTGTCGTTACGCGCGAGCAGCGCCACTCGCGGAGTAACGATGTGCGGTGTGTCAACCTTTAGAAATTGTTCATGCGCAATCCAATCGATCGGTGCTGGCCGCATATCAGGTACGTACGGGGGGCTTTCAAGCAGCGGGACTGGGAGGTTCTAGTCCTGTTTGTCGTCGTCGCTGAAGTCCTGATGCGTGCTGAAAGGATTGTTGTTCGAGAACGCTCCGATTGGGTGAGGCGCCGGCTCAGGTGACGGTGAGTGTGCGCGCGGACGACGGGATCCACTTGTCATTGTCATGTTCCCCATGACATTGCGGACGAGCGCAGTCTGTGACGGCTGCTGCTGCTGCTGATGCTGAAATGTTGAGTTCAGGTTGCACGATGGGGGTTGATACCCCTGGGCGGGACGCATGTCGTTTCGTGCGTCTTGTTGGCCGGACCAAGTGCTCGGGTTGGTCTGGCGAGGGCGAGATCGGGATTTGCATCGATCTGCCAGGTGCCCAAAGTTTCTGCAGATTTTGCAGTAGAGGCGCCGCGACCGTCGCTCTTCAGTGTTGTCGGCGTAGAAGGCGAGGCGTTCCCTGTCTCGTCGCGACGTTGGTCGCTGTCAGAAAGAAGCAGTAGAAAGTTTAGAACAAGAAAGAGGGTTTGCACTAGCAGCAGTTGGCATACATATAGGAAACCCTAATTGGGTTGTACTCGCTATAGAGTACCCCACTGCAGGCTAGACAATAATAACATTCTGACTCACCCCCATAGCCAAAGTGGGGTGTAATCAGCACAATGAGCAAGCATCGCAGTAGTTCACAATTATAAGCAAAGCTAGTGGTAGTCACAGCGGGCAAGTGAGGAGGAGGAGGGACTGTGAGAGGAGAGAAGATGGGAGACGACGGCTGAAGCTGCAGACACACAGGCAACAGGAGCGGCTGGCACAGTGGCTACCGGGACAGCGCCCCGGACTACTGGAGTAACTGGCTCACGGGCTACGAGGAGCTACAGGAGCAACGGACCCACGGGCGACAGGCGCAGCAGACTCTCTGGGCTACCAGGACAGCGCCCCGGACTACAGGTGCTGCGGACGACAAGACGGCAGCCTCCTCTCAGCCTCCCCAAACAGTCCCACCCCCCTGACACACACCCCCTGCAGAAACCCTAGCTTCACTTCCACGTCACCCCCCAAGCTCCACTCCCCGCGGATCCCACACCTCCACCCCCCTCAGCAGCAGCTGCAGCAGTGGGAGACGAACAAGGAGGAGGGGAACACCACACCCCCGTGCTTGCCACCCCACACCCCCCACCACCGCAGAACGGACGGCGGCACGGGAGGAATGGGCAGCACGGGGGGGGGGGGGGGGGGGACGGGACAGGAGGGGCCGCGCGCTCCTCCCCAGGGCGCCACGACGAGTGACGGGAGGGGGGGACGCGCGGCCCCCCAGGGCGCCGCGACGGGCGACGGGAGGGGCGACGCGCGGCCCCCCAGGGCGCCGCGACGGGGCAGCGGGGGGTCGCGCGCGGCTCCCCAGGGCGGCGCGACCGTCGACGGGGCAGCGGGGGGTCGCGCGCGGCTCCCCAGGGCGGCGCGACCGTCGACGGGGCAGCGGGGGGTCGCGCGCGGTTCCCCAGGGCAGCGCGACGGGACGGCAAGGGCCGCGCGCGCCTCGCCAGGGCGCCACGACGGACGGACGGGGGGCGCGCGCGCCTCGCCAGGGCGCCACGACGGGACGGAAGGCGCGCGCGCCTCGCCAGGGCGCGCCAGGAAGAAAACGGGCCGCGCTCCCGGAAGAAACCGGGCCGCGCGCCAAACAGGAAAACCGGAAAAAAGGGTAGCGCGCCCGGGGCACGCGACAGCAGTAGAGCAGCGGAAGCATATAGGTGGCGGGCCCACCCACAGGATCGACCCAAGGGGATCGACCTGCTCTGATAGCATGTCAGAAAGAAGCAGTAGAAAGTTTAGAACAAGAAAGAGGGTTTGCACTAGCAGCAGTTGGCATACATATAGGAAACCCTAATTGGGTTGTACTCGCTATAGAGTACCCCACTGCAGGCTAGACAATAATAACATTCTGACAGTCGCTGCTGGTCCATATCCCGTTGTTCGTCGAGGAAGGTGGCGCAAAGGGCGGCCTCCGAGATGACCCCCTGCTGTCGGAGAAGGCCGCCACTCTGGGCCGAGCCCTTGAAGCATAATGTTCACGAAGATTTCTTTGGAAATGTTCTTTGCAGCTTCGCGATTTGATCACGGAGGCTCCGACAGCGATTGATGTAGCTGTTGACCTTCTCCCCAGGAGCCATTTTTGTCCCCATTAGCTGCTGGAGCAGGCGGCTCGAGGACACTGAGTCCTTTGGTTGGTAGACTCCGTTCAGGTGGCGCCAAGCGTCGAGAGCAGGAGCAGCTGTGGTCTTGTACGATCGAATGTTCAGCTGTTCCGCCGGCGACATGTTGCGCAGTAAGACCCTGTACGCCATCAAGGACTCATTGTAGTATTTTTCGCTGGCGTCGTCAGTGTCTTCGGTAGGTCCCGAGTAGCTCCCGTCGAAATAGTGAAAAATCTGCGTGTTTTGCAGCAGCAGCTCCAGCTCGAAGCTCCAGGTATAGAAGTCTCTACCGTCAAAGCACACACTTGTCTTAATTTTTGATATGCTAAAAAACCTTGACCTTAATAGCAGAGTGAATGTAAAAGCTTGAGATGATAAAAACATGCAAATACAACACAATAAATAAGAGCACAGTGGAATATGAAACGACCTAGCTAGCCATGCGAAATGACAGGGGTACATTCCCTTATTACAGCGAAATTCAACCGTGCGACTCCAGGTGGTTACGAAACTGTTCGGCAGAATCCTCGCCACTACTGCTGCCTGATGCTGTCTGCCCGACGGTCCAGATGCTTTCGTAACCGTGCGACCCTCCGTGTCACTTCCGCCTTTTCGACTTCAGCCTTGGTACCGTGTGCTTCGATTGCTGCGGTAAGGAATGCAGAGTGGTTCGTTCATTTTCCACTATTCGTAACATCCCTTAGCAAAGATTACACTGAAGAGCGTACAGCCCCTCCCCCCTCCCCCCCCCCCCCCCCCCCTCTCCCCCCCTCCCTCCCTCCCTCCCAGTAATCCGTTGGTTCGTGATTTCCGATAATCATGCAAGTACCTAAGTTTCCTTCCGTGCAGTCTGTTCGTTCGCAGCAGTCCCGTGTCTGATTGCTGAGTGTTGTATGTCCCTTGCCAGCACGCCATGAAAACTCACACTGCTGTTGCCGGGAAAAATTTCCGAAACTCATGGTTACACTGGTCCAAAAGTGTAATGAAAAAAATCACACTGTTCAGAAGGGTTTCCGAGATAGCTACACTGCCAATCGTGAGTAGGCAAAATCCAAACCTAAGCCCAGCAATGTGGGTGTTTTGATGGTCGTTTCGGCCGCGAACTTCATCACCCCTATGAAAATGCCATGTGGCACCTCTTTGGCCACTTGCAGCGGAAGATTCACCAGCACGTGGCGACAGCGAAATAGTGGGAGGGGGGAAATCTCGGCAGATTGTAAGTGAAAGTACCGCGAAATTTCATCGAGGGAGAAATTCTCGCGATATTCTTCCGTATTGCAGCTACTCGCACAGTGGTAGGCTGCTCAAGAGCGTGCTGAGGGGAGACGTAGCAGGAAAGATGGCTGTGGCTGGAGGGGCAGGTGGGGAAGGAAGTGCTGGCCACGCAGGTGAAATCACTCGTAGAAAAAGGAAACAAGGCCTAAACCCTGACATTAGGATGCAAGCACCAGCCCACAACCACCTGCTGTGCAGAAAACGCTCCCACCATCATCCCACTCCCACCAATCTCTGCCATGCAAGATAGGAAGGAAGCTTGCTGGAGCAGGGTCAAGACAGCCAGGCTACATGCAAGACATACTGCAGTCAAATGCAGAGTCCTGCCGCGGGGGCGGATTTCAAACAACTTAATGGTGGCAGGCAGTGTGGGTTGTGTGATCACCTTATTTTTATTAGGTAATTGTACAGCAATTTCTAGATTCGCATGAATGATTATCTGTAATAGTTGAATTGGGCAAGTGGCCTTGTGACATATATAAAAATTTCCGTTTGGTTTCTTTATGAATTCTACCTAGAACCTGGTTCATGTAGATGAGGTAGCGTGCAAGGTCGTAAATTTTGTCGCTCTAGGCTTACTTTAGCGAGAATGTTCCGAAGTGCTCGCTTCATCTGGTTCGGCCTAGACGCTTGGACTGAAGCACTTACAAGTCGCCTTCACAAATTTCTCCACAATTCCGAGCCTCGTTTACTGCGAGATCCTCGCCCATATGGCCTCCGCCTATTACCGTATTACCCCGGATATAAGCGCACCTGCGCTTATAATCAAACAGTGTTTTTTAGGGGGGTGCGCTTATAACTGAGTCAAATCTATAAGCGCATTGTTAAACTAAGAGGAGAGGAAAATGGGTTCGACTAGGTCAAGGGGGGGTACAAGTAGAATGACGAGAGAAAAGTTGTACCCC
Organism: Closterium sp. Naga37s-1; assembly: GCA_947471745.1. Lineage (NCBI taxonomy): Eukaryota > Viridiplantae > Streptophyta > Zygnematophyceae > Desmidiales > Closteriaceae > Closterium > Closterium sp. Naga37s-1. Next base: position 715,135 of record CANJKZ010000830.1, read on the forward strand.
CTAAGATGCATCGCATTATAGGCTAAGTAAGACCTATGATATAACTTTGACACACCCCCATAGCCAAAGTGAGAGGGATCAAAATGACCAAGACAAGCAAGTGGTCACAAGACCAGTCAAGCAAGGGAACAAAGCAAAGCTCAGGGTGGATCTCAAAGACACGACACAATCTGAGCACAAGCAAGCGGCCAGAAGGCCAGTTCACATGCAGAGGTATAATAGCAAGGCAGTATACTGATCACAACCTAGCAAGAGGAAACATGCAGGTATAAAGATATATATCAGTGTACAACAAGAGCAAGTCAAGCAACCAGCAAGTGAGGCAGAGTGGGCACAAGCCCAAGAGCAGTGCAGAAACGCTGATGATCACCAAACCCAAGGGCCTTGGTGAAGACATCAGCATTGTTGGCCCGAAAGGCCACGTAAGCAAGGCGCAGCTGACCACGCTGCTGCAGCTCACGCGCAAGAAAGTAGCGAAGAGCAATGTGCTTCGTTCTGTGCTCCAGTCTCTGTTCGCGACACAAGGCAAGCATTGTCAGAACTAGCAGTAGAAAGTAAGAATGAAGAAAGGAGGGTTTGCACTAGCAGCAGTTGGCATACATATAGGAAACCCTAATTGGGTTGTACTCGCTATAGAGTACCCCACTGCAGGCTAGACAATTATAACATTCTGACACACCCCCATAGCCAAAGTGGGGTGTAATCAGCACAATGAGCAAGCATAGCAGTAGTTCACAATTATGAGCAAAGCTAGTGGTAGTCACAGCGGGCAAGTGAGGAGGAGGAGGGACTGTAAGAGGAGAGAAGATGGGAGACGACGGCTGAAGCTGCAGACACACGGGCAACAGGAGCGGCTGGCACAGTGGCTACCGAGACAGCGCCCCGGACTACTGGAGTAACTGGCTCACGGGCTACGAGGAGCTACAGGAGCAACGGACCCACGGGCGACAGGCGCAGCAGGCTCTCTGGGCTACCAGGACAGCGCCCCGGACTACAGGTGCTGCGGACGACAAGACGGCAGCCTCCTCTCAGCCTCCCCAAACAGTCCCACCCCCCTGATACACACCCCCTGCTTCACCCCTAGCTCCACTCCCCCTTCACCCCTTAGTACCACTCCGACGGCTCCAACAGATCCACCCCCCTCAGCGGCAGCTGCAGCACTGGGAGATGGAGGAGGAGGAGGAGCAGGGGACGGCACACAGAAACTGCACCCCCATACCCCCCACCCCAAACCCTAATTCAGGAGAACGGGCAGCAGCAGGGGTGGGGCGCCGTCAGAAGCACGAGGGACAGCGGGCAGCGCAGGGGAAGAGGAAACAGGGCGCCCACGGGCCTGGCGCAGCCCGTACGAACCGCGTGCGGGCGGCCCGAGGCGCGCCCTGGCCTGGCGCAGCCCGTACGGGCCGCGCGCGGGCCTGGCGCTGCCCGTACGGGCCGCGCGCGGGCCTGGCGCAGCCCGTACGGGCCGCGCGCAGGTTGTACGGGCCGCGCGCGGGCCCTACGCAGGTCGCGCAGGCCGCGACGGGCGACGGGGGGCGACGCGCGGGTCCCCGTCGCCCGTCGCAGCGCCTCTCGGGAGCGACGCGCGGAGTGACGGGGCAGAAAGCCGCCGCGCGCCTCGGGGCGCACGGTGGGCAGAAAACCGCCGCGCGCCTCGGGGCGCACGGCGGGCAGAAAACCGCCGCACGCTCCGAGCGCGCGGCGGGATGAAAAATCCGTCGCACGCCACGGGGCGTGCAACACACAGAGTAGCAGTAGCAGCGGAAGCAGTGAGGTGGTGGGCCCACCCACAGGATCGACCCAGGAGGGTCGACCTGCTCTGATAGCATGTCAGAACTAGCAGTAGAAAGTAAGAATGAAGAAAGGAGGGTTTGCACTAGCAGCAGTTGGCATACATATAGGAAACCCTAATTGGGTTGTATTCGCTATAGAGTACCCCACTGCAGGCTAGACAATTATAACATTCTGACAAGCATTGCCTTGTTGTCGACGTACAGAACCGGAGGAGAACGAGGCCGCTCCCCCAAGTCGGTCAGCAGGTAGGCCAGCCAGCGTAGCTCCTGTGCAGCCATGGCCCCAGCGTAGATCTTGGCCTCGCACCTGGAGCCAAGCACAGAAGAAGAACGAGTGGACCTCCACGAGACAGAACCAGAGCCAAGACTGAAGGTGTAACCCTGTGACGAACGCTGAGTCGCCTGGTCGTCGGCCCAAGAAGCGTCAGAGTGTCCTACGAGTACCACTGAACCCTGTCCTCCAAGCACGAGCCCCATGCCCGATGTACTGCACAAGTAACGCAGTAACCTCTTCGCAGCATCAAAGTGCACCTTTCGGTGTCTACCGGGTGCCACGTAGCGAGCCAAAAGGCTCAGAGGGTACGCGAGGTCAGGTCGTATGCACGTCATCAGGTACATGAGGAAACCCACAAGCTCTGGGTACGGACCACTCGGCTCTACGGACTCGTCCGAAGGTGGAGCTGAGAGCGAGTGGCTGGTAGACAGAGGAGTGGGTGTCAGAATCCCAGCCACTAACCACTGGGATAGAAGGGCTTGTTTGTGTAGAGGGTGAGTGCGCCCATAACCCCCCAGGCCGACGTGCCTGTAACCCTTCCCTAGGATCAATCGGGGATCACCAGTAGACCTCTCACACCCCCCCGCACTGGGATGCCCGAAGTGCACACACCGGGATTCGAACCCGAGACCTTCACTCTGATACCATGTCAGAATCCCAGCCACTAACCACTGGGATAAAAGGGCTTGTTTGTGTAGCGGGTGAGTGCGCCCATAACCCCCCAGGCCGACGTGCCTGTAACCCTTCCCTAGGATCAATCGGTGATCACCAGTGGACCTCTGACAGTGGGCTGTGGCGAGGACCACGAGAAGCCGAATCGCTGAAGGATCTGGTGCACCATGTGTGACTGAGTCAGGGTGATGGTGCGCCGTGCTCTGTCCCGGGTGATCTGCAATCCAAGATAGCTCCGCAGCTCACCCAGGTCAGTGCAGGTGTGTCTCTCTTGTAGCTCTGCCTTCACTAGGGCCACTGCCTCAGTGTCAGCAGTAGCAAAAACCAAGTCGACGACGTACACGAGGATGTAGAACGGCGGCAGAGTAGTGTCGGTGCGTAGAAACAGCGACGGGTCAGCAGTCGAAGGAGCAAACCCAAGAGCCGCAAGAGTCGTCCTCAGTGTGTCGTGCCACTCGCGGGGCGCCTGACGCAGGCCGTACACTGGTCGCCGTAGGATCCACTGGGTACCCTCAGGAAACGACCCACTGAAGCCCTCTGGACGGCGCAACCAGATGGCCTCGTGAAGGCTACCCTGTAGGAAAGCTGTGGAGAAGTCGAGGGAGTGCAGCTCGTAGTCGCGCTGTGCTGCAACGTGCAGCAACATCCACATAGTGGTCATCTTCGGGGTAGGGGAGTAGGTCTGAAAGAAGTCGACTCCCGCCCGCTGACTGAAGCCTCGCGCAACGTAACGTGCCTTGTAGGCAGGCAGAGAACCCGGCAGCCGCTTCACTCTGAAAATCCACATGCCACTGACAATGTTCGCCCTAGGTGGGGGAACCTCGTCGACGTAGGTGCCTGTGGACTTCCAGGAAGCCATCTCTGCGTCCATGGCTGTCTGCCACTGAGAGGAGTACTCACCCAAAATCGCCTCTCTGTAAGAGCGCGGGGTGGGGATGTCAAGTACACTCGGATCTCCCTCAGGGGCAAGCAGCATGGTCGCAAGATGGGGTGAAGCGGCAGCAAGGCACTCCAGCTCCTCCTGCATGTCCTCAAGAACGTCACAACCAAGGGCAATACAGCCAAGGGCACTCTCACCCCCGACGGACGGAGGACAGGCAGGTACAGGGTTAGAAACAAGGCTCGCAAGGTAGTCTAGGCGGTACACAGCAGCAAAGTCAACGAGCTCAGCGACTAAGGCAGACGCAGCAGGAGACGAGAACGAAGAATCAGTCAGCACCGTAGCAAGAAAGCGAGTAACGGTCGGTCTGGACGCACGAGTAAGGTCAGACGGAGGGTCAGCAACGTCAGGAAGAGAGGACGCAGGAGGTAACGGCAGGACAACATGCTGTGGAACAGAGGAAGGTCGGAGTGTCATATCGTGAGTGCCTGTGACAGCCGGAGCACGCTGACGACGAACACGAGGAACACGAGTATGGACAGCGGTTCTAGGCTCAGGCTCAAGGTCAAAGCTAGACTCAGGCTCTCGACGCTCAGGGGTGGAAGCACGAGTCTCTGGCTCTCGACGCTCAGACAGGGACTGTGTCACCGCAGTGTAAGGAGTTGGAGCGGGCAGTGGGGAGTGCGGTAGCAGCGGCAGCTGAGACTGGTCGGTCGGTGGAAACAGTAACGGAGGAGTAGTACCTGCCATAGGGAAGTCAGTAGCACCTGGCGGAAGACTGAGAAGGTGGCGAAGAGCACCAGCAGCTCCCGTACCTCCAACACGAGCAGCTCCACCTGCACTCCCAGCAGCACCTCCAGCACCAGTAGCACCAGCACCTCCAGCACATCCAACACCACTAGCTTCGGCAGCTCCAGCACCTCTGGTACGAGTACCTCCAGGACCCGCAGCTCCAGCACCTCCAGTACCTCCAGCTCCAGCTCCAGCGCCTCCAGCACCAGCAGTACCTCCAGCACCTCCAGTGCCACCAGCTCCATTAGCACCTCCAGTACCTCCAACACCAGCAGTACCACCTGCTCCGGCAGCTCCAGCACCTCAAGAACGAGCACCTCCAGGACCAGCAGCTCCAGCACTTCCAGTGTCAGCAGCTCCAGTAGCACCTCTAGCACCTCCAGCACCAGCAGTACCACCTGCTCCGGCAACTCCAGCACCTCGAGTACGAGCACCTCCAGGACCAGCAGCTCCAACACCTCCAGTACCCCCAGCTCCAGCGCCTCCAGCACTAGCAACACCAGCACCTCCAAGGTCTAGTAGCTCCAGCACCAGTAGGACTGTACCCTCCACCACCAGGACTGCCTCGCCGAACGACCCACGCACGAATCGCCTGCAGCGAGAGTGCCTCAAGTTGAGCAGGCTGCGGTGGCTGTCCAGCTCCAGCACCTCCAGTAGTGGTAGCTCTAGCACCTCCAGCACCAGAAGCACCTCTAGTACCTCCAGCTTCAGGACCTCCAACAGGGTCACCCACAACTCCACCGCCACTAGGACTCGCAACACCCCCAGAGTCAGCACCCCCACTCGCAGCACCCCCAGATTCGGCACCCCTAGGCACAGCACCTCCAGAACCCTCACCCTCTGTCTCAACACGTGTAGTCTCAGCTCCAGAGTCCACAGCAGCAGGCTGCAGAGGGGGCGAAGACGGTCGAGGCGGAAAACCCGGGGGGGTCTTGAAGCGTGGAGAGCGGCAAGTGGCCGCCGTGTCGTCCGCAACTGGGTCACCCCCCTCAGCTGGGCCAGAGGAGTCAGAGAGATCTCCACTGGCTCATCCAAGGGGGGTGGGTCGACCTGAGACAAACCTGATGAAGCAGGACCCTGTGGGGGGAGGGGGTCTACCGGGGGGGGACTGGCACCAGGAAGAGGGGTGCTAGGGGAACCGGGTGGGACGCGTGAGGGTGTAACCGGTAGAAACAGACCGACTCGCCAAAAGGTGACGTCCTGGGAGGCGAAGACTCGACGCGAGCGCGGGTGGTAGAACTGCCACGACGGGGCGTCAGTGGGGAAGCCAAGGAAGACGCAGCGGAGAGTGCGGGAGGAGAGCTTGCTCGCGTGGTATCACGAACAAGAGAGAGCGCGCCCCAGACCCAAAACACTGACGCATCGCCAGCCTTCCCCGTCCACCGGAGTGTGGGCGAGGTCTCTGGCTCCAAGACACGGGGCCAGAGGTTGAGCTGATGCGCAGCGTATCGGACCGCAAACGACCACAGAAAATAGGGAGCATCCGCATGGATCATGGAGGTACGAGTAACCTCCATGACCAAGCCTATACGACGCTCAGCAATCCCATTCTGCTGAGGAGAGGCCGGAAGCAAGAACGTCTGGCGGATGCCCTCGTCTCGACAGAACCCCGCAAGGAGGTCAGAAGAGAACTCACCGCCCCTGTCAGAGTGCAGACGCAGTGTGAAAGATAGAACGAGGAATGGTTGCATTGAGCAGCATGAGGAGTACAAGTAGGAAACCCTAAAGTGTTGTACCCCATATGAACTACCCCACTACAGCCTCCACAGACTACAGCATATAAGTTTGACACACCCCCATAGGCAAACTGGGGGAGAACAAGAGGTCACAAGACCAGTCAAGAGAAGCAAAGCAAGCTCAACAAACAAGCAAATGGCCCAAGGCCAGTTCACATGCAAGTGTATATAAAGGCGAACAAACAATACAGTGATCACAACCTAGCAAGTGTAAGCATGCAGGTATATGAATAAAGATTACAGTACAAGCAAAGTCAAGAGGTAAGCAAGTGAGGCCCTGTAGGCACAAGGCCTAGAACAGTACAGAAACGCTGATGATCACAAGGCTGAAGTGCCTTGGTGAAGACATCAGCAGTGTTGGCCCGAGTGGCCACGTAAGCAAGACAAAGCTGACCATGCTGCTGCAACTCTCGAGCAAGGAAGTAGAGCAGAGCGATGTGCTTCGTCCTATGCTCCAGTCAGTGCTCCTGACACAAGGCAATCATGGCCTTGTTGTCGACGTACAGCACTAGAGGAGAACGAGGCGGCTCTCCCAGGTCTGTCAGCAGGTAGGTGAGCCAGCGTAACTCCTGTGCAGCTATGGCCCCTGCGTAGGTCTCAGCCTCACAGCTGAAGCTGAGAACAGAAGACGAGCTTGTAGACCGCCAAGAAACAGAGCCGGAGCCAAGGCTGAAAGTGTAACCCTGTGACAACCACTGCGTAGCCAGGTCGTCAGCCCAGGAAGCGTCTGCGTGACCAGTGAGGACAACTCGAGCCCGTCCTCCAAGCACGAGCCCCATGCCCGACGTACTGCACAAGTAGCGCAACACCCTCTTAGCGGCATCCATGTGCTCCTTCCTGTGTCTCCCAGGAGCAACATAGCGTGCCAGGATGCTAAGAGGGTATGCCAGGTCAGGTCGAGTGCAGGTCATCAGGTATATGAGGCAACCCGCAAGCTCTAGATACGGGCCACTCGGCTCTACGGACTCATCCGAAGGTAGAGCTTAGAGCGAGTGGAGAGTAGGCAGAGGAGTGGGCTGTGGCAAGGAGTACGTGAAGCCGAAGCGCTGAAGGACCTGCTGCACCATGTGTGACTGAGTCAAAGTAATGGTGCGCTGTGCTATGTCCCGGGTGATCCGCAAGCCAAGATAGCTGCGCAGCTCACCCAGGTCTGTGCACGTGTGTCTCTTCTTCACGTGGGCGAGTCCCTCAGTGTCAGAAGTAGCAAAGACCAAGTCGTCGACGTACACAAGGACGTAGAACAGCGGCAGAGAGGTGTCGGTGCGTAGAAACAGCGACGGGTCAGCAGTGGAAGGTGCAAAGCCAAGAGCTGCAAGGGTCGTCCTCAGTGTGTCGTGCCACTTATGGGGCGCCTGGCGGAGACCGTAGACTGGCCGCCGGGGCTCCACTGGGTACCAGCAGGAAACGACCTAGTGAAGCCAGGTGGGCGGCGCAGCCAGATCTCCTCGTGCAGGCTGCCCTGTAGGAAAGCAGTGCTGAAGTTAAGAGAGTGCAGCTCGTAGTCACGCTGAGCAGCTACATGGAGCAGAACCCGAAGAGTGGTCATCTTTGGGGTGGGGGAGAAGGTCTGGAAGAATTCAACTCCCTCTCGCTGGCTGAAGCCTCGAGCAACGTAACGCGCCTTGAAGACAGGCGGAGAACCCGGCGGCCGCTTCACCCTGAAAATCCACATGCCACTAACGATGTTCACCCCAAGGGGTGCCTGTGGACTTCCAGGAAGCCATCTTTGCGTCCATGGCTGTCTGCCACTGAGAGGAGTAGGGACCTTCTATCGCCTCTGCGTAAGAGCGCGGGGTCGGGATGTCTGGTGCATCCGGGTCTCCCTCAGGTGCAATCAGCATGGACACGAGATGAGGTAAAGCAGTGGCACAGCACTCAAACTCCTCCTGCCTGTCCTCAAGGACGTCCGTGCCAAGAGCACACTCACCCCCGACGGACGGAGGACAGACAGACTCAGACTCAGACTCAGCAACAAGGCTAGCGGCATAGTCTAGACGACAGGCGGCAGCAAAGTCAACAAGCTCAGCAACTAGAGCAGACGCAGCAGAGGACTGAAACGAAGGGTCAGTGACAGTAGGACTAGCAGCACGAAGGGAGTCAGACTCCGGGTCCGGACCTTCACCAAGAGAGGACGCAGGACGAGACGGCAGAGGGACGCGCAGTGGAGCAGTAGAAGGACGAAGTGCCATCCGGTGCGTGCCTGGGACAGGAGGAGGACGCGGACGCGGGACACGACTATCAGTGCAAACAGTGCGAACAGTGCAAACAGGCGACGACGGACGAGACTCAGGGGACGTAGGACGAGACTCAGGCTCACAACACTCCGTAAGACCTCCAGTCGGCCCAGAGTAAGGAGAAGGACCAGGCAGTGGAGAGGCTGGCTCTAGCTGCGACTGCGGCTGGGCAGGCTGTGGACACAGTAAGGGAAGAGTGGGACTAGTAGAAGGCGGGAGGCCAAGAACCTGCTGAAGAAGCGGCCGCGGCCGCGCAACGCCTCCAGAACCAGCAGAGACAGCACTAGTACCCCCAGCTCCAGGGTCTCCAGCTCCTACTCCCGCAGCACCGCCAGCCCCAGCACCTCCAGCAGCTCCAGCTCCAGTAGCACCTCCAACAGCAACTCCTGCAGCACCTCCAGCCCCAGCAGCTCCAGTACCTCCAGTACGAGCACCTCCGGGACCAGCGGCTCCAGCACCTCCAGCAGCACCAGCACCAGCAGTACCTCCAGCAGCTCCAGCTCCGGCAGCACCTCGAGCTCCAGCAGCTCCAGCTCCTCCAGCAGCTCCAGCACTAGCAGCACCTCCAGCAGCTCCAGCTCCGGCAGCACCTCCAGCTCCAGCAGCTCCAGCTCCTCCAGCAGCTCCAGCACCAGCAGTACCTTTAACAGCTCCAGCTCCAGCAGCACCTCCACCAGCAGGACCTCCAGCAGCTCTAGCAGGACCTCCAGCAGGTTCAGTCTCCAGCGGCAAGCAAACCACTCGCGCAGCTGCGGTGGAGAGAGAGGCTCCCGCCGAGACGAAGCACCTGCAGGAACTCCAGCAGACTCAGCACCCCCAGTCTCAGCAACCCCAGGCTCAGCACCCTCAGACTCCGCACCCTCAGACTCAGCAACCCCAGGTGCAGCACCCCCAGACTCCACACGCTCAGGCTCAGCACCCCCAGGCTCCACACGCTCAGACTCAGCACCCCCAGGCTCCGCACGCTCAGGCTCAGCACCCCCAGGCTCCACACGCCCAGGCTCAGCACCCCTAAGCTCCGCACGCTCAGGCTCAGCACCCCCAGCAGCACCACCAGAGTCAACCGCTACCTCGACAGGCTCGACAGCGTCTACCTGGGACACACCTGAGGGAGCAGGACCCTGAGGGGGGAGGGGGTCTACCGGAGGAGGACCTGGGGCAAGGAAGAGCAGCGGGGGGGGGAGAGAGGCAGTGCGGTAGGGGAACAGACGGTAAAAGGGAACCGACTCGTTGAACGTGACGTCCTGAGAGGGCAGGACACGGCACGAGGTGGGGTGGTAAAACTGCCAGTCAAGCGCGTCAGGGACAAAGCCAAGGAAGACGCAGGGAATAGCATGGGCGGAGAGCTTGTCCGCAGTAGTATCGCGGACAAAGGCACGAGAACCCCAGACCCGAAACACAGACGCATCGCCAACCTTCTCCGTCCAACGCAGTGTGGGCGAGGTCTCCGGCAAGGAGACACGGGGCCAGAGGTTGAGCTGATGCGCAGCGTAACGGACCGTAAACGGCCACAGAAAATGGGGGGCAGCCGCATGGACCATGGAGGTACGAGCGACCTCCATGACTAATCCAATGCGGCGCTCAGCAATCCCATTCTGCTGCGGAGAGGCCGGAAGCGTGAAGGTCTGGCGAATGCCGTGCCCACGACAAAAGTCCCGCACGAGGTCGGAGGAAAACTCACCACCTCTGTCAGAGTGCAGACGCAGGACGGGAAAGTCCGTCCTGAACCGCTCGCGGAGCTGGAGACGGGCAGCGCGGATCCAAGGGATCAAAACATCAGGGACCTCACCCTTGGTGCGCAAGGGGAAGACCGTGGTGTAACGCGTGTAGTCGTCAACGACCAGCAAAAAGTACCGCTCTCGGTCCTGTCCACGAACGCGGGCTGGGCCCCGCACGTCCATGTGGAGGGTCTGCAGGGGAGCAGTCATCGGGGGAAACGAGGAGGAGTGAGGAGCGGCGCGCTGCCATCCCTCGACACAGGGAAGACAGGGAGGAGCAGGCGAGGGTGGGAGGGGAGGGAGAACCTTGGGAAGACCAGAGACAAGGAAAAAGCGGTGCATGCCACGAAGGCGCTGCACCGAGGGGTGACCAAGACGGTGGTGCCAAAGGACGGTCTAGTGCGACAAAGCGCGACACGAGCAGGGGGCCGCTAGCTGACCTGACGCGGACGCAGACGCAGACGCAGCTACCCGAGGGGACACAATAGTCAGTGTATACAGACTCGAGCCAGGCGCACGGGTAAACGTGGCTAGGTGTCGGCCCGTCCGGGAGCACGTACAGTGGGTCACACGCTGACCTCCAGGAGTGAACTGGTCAACCAACGCATCCTAGAGGTCAGCTCCACTCACCAAGTTCGTAGAGAACGAGGGGAGGTGAAACCTTGGCTAGAATTTAGGACTTGAAAAGAGGACTTGATTAAAGCGAAACAAGAGTACAAGTAGTGACTAGGCAAGCTGTGAGGATCTAGGATCAGGCTCAGAAAAGAGAATGTAAATTGAATTATCCACCTGGATACAACACTAGGCTATATATAGTCTCGACACAAGGCCAGTTACCCAGGTGTTACGCGAATGTTCTGAGGGTCGCGAAGCGTCCCGAACAGAACCTTCCCGAACCCAATAGAAAGCAATTCGGTGGAAACCGAATAGGCTTGAGTTCGGTACACATAACCTGGTTCGGTGCTATAACTATAATAAAATACAGGAATGCACCTAACCTGGGAAATCAAGCATATCTATGCATGATAAATAAAACTCAAGCTAGATATAGCATAATAAAGTCTAGGCAAGCTAGCAAAGCCAGCATAAGCTGTCGTACTCTCACATGTCCCCCCCTCAAAGCTGGGTGGCGTGAGAAACACCCTGCTTGACAAGATAGTCCTTGAGAGCACGGCGTGCGTGCTTCTGCAACCCAACTGTCCTCAGTGGGGTCGTATCCCTTCCGGCGTATCAGGAACTCGAGGGTCTTACCGCCGCGGCGCCGATGAGTGAGAATGCGCTCGATCTCGTACTCGGGTTCATCCTGTATGAGTACAGGTGGTGGGGGCTGTAGCTGCCGTTCCTGGAACTGTTGGTTCGGGTCCTTGTGAAGCTTCTATGTATCTGGTAAGCGCAAGCGGAATGTAACTGGTGTCACCTGTGCCTCCACGAGAAATGGACCACGGAAGCGAGGCCGGAGTTTGGATGGGATGTGAGACAGGTTCAAGTTGCGCGTGTCAAGAAGCACCTGATCTCCGACTGCTACAGAGTGATCTCGTCGCTGACGATCGGCATACTGCTTCCGGGAGGACTGCATCGTGGTGAGTCGTCGCTGAGTTTTCTCCCATAGCTGCTGCATGGTGGTGACGAAGTCGTGTGCGGCTTGGACGTGTGCCGGTGTGGTTGGCTGCTGTGGTGTAAGTGGTTCCCGTCCGTAACACAGGAAGAAAGGAGTTTTCCCTGTGGCCGCATGTGATGCGTTGTTGTAAGCGAACTCTAGGGTCGGTAACTGTGTGTCCCAGTGGCTGACGTCGTCTTTGCAAGCTGTTCGCAGTAACTGTTCAACCATCTAATTGAGTCGCTCTGTCTGTCCGTCGGTCTGGGGGTGATATGCTGAAGACATTGCAAGCTTTGTCCCCAGCAATCCCATGAGCTCCTTCTAGAACTTACTCGTGAATTTGGGGTCTCTGTCTGAGATGAGTGTAGCGGGGATGCCGTGGATGGTGATGATGCGGTCGAAGAAAAGGCGAGCAGTTGCTTCAGTGTAGCTGTGGCGTTGGTCGGGATGAAGTGACCCATTTTGGAGAATTTATCGATCACTACGAGGATGGAATCATGTCCCCGTGAGGTCGAAGGAAGTCCTGTGATGAAGTCGAGGCTAACGACCTGCCATGGCTGCTCCAGTACGGGTAGAGGCTGAAGTAGCCCTGCTTTTTTCCGCTTGCGGCTCTTCATCCGCTGGCACGTGTCGCAAGAGGTGACGAACTGCTGCACGTCTGCTGCCATCCCGGGCCAGTAGTAATACTTTGCTATCCCTGCTAACGTCTTGTTGCTCCCGAAATGTCCCGCGTATGGTACGTCATGAATCTCCTCCAATAGGATCTGCCGTAGCGGGGCGTAATTCGGTACCCAAATCTTTTCTGTGCCCTTCCTTGCAGCTAAGCCTTTCTCCCACTGTAACATCTTCTTGGTTTGTGCTTTAGCGATCTCTGCGTCCACGGAGTATCCATGTTGGAATAGACCCTTGAGCAGAGGGTTCATCCCGTCGAGCTGGATGCCTGCTACATGACCGGGGCGGCTCAACGCGTCTGCCTTGTTGTGTAGCCCGGGCTTGTAGACGATGTCGTAGTGGAAGTGAGTTTCCAGGAAGTCCACCCACCGCACCTGTCGTCGTGAGAGCGTCGGCTGCGACTTCAGGTATTTGAGACTGGAATGGTCAGTATAGACTATAGTCTTGGCTCCCTCTAGGTAACACCTCCATGCCTTGAAGGCGATGACGATGGCTAAGGCTTCCTTGTCGTGTATGGGATAGTTCAGTTCTGCTCCGTGTAGCTTCTTACTGAGGTAGGCGATAGGTTGTAAACCGTTCCCGTGATCTTGCATCAGTACTGCTCCGACTGCCTGATCACTAGCGTCTGCTTCCACCACGTAGCCCTTGTCTGGGTCCAGTAGGATGAGTACTGGCGCTGTAGTCAGTGCTCTCTGTAGCTGCTCCATGGCTTGCTGATGAGGCGTATCCCATTTGTAGGGCGTATCCTTTTTCAGTAGGTCGGTCAGTGGCGCTGCTATCTTAGCGTACTGTGGTACGAACCTGTTGTAGTAGTTGGTGAAGCCTAGGAACTGCTGCAACTCCTTCACGTTCTCCGGTACTTTCCATTTCTTGACGGCTTCGATCTTCCGCGGGTCCATGTGTACGCCCTCGGCACTCACCATGTGCCCGAGAAATTGCACCTTCTTCAGGGCGAAGTCGCTCTTCGACAGCTTCACATAGAACTTGTTTTTCCGCAGGATCTCGAACACCTTCCGCAGATGCTCCACGTGCTCCTTCATGTTCTTGGAGTAGATGAGAATGTCGTCCAGGTACACCACCACGCACTCGTCCAGCAGGGGTCGAAGGATATGATTCATCTCCGCCTGAAACGTTGCTGGTGCGTTGCAGAGTCCGAACGGCATCACCAATTATTCGTAGGAGCCGTATCTGGTACGGAACGTCGTCTTGTGGATCGAGTTGTCCGCCATCTTGATCTGCCAGTAACCCGACCGTAGGTCCAGCTTTGAAAAGACTGTTGCTCCATGCAGTTGGTCCAGTAGGTCGTCTATGCGTGGTATGGGCTATTTGTTTTTAACCGTCTGTTTGTTCAGTGCGCGGTAGTCGATGCACATCCGTAAACTGCCGTCTGGTTTTGGAGTGAAGAGGACTGGTGCACCGTAGGGAGAGGTGGATGGGCGGATCAGTTGTCTGTCTAGTAGATACTCTATCTGTTTCTTCATGTCTGTCAGTTCGGTCGGACTCAGTCGGTATGGTGCACGTGAGACGGGTTTCGCACCTGGTTTCTCCGCGATCTCGTGCTCGTGGGTGCGTGCCGGAGGTACGCCTGTGGGTAGGTCGTCGGGCATTATATCCTTGTACTGCTCCAAGACCTCCTTCACTGCTGCCGGTAGCTCTATGTTCGGCTTCTCCTCCTCTGCTGCTGCTATAACCAGTGCAAGGTATCCTGTGTTACTCTCGTTGACCGTCTGTTCAAACCGTGCCAGTGTCATTTCAGAAACGCTCCCTGTATCCGTCTAGCTTCGTAGTGCTATCCGCTTCCCGTTGTTGTAGATGCACACTTTCTTGTTGACCCTATCGATCTCGGGGTTGAACTGCTTCAAGAAATCTCGCCCCAAGATGAAATCTAGCCCCTTGATGTTCGTGATCGGCAACGTCGGATTCCACCATAGCGCCCCTATGTGCAGCTGCAGTGATGCTTCGCCGTGGATGGGAAGTTTCGTACCGTCCACCATCGTTGCCGAGAACTTGGTCTCCTCGGAAGGTTCCCCAATTTTCTCCAACGTCCCGCGGTCACACACTGAGTGAGATGCACCGCTGTCCACCAGTGCCTGGAGGCGTCGTCCTTTGCATAACACCTCGAGGAGTAGTGGTGCCTGCTGCGCTGAGTAGCCAAAGAGGGTCTCATTGATAGGATCATAGGGTACATCAAATTGAATACCATCCCTATTTCCTATACCAAACTCAGCACTTTTCTCTTCCAACTTCACCTGGGGGGTATGAGGATTTTTCCGAGGCTTGTACAACTTTTCAGGAGCGTGGAATCTTCCTCTAAGCCTTGGCAGCTGTGTAGGCTTCACCTGTGGGCAACGGGGAGCCTTAACACTGTGCTGCGGGGAGAGAATATTAACTCCACGGAACGCACGACCCTTTTCTACGCTCCGTAGTACTTTGCCCAGCTTCTCAGGTACCTGAATAATCTCTAAAGGCTTTTTCTTGGCCTCTAAATCTCCCCTGAATTTTTCAAAGGCTTGAAAACCACGAAAAAGCAATATTTTTCGTTAGAGTATCTTTATAGGATACTTTGAACGAATTCTTGCTTTCGTAGGTGTTCGGCTGGAGTTTCCCGGTCGGTGCAGAGTCTTTTTTCGCGGAGCCTCCATTCGCCTCGGCGATTTCCCCTGATGTCGGCCGGTCGTGACGTTTTATATTCGCGCCATCATTTTCTCCTTTCTTCACCCGCTCCGAAGTCGCCACGTCGTCGCCTTTTCCTGCTTTTCGGATCTTTACGCGATCGCCAGGTCGATCCGCGGCTACTGGCGATTCCCGTTTTTTTACTTCGGGGGTGCTCCACTGTTACCACCCTGCAGTGCTGAACGTGCCTTTTTCATTTTGTAGCACGACAAAAACCGATGCCCTGCTGCGCCGCAAAATTCACATTTTGTCGGCTGCTGCTTCGCGTCGTATTTGTCGATGTCCATCGGTTCGGCGAACGTGGGGGGTGCCGATCGCTCCATGCCGAATGTACGGTTCGGCGTGAAACGCCGTGTTTCGGGTTGACCTCTGGTCAATGCGTCGTATCACTCGGCAGCACGCACGATGTCGCGATAACTGTTGTAATTCGCTGCGATGACTTGTCGGCGAATCTCCAATTTTAACCCTTCTGTGTACGCCTGGATTTTTTCGCCTTCGGTCAGGTCGGTGATGCGATTGAACAGGAGATCCATCTGCTGCGTGTAATGTGCTACACTACTGTATTGCTTGTGACGGTGTATCTGCTGCCGCGCTATGTAAATCGTATTAATGGGTTCGAAACGTTCGATGAGGTCTGCCCGAAATTGCTGCCACGTTTTCTCCCCGCGGGCCACGTCAGTGTAGTAGATCGACTCCAATGCCGGTCCACGTAACAATGTCGCTGCGAGCCAAATCCTTGCTGCGTCGTGTGTCGGGGTCGAACAGCCAATGGCCTGTCAGATTTATATGACATAGCTACTGTAGGCTAGAGTGGGGTAGCACATATGGGGTACAGTTTTCTAGGGTTTGCTTCTTGTACCCAACTTTCACTTAGTCATTCTCATTCCTGTTTTTCTTGATTCACATGGTATAGAGCGGGTTCCTACATGGGACCGTTCCTTCCTAAGGGCCCACCATAAGAATTTTTTTTTTAGCTGCCCGCGCATATTGCGCCCTGCCCTAAAATTTTTTTTTTTTAGCGGCCCCTACTCTGCCTCTACGCGGCCCCTACGCCGCCTCCCACGCGCCCCCTATGCGGCCCCTGGCGGCGCCCTGACGAGGCCCCTGCCGGCGCCCTATCGCGGCCCCTGACGCGCCCCCCTGGTGGCGCCCTGACGCGGCCCCTGGCGGCGCCTGACGCGGCCCTGACGCGGCCTGACGCGGCCCCTGGCGGCGCCCTGACGCAGCCCCTGCCGCGGCCCTGACGCGGCCCTGCCGCGGCCCCTGACGCGGCCCTGACGCGGCCTGCCGCGGCCCCTGCCGCGGCCCTGAAGCGGCCCCTGACGCGGCCCTGACGCGGCCCTGACGCGGCCCTGCCGCGGCCCCTGGCGGCGCCCTGACGCGGCCCCTGACGCGGCGCCCTGACGCGGCCCCTGCCGCGGCCCTGACGCGGCCCTGCCGCGGCCCCTGACGCGGTCCTGACGCGGCCTGCTGCGGCCCCTGCCGCGGCCCTGAAGCGGCCCCTGACGCGGCCCTGAAGCGGCTCTGCCGCGGCCCTGACGCGGCCCTGACGCGGCCCCTGACGCGGCCCCTGCCGCGGCCCCTTACGCGCCCCTGACGCGGTCCTGCCGCGGCCCCTGGCGGCGCCCTGACGCGGCCCCTGACGCGGCGCCCTGACGCGACCCTGCCGCGGCCCCTGACGCGGCCCCTGCCGCGGCCCCTGACGCGGCCCCTGACGCGGCCCCTGTCGCGGCCCCTGACGCGGCCCCGCCTCCTCTCAGCGGCTCCGCCGCCTCCTCTCAGCGGCCCCGCCGCCTCCTCCCAGCGGCCCCGGACGCCGCCCTATCAGCGGCCCCGCCGAGCCGCCCAGCAGCCGAGCCGCCGAGCCGCCCAGCAGCCGAGCCGCCCAGCAGCAGAGCCGCCGAGCCGCCCAGCAGCCGAGTCGCTGAGCCGCCCAGCAGCCGAGCCGCCGAGCCGCCCAGCAGCCGAGCCGCCCAGCAGCCGAGTCGCCGAGCCGCCCTGCAGCCGAGCCGCCCGAGCCGCCCTGTCCGGTAAGAGCAGCGCCTCTCTCACAGCACTGCCCTCACCCCACTGTTTGCACTGCTAGTCTACTACTGTCATGGCTACCCCTAGTGTCCTCGCTTTTGACGCTGAGGGTCGGGCCATTGACTTTGACGTCTGGATAGATGACCTGCAGCTTTTCTTACAGTGCGATAGGGCAGACGGCCTCTCCCTCTTTGACCTCACTTCTGGTGCCTCTCCTGCTCCCGCCACTGATGCTGACGCAACTGTTCGCTCCCAGTGGGCCACGCGCGATGCTGCTGCACGTCTTGCTGTGCGTCGCCACCTGCCTACCTCTGAGCGTGCGCACTTTAGCCAGTACAACAGTGCTCAGACCTTGTACGACGCTGTAGTTGCACGCTAATCCTCCCCTGCCACTGCTGCACTGAGCCGCCTCATGCTACCGTACCTCTTCCCTGACCTTGCTGCCTTTCCCACAGTCGCTGACCTCATCACGCACCTCCGCACTAGTGACACTCGCTACCGCGCTGCGCTTCCTGCTGAGTTCTGCGCCAAGAACCCCCCCCCCATGTACATCACCCTCTACTACATCGTCACCCGTCTCCCTGACTCCCTTCGCGTAGTCAGGGACCACTTCCTCTCGGTTTGTCCCACCACTCTCACCGTTGACCTCCTCGAGAAGGCCCTCCTAGCAGCAGAAAAGAGCATAGTCGCTGTAGGAGCCTCTCGTGGTGACCCTCGCACCCCCATCTTTGAGGGGTGTTCCCCCTCCCCTCTTTTGCCCTCTGTTGCCTCTGCTGCTGCGGCCGACCTCGCTGGTTTGGAGTCGGTTGGGGCAGCGTCTACCCCTAGCGGGAGACGCCGCCCTGGCAGGGGCAAGGGGGGCAGGGGCGCTGGAGGAGCTAGCGGGGGCTGTGGAGGCGGCGGTGGAGGTGGTGGAGGAGGTGGTGGTGGCGGTGGGAGTGGTGGCGGGGGTGGAGGTGTAGGTGGCGGCAGTGGAGGCGCAGGAGGCAGCGGCGGTGGCGGAGGGAGCGGAGGTGGCGGCGGTGGAGGAGGAGGCGGCGGAGGAGGTGGAGCTGGTCGGGGTGGCGCTGCGCAGAGGGTCAGCTCCGGTGGTGGTCAGCGCCAGCAGCAGCAGCAGCAGCAGCAGCAGCGCACTCGTGACGTCCCCTCCCCTCAGCAGCTCCGTGAGTGGTACACTGCACGCCAGAGGGGTGGGGGTGCTGGTCCGTGCACCTACGTCCTGCGCACCGGCGACCGCGCGGGTGAGCAGGGCGGGGGTGCGCACTCCACCCAGCGCTGCTTTGGCCGCCTCACGGACGCTTGGCGTCACCAGTTTCCTGAGGCCACTGAGATCCCTCGCTGGGGTGAGCTGTCTAGGGCGGGTGTAGCTGTCTTTGACCTTGACTTTGATGCTATTCTTGCTGCCGTGTATACTGTGACTATTAGTGATGAGGGTGACTGTTACCGGTGTTTTCCGCCCGACCCGGGCATTGAGACTGCTGCTCTAGGTACTGGTGAGGCTGCTGCTCTAGGTGCTAGCGAGGCTGCTGCTCTAGGTGCGTCTACTCCCTCAGGTGCTGGTGAGTCTGCTCTCTCAGGTTCTGCGTCGGCTTCGGCCTCCCACACCTTCACACTTGACTCGGGGGCTTCTCGCTCCTTCTTTCGAGACCGCACCACACTCACGCCGCTTGGCCGGCCAGTTGCGGTCTCCCTGGCAGACCCCTCTGGGGGTCCTGTCCTTGCTCACTTCTCCACTGTCCTCCCGTGTCCGGCGGCCCCCTCTGGCACCCTGTCTGGTCTCTACCTCCCCTCGTTCTCTACGAACTTGGTGAGTGGTGCTGACCTACAGGATGCGGGGGTTCACCAGTTCACTCCTGCGAGTCAGCGGGTGACCCACTGCACGGACGCTCGGACAGGCCGACACCTGGCCACGTTTACACGTCGGCCGGGGTCGAGCCTGTACACACTGACCACTGCGTCTCCTCCAGTCACTGCGTCTGGTCAGGTAGCTGCGTCGGGTCAGGTGTTTGCTGCAGCGTCCAGGTCTGGTCCTGAGTCTGCCCCCTGCTCGTGTCGCCTCCTGTCTCACGAGACTCTCCTCTGGCACCACCGCCTTGGCCACCCCTCCCTGCTTCGTCTCCGGAGCATGGCCTCCCGTGTCCTTGTCTCTGGTCTTCCCCGGTCCCTCCCTCCCCTTCCTCCGGGGCCAGGCCCTACCTGCGTCCCCTGTGTCGAGGGACGGCAGCGGGCTACCCCTCACTCCTCCCAGTTTCCTCCGACAGAGGCCCCGCTGCAGACGCTTCACATGGACGTGTGGGGCCCGGCCCGCATCCGTGGACAGGGTCACGAGCGCTACTTCCTGCTGGTGGTTGACGACTACTCGCGTTACACCACAGTCTTCCCCTTGCGCAGCAAGGGTGATGTCACTGAGGTGTTGATCGACTGGATCCGCGCAGCTCGTCTCCAGCTCAGGCGGAGCTTTGGCTCGGACTTTCCTGTTCTGCGTCTGCACTCTGACAGAGGCGGAGAGTTCTCCTCTGGCCTTCTGCGAGCCTACTGTCGTGCACGAGGCATCCGCCAGACCTTCACGCTTCCGGACTCTCCACAGCAAAATGGGATTGCTGAGCGCCGCATTGGCATGGTCATGGACGTCGCCCGTACGTCCATGATGCATGCGGCTGCCCCCCATTTTCTGTGGCCGTTTGCGGTTCGGTACGCGGCGCATCAGATCAACCTTCAGCCCAGGGTCTCCATGCCGGAGACCTCCCCAGCTTTGCTGTGGACGGGGAAGGTTGGCGATGCGTCTGCGTTCCGTGTCTGGGGATCTCGGGCGTTTGTCCGCGACTTGTCTGCGGACAAGCTGTCCCCTCGTGCTGCTCCTTGCGTCTTCCTGGGTTTCCCCCCTGACGCCCCAGGGTGGCAGTTCTACCACCCCACCTCTCGCCGTGTTCTGTCCTCCCAGGACGTCACGTTCGACGAGTCGGTCCCCTACTACCGCCTCTTCCCCTACCGCACTCCGTCCCTCCCCCCGCCACCGCTCTTCCTTGTACCAGGTCCCCCCCCGGTAGACCCCCTCCCCCCTCAGGGTCCTGCCCCTTCAGGTGTGTCCCAGGTAGACGCTGTTGAGCCTGTCGAGGTCGCTGGTGACTCTGGTGCTGCTGAGGGTGCTGAGCCTGGGGGTGCTGACTCTAGGGGTGCTGAGCGTGTGGGTACTACGCCTGGGGGTGCTGAGCCTGGGGGTGCTGAGCCTGGGGGTGCTGAGTCTGGGGGTACTACGACTGGGGGTGCTGAGCCTGGGGGTACTACGCCTGGAGGTGCTGAGCCTGGGGGTGCTGCGTCTGGGGGTGCTGAGCCTGGGGGTACTACACCTGGAGGTGCTGAGCCTGGGGGTGCTACGCCTGGTGGTGCTGTGCCTGGCGGTTCACCGGGTGCTCCCTCTCGCCGAGAGCCACTCTCTCCCCAGGAGCTGCGTGAGTGGTTTGCCCGGCGCATGAGGCGAGCTGCTGGAGCTGCTGGAGCTGGAGGTGCTGCGGGTACTGGAGGTTCTGTTGCTTCTGAGGGAGCTGGTGCCACGGGTCCCGTAGGTGCTCGTACTGGGAGTTCTGGAGCTGCTGGACCTGCGGGTACTTCTGGAGCTGGAGTTGCTGCGGGTGTTGGCGCGGAGGCTACTGCTGTCGGTCCTGGAGGCAGTCCTGCTGGGGGTACTACTGGTGCTGCTGGGGGTTCTGGAGCTGGAGCTGCTACTGGTGCTGGTGCTGCCCCTGCGGGTGCTGGTGCTGTCCCTCCTGTGTCTGGAGTCGCCGCGCGGCCTCGGCCGTACTTCGTTCCGCTCCTTCAGCAGGTTCTTGGTCTCCCGCCTTCTACTGGTCCTCCTCCTCCCTTAGAGTGTCCACAGCCTGTCCCGTCGCAGTTACAGTTATAGCCGGCCTCCCCACTGTCTGCTCCGTCTCCCTACACTGGTCCTACTGGAGGTCTTGCTGAGCGTCGTGAGCCTGCGTCTCGCCCTGCGTCGCCTGTCCGTGCTGCTCGCACTAGTGGTCGCGCTTCGCGTCAGCGTCCTCCTCCTGTCCCTGGCACGCACCGGATGTCTCTGCGTCCGTCCACTGCTCCTCTGCGTGCCCCTTTGCCTTCTCCTCCTGAGTCTTCTCTTCCTACTCTTGCCGACCCGGAGTCGGACTCTCTTCGCGCTGCCAGTCCTACTGTCACGCGTCTCCTTGCTACGGTTGTCACTGACCCTTCCTTTGAGTCCGCTGCTGCGTCTGCTCTAGTTGCTGAGCTCGTCGACTTTGCTGCTCGCTGTCGCCTAGACTACGTCGCCAGTCTTGTTGCTGAGTCTGAGTCTGTCTGTCCTCCGTCCGTCGGGGGTGAGTGTGCCCTTGGCACGGACGTCCTTGAGGACAGGCAGGAGGTGTTCCAGTGCTTGGCCGCTGCTTCACCTCATCTTGTGTCCGTACTGCTTACCCCTGAGGGAGACCCGGATGCACTTGACATCCCGACTCCGCGCTCTTACGCGGAGGCGATAGAGGGTCCCTACTCCTCTCAGTGGCAGGCAGCTATGGACGCAGAGATGGCTTCCTGGAAGTCCACAGGCACCTACGTTGACGCTGTTCCCCCTCCTGGGGCGAACATCGTCAGTGGCATGTGGATTTTCAGGGTGAAGCGACCGCCGGGTTCTCCGCCTGTCTTCAAGGCACGTTACGTGGCTCATGGCTTCAGTCAGCGGCAGGGAGTTGACTACTTTCAGACCTTCTCTCCCACCCCGAAGATGACCACTCTTCGGGTACTGCTGCACGTAGCTGCTCACCGTGACTACGAGCTACACTCTCTTGACTTCAGCACTGCTTTCTTGCAGGGCAGCCTGCACGAGGAGATCTGGCTGCGTCGCCCACCTGGCTTCACTGGGTCTTTTCCTCCTGGCACCCAGTGGAGCCTACGGCGGCCAGTCTACGGTCTCCGCCAGGCACCGCGTGAGTGGCACGACACACTGAGGACTACACTTGCGGCTCTTGGGTTTGCTCCCTCTACTGCCGACCCGTCGCTGTTTCTGCGCACCGACACTTCTTTGCCGCCGTTCTACATCCTCGTGTACGTCGACGACTTGGTCTTTGCCACAGCTGACACTGCTGGACTAGCCCACGTGAAGTCCGAGCTGCAGAAGAGACACACGTGCACTGACCTGGGTGAACTGCGCAGCTACCTTGGCTTGCAGATCACTCGGGACAGAGCACGCCGCACCATTACCCTGACTCAGTCACACATGGTGCAGCAGGTCCTTCAGCGCTTCGGCTTCACGTACTCCTCGCCTCAGGCCACTCCTCTGCCTACTCGCCACTCGCTCTCAGCTCTGCCTTCGGATGAGTCCGTAGAGTCGAGTGGCCCGTACCCAGAGCTTGTTGGCTGCCTCATGTACCTGATGACCTGCACACGACCTGACCTTGCATACCCTCTTAGCATTCTTGCACGCTATGTTGCTCCTGGGAGACACAGACCGGAGCACATGGCTGCAGCGAAGAGGGTGTTGCGCTACTTGTGCAGTACGTCGGGCATGGGGCTTGTGCTTGGAGGGCAGAGTCCAGTGGTCCTTACTGGGCACGCAGACGCTTCTTGGGCTGACGACCAGGCTACGCAGCGGTCGTCGCAGGGTTACACCTTCAGCCTTGGTTCCGGCTCTGTTTCGTGGCGGGCTACTCGCTCGTCTTCTGTTCTCGGCTCCAGTTGTGAGGCTGAGATCTACGCAGGAGCCATGGCTGCACAGGAGCTTCGCTGGCTCACCTACCTGCTGACTGACCTCGGAGAGTTGCCTCGTTCTCCTCCAGTGCTGTACGTAGACAACAAGGCCATGCTGGCCTTGTGTCGGGAGCAGCGACTGGAGCACAGAACGAAGCACATTGCTCTCCGCTACTTTCTTGCTCGTGAGCTGCAGCAGCGTGGTCAGCTGCGTCTTGCGTACGTGGCCTCTGAGGCCAACACTGCTGATATCTTCACCAAGGCACTTGCGCCTTGTGACCATCAGCGCTTCTGTACTCAGCTGGGCCTTGTGCCTACCTTGCCTCACTTGCTCACCTCTTGATCTTGCTTGTACTGTTACATATATATATACCTGCTCTTGTTTGTCTAGCCTTTTTTATATATATGTGTACTCCTGCTTGTGAACTGGCCTTGTGGCCTTGAACTTGTGCTCGGAATGTGTGGTGACTTTGTGATCCACCCTGAGCTTGTTTTTTGCTTTGCTTTGCTTGACTGGTCTTGTGACCCCTTGTTCTCCCCCACTTTGCCTATGGGGGTGTGTCAGATTTATATGACATAGCTACTGTAGGCTAGAGTGGGGTAGCACATATGGGGTACAGTTTTCTAGGGTTTGCTTCTTGTACCCAACTTTCACTTAGTCATTCTCATTCCTGTTTTTCTTGATTCACATGGCCTCGAAGTAAATTTCGAGGGTTGCCACGAATCGTCGAACGTCGGATCCTTTCGCGCTGGGATCGAACGCTTCGGGGAGCCTCGGGCGTGTTGCTTCGAGGTTCGGCGATAGTGGTGTCATCGATCCGTGAAATGTCGGTGTCGCCACTGCTATTGGTGTTGTCGCTGCTACGTTCACTGCTGCTGCGGTGGCGGCTCCTGGTTGGTGTGTCAGAAGGGCCTCGAGTCGTCGGATCGCCGCCTGCGTCTGCTCCATGTCGGTGCGGAGGCTTGCGATGTCGCTCGTCGTCGCGTAATTGTCGCCTTGGCCCTCCATGCCTGACATTGCGCGTTCGAAAAAACCGAAACGAGGGGGAGCGAAAAACACGGAACCGGTTTTACGTACCTGAAATCAGTGTTTAACAGGCGTCGCCCCCGCGGTTTTTGAAGACTCGGTTTTAGCGGTCGAAAAACTTTCGCGTGTAAACGGGCTCTGATACCAAGTGTGAGGATCTAGGATCAGGTTCAGAAAAGAGAATGTAAATTGAATTATCCACCTGGGTACAACACGAGGCTATATATAGACTCGACACAACGCCAGTTACCCAGGTGTTACGCGAATGTTCTAAGGGTCGCGAAGCGTCCCGAACAGAACCTTCCCGAACTCAGTAGAAAGCAATTCCGTGGAAACCGAATAGGCTTGTGTTCGGTACATGTAACCTGGTTCGATGCTATAACTATAATGAAATATAGGAATGCACCTAACCTATGTAATCAAGCATATCTATGCATGATAAATAAAACCCAAGCTAGATATAGCATTATAAAGTCTAGGCAAGCTAGCAAAGCTAGCATAAGCCATCGTACTCTCACACAAGCAAGCAAGGAGGTATACCACCAAACAGAAAGCTACACTACACTAGATAACACTAAATGCAGTTTGTACATAAAATATAACAATATATTTTACAACACACCCCCTAAACTGCCTGCAGGGAAAACAAGTGAAGTGAACACTGGGTACACTAGAGCAGGTGCAGCAGGTGCTGCAGTGGCAGATGAAGCGACAGGAGGTGTGACGACGGCAGCTGGACTTCACTCCCGCCACCCCCTCCACCCTCTTCCCCACAGCAACAGGTGTGGCAGTAGGAGAGAGGCTGGGGGAAAGGCGGTTGCTTCTGAAACTGGGGGGAAGGCGGCTGCTTTTGAAACACGGACGTCACCCCCTCACCCTCCCCCCCACAGCAGCAGGCGCAGCCATGAGAGAGAGGAGGCGGGCTGGTGCTGTAGATGCTGCCTCCCCCTCACACCCTCTTGCCCCCCCCCCGCCCCCCCAAAACTGCTGCACGCGCAGTAGGGAGAGGGAGGAGGCTGGCGCTGTAGGTGCAGCCTCCCATTCACACCCTCCTCCCCCACCCCACCCTAACCCCCCAAATGTTGCACGCGCAGCAGGGAGAGGGAGGAGAAAAAAAGGTAGGGGGGGAGGGGGGGGGGGGGGGGGGGTAGGGGTTGCTCCGTGGCTATAGATGCACGGGTAGGGCCCGCACCACAGCAGGGCGCGCGGGGCGCGTAGGGCAGCAGGGTGCGCGGGCAGGAACTGACGCGCGCGTGGGGCGCGCATCGGGCAGGAACCGACGCGCGCCCGGGGCGCGCATCGGGCAGGAATCGACGCACGCGCGGGGCGTGCATCGGGCAGGAACCGCCGCGCGCTCGGGGCGCACGACGGGCAGGAACTGACACGCGCGCGGGGCGCGCATCGGGCAAGAACCGACGCGCGCCCGGGGCGCACATCGGGCAGGAACCAGCGCACGCGCGAGGCACGCATCGGGCAGGAACCGGCACACGCGCGAGGCGCGCATAGGGCAGGAACCGCCGCACGCTCGGGGCGCACAACGGGCAGAAACCGACGCGCGCCCGAGGCGCGCGACGGTCAGCTTGACGGACTGCGCCATAGCGGAAGCTAATGGTGGGCCCAAGCAAGAAGGCTCTAGGAACGAGCCTGCTCTGATACGATGTCAAAATAGCATAGGCAAAGGTTAGAACCCCTAGGAAACCTTGGCTAGAAGATACCGTAGGCAAAAGAGGAATTGATTAAAGAGAAACAAGAGTACAAGCAATGATTAGGCTAGCAAGCAAGGAGGTATACCACCAAACAGAAAGCTACACTACACTAGATAACACTGTAGGTAGTTTATACATAAAATACCCCCCTCTTCCGCCCCGAAAGGGCTGTCAGTCATCAGCTTCGCGTGGTTCTGCCTTTCATGGTCGAATCGCCCGCCCTCAAGAGAGTCAAACACGGTACGGTAGAAATGGATGTAGGTGGTGTCAAAACTAGTAGTAGAAAGTAAGAATGAAGAAAGGAGGATTTTCACTAGCAGCAGTTGAGATACAAATAGGAAACCCTAATTGGGTTGTACTCGCTATAGAGTACCCCACTGCAGGCTAGACAAACATTACATTCTGCCACACCCCCATAGCCAAAGTGGGGTGTAATCAGCACAATGAGCAAAGCTAGTGGTAGTCACAGCGGGCAAGTGAGGAGGAGGAGGGACTGTGAGAGGAGAGAAGATGGGAGACTACGGCTGAAGCTGCAGACACACGGGCAACAGGAGCTGCTGGCACAGTGGCTACCGAGACAGCGCCCCGGACTACTGGAGTAACTGGCTCACGGGCTACGACGAGCTACAGGAGCAACGGACCCACGGGCGACAGGCGCAGCAGACTCTCTGGGCTACCAGGACAGTGCGCCCCGGACTACAGGTGCTGCGGACGACAAGACAGCAGCCTCCACTCAACCTCCCCCAACAGTCCCACCCCCCTTGACACACACCCCCTGCTTCACCTCTAGCTCCACTCCCACGTCACCCCCCTAGCTCCACTCCCCGCGGCTCCCACACCTCCACCCCCCTCAGCAGCAGCTGCAGCAGTGGGAGACGAACAAGGAGGAGGGGAAAGGGAAGGGGAGCACCCACACCATGCACCCCCATGCTCGCCACCCCACACCCCCCACCACCGCAGAACGCACGGCGGCACGAGAGTAATGGGCAGCACGGGGGGGGGGGGGGGGGGGGGGGGGGACGGGACAGGAAGGGGCCGCGAGCGCCTAGCCAGGGCGCCGCAACGGACCAGCAGGGGCCGCGCGCGCCTTGCCAGGGCGCCGTGACGGTCCTGCAGGAGCCGCGCGCGCCTGGCCAGGGCGCCGCGACGAAACAGCAGGGGCCGCGCGCGCCTGGCCAGGGCGCCGCGGCGAAGCAGCAGGGGCCGCGCGCGCCACGCCAGGGCGCCGCGACAGGACGGGCGGGGAGCGCGCGCTGCCCCCCAAGGCGCCACGACGGACGGGCGGGGGCCGCGCGTTGCCCCCGAGGCGCGACGACGGACGGGCGGGGGCCGAGCGCGCTGCCCCCAAGGCGCCACGACGGACGGGCGGGGAGCGCGCGCTGCCCCCCTGGGCGCCACGACGGACGGGCGGGGGCCGCGCGCGCCTCGCCAGGAAGAAAAAAAAAGGGCCGCGCGCCCCCCGGGCGCGCGCCACACAGAGAAACCAGAAAAAATTCGCCGCGCGCGAAAGGGTAGCGCGCCCAGGGCGCGCGACAGCAGTAGAGCAGCGGAAGCATTAGGTGGTGGGCCCACCCACAGGATCGACCCAAGGGGATCGACCTGCTCTGATAGCATGTCAAAACTAGTAGTAGAAAGTAAGAATGAAGAAAGGAGGATTTTCACTAGCAGCAGTTGAGATACAAATAGGAAACCCTAATTGGGTTGTACTCGCTATAGAGTACCCCACTGCAGACTAGACAAACATTACATTCTGACAGGTGGACTCGCTGCAAAACGGGGAATCGTTGCCGTTTTAATCAGGATTAAAAAAAAAATGTACATGCGTTTATAATAAATCAGGGTTTTACAGGGGGTGCTCTTATAAATGAGGATCGGCTACAAGCGCATTGCTCCATATATAAGCGCATTCGCTTATAATAGGCCTGCGCTTATGTCTGGGGTCATACGGTACAAATCTCGTGAGAGAATTACTGTAGAACCTGGATCGGTGATTCATCCTTACTCGCGTGGCCTCGAATTACTTGAGTGGCCACCAAATTTGGTGATAATTACTCGAGTGGCCACGCCAGAGGATTCCCGCTGGCTTTTTTTTTTTACGGCGCATTACCCTACAAGGGTTCGTATCCTTGAAACCTCTGTATTGATAATCACGCGATTTTTAAATTACGCGATGATTTATAATGGATGTTTTCGCGTAATGATTTATATTCGAAATTTATGTTCGTGACTCTATATGACCGCGCCTGATTGGACGCGCATATAGTGGACCAATCATGCGCGATCATTAATGGTCGGACACATCATATATTAATGCCCGATCATATATTTCCGCGATCATAAACTACAATGCCCGGGCGTCAATGCGCGGGACATTAAATGACCGCGCATGATTGGTCGACTATATGCGCGGTGCTTTGTTTTGCAATGCGCGTCCAATCAGGCGCGGTCATATGGGGTCACGATAATAAATTTCGGATATTGAAGATCGCGCATTAATCAGTACGGTACAGAGGTTTCGGGGATACAAACCCTTGTAGGGTAATGCGCCGGGTAAAACAAAACCAGCGGGAATCCCCTGGCGTGGCCACTCGAGTAATTATCACCAAATCTGGTGGCCACTCGAGTAATTCGAGGCCACGCGAGTAAGGATGAATCACCGATCCAGGTTCTAGAGTAATTCTCTCAAATCTAGTTCTTGACACTTGTGAGTAATTCTTAATATTATTAGATCGCATTTCAGTAACATGAAAACCTCCTAGCGAATCACGTAGTATTTCGAATTATGGTAACCTGGATTGAGTTTGGTCACCAGTTGGCCAAACATGGGCCGCTGGCTGGACTGGAGTGGAGTCACGGAAGCTGCATTCAGGTAGTGAGGGGTAGGGCGCCAGTGGGGCGTCGGATAGTGGCTCGATAATCGTCGCGTCAAAGCGACGGACAGCGCGACGAAACAGCGACACACAGAGCGACAGTAGATGATGAGAGCAAGAATAGCCGATTCGCGTTGGCGGAGAGCCGCGACAGCAGAGGCGCGAGGAGCAGCGGGAATGGCGGATGGGGGAAGCGCGGGCGCGCAGGCGGGGCTCCCGGCGGCTGCAGCGGCGGAAACAGCAGCGTCTCTGCGAGCAGCACAGGCCAGAGCGGCGGCGGCACCGGCGCGAAGAGGCGGTGGTGCCAGTTGCGCTCCGCCTGGATCATTTCCTCGTCGTCGCCACCGCAGCCGCCCCCGCCGCTACCGCCGCCATTCCCGCTGCACGCGCGCCTCTACCGGGTCTCCGCGAGAGCCCGCGGAAATCGGTTTAAGCGCTGACGGGGCCAGAAATGACGGGCGGCCGCGCGGAGGGGAAAGGGGAGGCGGAACCGGGAGGGGAGTCGCAAGGAGGGGAGGGGAATAGGTGGATACTAGCGCGCGTGGTTTGGGTTCGGCGGAAATGATGCGAGGGGAGGGATAACGGGGATTAGGAAGGCGGAGGAGGGGAGAAGGCGCCGGCGGACGGGTGGAGACAGGTGGGGACGGGCGGGAAAAGTGGAAAAACGGGAGAAAGGTGTGAGAGGGCGTGCGTGAGAGAGGGTGCGTGGAGACGCGCTGTGGAGGGGTGGGTGAAGGCAGCAACTTTGGAGAGAAATAGTGTGAGGCGGGGGAAGGAGAGGCGGACACCGAATAAGAAGCGAGCGAGCCGCTTGAAACGCATGGTGGTGCTGGCGACACAGGCGCGCGAGCGTGGGCGGCAGTGCGAGCGCGTGCGCAGGTGGCAGCGTGCGCAGTAGCGCGAGTGTGGGGGGAGGGGGAGATGGGGGAGGGGTGGATGGGGAGACGGGGACCTCAGGGTAAAGGACGCATGGGAGCAGGGAGCTATGCGGCGGCGCATCCCCTGCATCCCCCTCTCCCTCCCCATCCCCCCCGCAACGACGCACAGGAGCAGGGAGCGATGAGGCGGCGGGTGCTGGCAGGGCTGAAGGAGGTGGGGCAGGCGGTGCGCAGTGGGAGGGCCAAGTGTGTGGTGCTGGCGCCTATTGTGGAGGAGGTGAGTGGGGCAGGTGAGGGGAGGGAGCTGAGGGGAGCGAGGTAAGGGGAGGGGTAGGTGAGGGGAGGAGAGGGAGGTGAGGGGAGGGAGTTGAGGGGAGGAAGGTGAGGGGAGGAGAGGGAGGTGAGGGGAGAGAGGTGAGGGGAGGAGAGGGAGGTGAGGGGAGAGAGGTGAGGGGAGGAGAGGGAGGTGAGGGGAGAGAGGTGAGGGGAGGGAGGTAAGGGAGGGGTAGGTGAGGGGAGGGGAGGGAGGGAGGTGAGGGGAGGGAGGTGAAGGGAGGAGTAGGTGAGGGGAGGGGAGGGAGGTTAGGGAGGGGTAGGCGAGGGGAGGGGTAGGCGAGGGGAGGGGTAGGCGAGGGGAGGGAGGTGAGGGGAGGGACGTGAGGGTGGGGTAATGATGGGTGGCGCTGGAGAGGTAAGTGTTTGGTGGCGGCAGCTACTGTGGAGGAGGTGTGCGGGGAAGGGGTCGGGGGCAAAGATGCTGGTGTGGGGGGGAGAGATGCTGGTGTGGGGGGGAGAGATGCTGGTGTGGGGGGGAGAGATGCTGGTGTGGGGGGGAGAGATGCTGGTGGATGGCGCATGGTGGGGTGGGGTAGGCGGTACGCAGTGGAAAGGCCAAATGTGCATTGCACCCAGTGCTGCCACCCAACGGGGAGGGGGAAAGGCGCCTGGGGAAGGTGAGAAAGATGAGGGGAAGGTATGGATGGGAGGCGAGAGGAGGGTTAAGAGTTGTTAAGTGCGTGGTGCTGCTGCTGGCTATCTGCGTGGGAGAGATGCCGTGGGAAGGTGAGAGGGGGGCGGGTGTGGGTAGGAGGAAAGGAGGGTGGGAGGGTTCCACTTACCCCTCACAACCCCCCTTGGCGAGGAGAAGCGGCAATGGCGGACTGGGCAGGCACGCGCGCACAGGCGAGACTCCTGGCGGTGGCAGCGGCGGAAACAGCAGCGTCGCTGCGAGCAGCACAGGCCAAAGCGGCGGCGGCGGCGCGAAGAGGCGGTGGACGCTCGCTCCGGTCGCGCTCCGCCTGGATCATTTCCTCCACCGCCACCTCCGCCGGCTGCACCGCTTCGCCGCCATCCCCCCTGTGAGCGCCGCTCTACCGCCCCCTCCGCGAGAGTCCGCGGATATCAGTTTGCCCGCCACTAGGAGGAGGGGCGCAGATGGACGCAGCAGTGATGGGCGACCGCAGGTAGGGGGAAGGGGGGGCGGAGTGGAGAGGGGAGGTGCGGAGTGGAGAAGGGGCAGGGGGGATGCTGGCGCGTTGGGTTTGGTGGAAACTGGGTGGGAGACGGGGGAGCATGAGGCGGAGCAGGATGGGGGAGGAGGGCAGAAGGGGCGGGCGGAGGGGTGGGGACGGGCGGGGGAGAGGGAAGGGACGAGATTTTTCTCCATGGGCTCCAGGAGGGGCCAGGCGAGCGGGGGAGGGGAGGAACCGCGGAAGGGGGGAGGGGGGGCTGTTGCGGGTGAACATGGCAACGTGGGAGAGCATTGGTGTGAGAGGGGGGGGGCGAAGGAGAGGCAGACACCGAAGCAGAAGCGAGTGAGCCGCTTGAAACGACTGGTGGTGCTGGCGAGACAGGGAAGGGGGGGAGGAGGGACGGGAGGGGGAGGGAGGAGAAAGGAAGGGATGGGAAGACGGGGAACTCAGGGTAAATGACGCATGGGAACAGGAGGGTGGGAGGGTTCCACTCGCCCCTCACAACCCCCCTTGGCCCTCACAACCCCCCTTGGCCCTCACAACCCCCCTTGGCCCTCACAACCCCTCTCGCACCCCCGAGGATGACCTTGCCGTGGGCTGCTGTCGGCAAGCTCTGGGACACATGGCACATGCGGTGAGTGTTATGCCCACTAACCATGCCCAGCTAGCTACCCATGCCCATCCACCCATCTCACTTCACACATGCCCATTCACCCATGTCGCTTCATATGCCCATCCACCCATGTCCCTTTGCAAATTTCCAACCCCCCATGTCCCTTCACACATGCCCATTCACCCATGTCTCTTCACATGCCCATTCACCCATGTCTCATCACATGCCCATTCACCCATGTCCCTTTACAAATGCCCAACCCCCCATGTCCCTTCACACATGCCCATTCACCCATGTCTCTTCACACATTCCCATTCACCCATGTCGCTTCACACATGCCCATTCACCCATGTCGCTTCACACATGCCCATTCAGCCATCCCATGTCGCTTCACACATGACCATTCACCCATGTCGCTTCACACATGCCCATTCACCCATGTCTCTTCACACATGCCCTTTCACCCATGTCCCTTCACACATGCCCATTCACACATGCCCATTCACACATGCCCATTCGCACATGTCCCTTCACATATTCCCCTTCACTCGTGCCCATCACCATCTTCCGTCACCAACCACCACCGCACACCACCACCCAACACCACACACCACCACCCACCACCACCGTGCAGGTATCTGCCTTCACTCACATCATTGACACCCATCCGATCCTCAAGATGCACCCGTCCTCTTCCACACCTGTTACCAGGTAAGCTGTGGGGGCGGTGTGTGCCTTTCAGGGAATCACCAGGTAAGCTGTGGGGGCGGTGTGTGCCTTTCAGGGAATCACCAGGTAAGCTGTGGGGGCGGTGTGTGCCTTTCAGGGAATCACCAGGTAAGCTGTGGGGGCGGTGTGTGCCTTTCCACCAGGTGGTTTCCAGGAAATTACCAGGTGGCTTCCAGGAAATCACTAGGAGCTTATGAACAGGTGACTATCAGATGCCTATGTGTTGAGCTATTGGGTGAGTTGTACGGGGGTATGTGGGTGGTTTGCTCCACCTGAACGCCCTACTAGCCCCTGTGCCTCATGTCTGCTGTTCCAATCTTTCTCTTCCACTTCACTGCTTTTGTCTCAGCGTGACATCACCACTTCTCTCGACAGTTCTTTCAGTGACTTCTCCAGTGAACAAGCACGAGGGGGAGAGGGGAGATGGTAGGGTAGTGGAGCAAGCACGAGGGGGAGAGGGTAGAGGCTAAAGCAAGAGGGGGGGAGATGGTGGAGGAGAACCATGAGTCAAACCGAGACAGCTACAATCAGTTTGGGTTGACACAGCTGTCCCCTGAGTGGCTTATCCATTGCCGACGTCTTCAGCAATGCCCTCCTGGAGAGGGAGTGGAGCGTGTGGGTGGCAGAAATGGGTGAGAAGGGAATGAGGAACGTCAAAAGAGGATACGAAGTGGGGGCACTGCAGTATAGGCACTGAGAATTGCCTCGGCGATGTTATCACATCCGTTGTAGCCTCCTGATGCTCAAATCCGTCTGTATCTTTTGTACACATATACATTGTAAATAAAGCGGTTAGGATACTCGGCTCTCACCCGAGAGACCCGGGTTCAAGTCCCGGCAACGGAAATGTTTTTGGTGTCTTCGTAAGTCACACTTCAGTATTTGGGCACAGGAGACACAACCCAAAATGTTGACAGTGTTGTGCACAATTGACCTCGCAGGGTTCCTCTTGCCTCCCGCCGTCCAAACAAAGTGGTTTTGCAGCTGTGAGGGAGTGAAGGAGCGATGAGGGAAAAAGTGTCTTTTTGTTCCCTTACTTCAACGGCTATGCCGTTCCCCAGCTCTCACTGCCCTGGCTTCATAACCAAATCATTTTTCTAGTCGACGCATGTATGGGCAGACAAAAACGACACAAGCAACCTCTTCTTCCAGCATTCCATGCTGCCTCATGCTGCTTCTCTTGCCCCCTACCCTTCCCATCACCTGCCCCTTTCTCCCACCCCCTTCAGAACCTTTGAGCGTACAAGAAGGGCCAAACGAGCATCTTCTTCCCTGCTGCTGCCCTTGCTCCTTTCCTTTCCTTTCTCGTTACCCTTCCTGTCCTGTGCCCCGTTCTGCCCCACCTCCGCACACTTCAGAGCCACTAGGCGTACAAGAGGGATCCAAGGAACCACTTTCTCAGCTATGCCATGCTGCCCAGCCCTCAGCTGCTTCTCTGTCTTCTTCCTGTCCCCTTACCTTATTTGATGGCCCCTTTCACTCCGTTCCCTCCCGCCAACCCCTTCAAAACCACTTGGTGTACAAGAAGGACCCAAGCAACCTTCCGAGCTATGCCATGCTGCCTCCTGCTGCTTCTTCTGGTATCTTGCTTTCCCCTTGCCTTTCGGTCACCTGCCCTTCGCTGTCCCGTCCGCCCCATCTTCCCCCATCCCCTTCAGAACCACAAGAAGGATCTCAGGAACTTCTTTCCCAGCTATGCCATGCTGCCCCTGCTGCCAGCTTTGCTCCCATCTGCACCTGCCACCACCTTCAGAACCACAGGGCGTACAAGAAGGAACTCAAAAACCTCTTTCTCGGCTATGACATGCTGCCCCAGGCACAGCCTCTATAGCTGCGCTGATGCTGGTGCTAATGGGTTGGTGCAGGGTGGGTGGGTGGTTGCACCGCCATCCCTCACATCCCAACCGCCATCCCTCACATCCCAACCGCCATCCCTCACATCCCTCGCGTTGCAGAATCCCTCGTCAAATGCTGCCTTACTGAATTAATGTTTTCGCCTTCACCATGCTCTCCTCCATCCAAAGCAGTGTCAAGATCCCCTCCACCCCTATCCACCCCCCCACTCTCTCCCCTCTACCTGCTATCCCGAACAGGGCGTGTCACCGCTCTTCACCGTTCAAGTGTTAGCAGATGACCTGCAAGGCCAGTATCACCGCTCATCACCATAATTCCACTTAGAGATGGCAACTGGGGAGTGGGCAGACTGTGCCTGGGATATGGAGTGGCCCTTGACGTTTCTCCGGCAGTGTGCTCTGCCTCTTCTGATCCTCCCTCAATGATCATCGTCGCCTTTCCCAACCACAAAGATCTTCCATCGCTCCATGAGAGTTCGCCACTTGGCAAAGGCCGATTGGTGCTTGCGTGGAACTATGCTGCTGCTGTTGCTCAATAGTGACAGCATGTTCCTTTCCTCCTCTCCCCCCCTCCCTTCCGCACCAACTTCTGAGTCAACCAGAAAAACACTATGCTGTTGAACTGAACATCAGTCTGCTGCTGCTTCCCAATAGTGGCGAAACGTTCCCTCAGATGTCTAGGGCATCACCCCATTTGGCATGACACCAAAACCTTTGCATTCAAAGTACAGCTGCTAGTTGTTATTCAGTTCCATTGTATGAACTTTGACTGTCTGTTTCATTCCAGACTTCCTATCGTCCTCATCACTCGTTGGCACTGCAACATGGTTTAGGCTGAGCATTTCAATTTGAAGTTCTCAGCTGTTGACGACTAAGGTACAGAGAAGCTCCGAAGATATATGATGGTACTGGCATGTTCATTATACAAAAAGTAAAAGTGCACATCTTTCACCCTGATAGAGCTCAGATTTCGCTATGATGCACTGAACACTATCATCTCAGATTACCGTACGTTCTGCTGGCAACACTTTCATCTTCAGGATTGGATCACGAATTCAGGAGGCAAGTCACACTAGGTATCTGCACCGTGCATACTCTGTTGGACACTACTCTGGAGGGGATCGGATCACGAAATCAACAGAGGTAACCAACCACTTTCAACAACAGCATGCAAGCTTCTTATACAACAATGGCACACCATACAGTAGCCTCATCCCGTAACTTCAGAATGATCTATACAAGCACAAGCATGTTGCACATTATTCACCCTGAACCAAAGCCACAATACAGGGAGCAGCACAGCAGTTGGCCGGCCAACGCATGGCAAGGGCTTGGGTGGGCTGAAATGACATGGGTGGGCTGAAATGGCATGGGTGGGTTGAAATGGCATGGGTGGGTTGAAATTGCATGGGTGGGTTGAAATGGCATGGGTGGGCTGAAATGGCATGGGTGGGCTAAAATGGCATGGGTGGGCTGAAATTGCATGGGTGGGTTGAAATGGCATGGGTGGGTTGAAATGGCATGGGTGGGTTGAAATGGCATGGGTGGGTTGAAATGGCATGGGTGTGTTGAAATGACATGGGTGGGTTGCAATGACATGGGTGGGTTGACTATGTTGCACTATACGCGATTCGCCTATCAGTCGCGTTCGACTTATACGCTTACGTACGTACGTGAAACGGGGGATTCCCGCCCCAAGATACGCTCCAAATACGTTCGCCCGGGCAGAGGGAAAAACGTTTCGGGCAGGGGAAAAATAGTGTCAGGGGGGTGAGTCGTGTTGCCTATGTTCATTGTGATTTTTTCCCCACTTATGAAAATATTTTTCCCCATTACAAACATGCATTGCAAGTACACACATACTAACAACTACTTGTCTGATACCTCCCCGAACTCCTCTACTCCCCAAACCTTCATCTGTTAATCCTCCACCTCTACTCCTCATGCTCGTCGCCTCGTCAATCACTTACCCTGCTGCTGCCTTTCTTACTCCACGTACTCATCGGCCAGCATGGCATCCTCCTCCTCCTCCTCCTCCTCCTCCTCCCCCTCCCCCTCCCCCTCCCCCTCCCCCTCCCCCTCCCCCTCCCCTTCCTCCTCCTCCTTGTATCCCTCCGGCAGAGGGGGAGCACGGATGTTGCCCAGAAGCACCGCCAGTGACTCACCCATCTTGTGGTACTTGTGGACCACCAGCCAGTTGTGGGCCACATAATCTAGGTCCCGGAGTTTCTCCGAGCCTCGCTTGTTGCGGCGGGCAGTATGCACCGATTCCCACGATGCCCACCCGTGTTCACACAGCGAGGCTGACACCGGCTGTGTCAGGGCACGGCACGCAAGACTGGCCAGGTGGGGGTGGTCAGTCCCGTGCCATCCCCACCACTGCACCATCGAGTGCTTGCCTGCCTTCACGGCCTCCCTGTCAGCAATTGCCTCAGGGAGGCCGAAGGATCCTTCAAGGGTGAGGAAGGCCATGAGCCCCTCTTTCAAAACAAGAGAGGCCCGCTTCTCCTCACCGTCTTTGTTGGTGAACGTCTTGCCGTCGTAGTGGCGCGCGATGAACGCC
Source organism: Closterium sp. Naga37s-1 (assembly GCA_947471745.1). Lineage (NCBI taxonomy): Eukaryota > Viridiplantae > Streptophyta > Zygnematophyceae > Desmidiales > Closteriaceae > Closterium > Closterium sp. Naga37s-1. The sequence continues at coordinate 751,618 of CANJKZ010000830.1, forward strand.
TTGAAGATGCGGGTACATTCCACATCGTTGCGGAATATACCCTCTTCCTGATTTGCCGGGTTCAGGATCCGGCCAACGACGTGAAGCACGCAAGCAAGGCTCTCGTCCCAACGGCGCCTAACAATCTTCCCTATCTCAGCCGCATCCGCCCGCGTCAGAATCTTGTTCCCCGCATCCAGCTTGACGTTCATGTCCTCGGTCAGCTGGAGCATAAGGTCATAGATGGTGCCCATCATGCCTTTCGCGCTGCTATCCGTGGCCCGCATCACCTTGAACGGAAGCGCCAAGAGCTCCACGAGGTATGTTGCTTTCTTCCACCACTCGTCGTCCAAGACGTGGCCGCGGAAGGTATCCGCCGTCAGCTTCCTTCGCCCACGGGATCTTGCCCACGTCCTTCATCAGGAGGTCAAGCACGTGCGTAGCGCACGGCACGTACTCGATGTGTGGCCATTCCGCAATAAGCTCCTTGCAGGCGACCCCGTAGTTGGAACCCCCGTCCATGCAAAGAGCGACTACGTTTTCGGGCCCCACGTTCTCGATGATGGGGCGGAGAAGGGACGCGATGTAGCCGCCGGTTTTTTACTCCATGTTGCAGTCAATAGCCTCGACAAACACAGCTCCGGAGTCGTTGATCAGCATGACGTTCGCCTGCGGCCTCCCGCACCGATCGGTCATCATGTCCGAGGCGACGGTGACGCCATCCCTCTTCCAGCTCGCGGCGATTGGCTGAAGGCCCTTCTCGATGCCCGTGCGGCAAAGCTTCAGGCCAGCCCCTCCGACGTAGTTACGGCGCGGCGCGAGATAACCAGGGCCTGCGTAGTTAATGGCCCTGACCATGTTGCGCCACAACGGGTTGTTGGCGTGGTTTGCGGGAATGCGACAGCCTGCGAAGAACAAGCAGACGGAGTAGTCCGCCTCGCCCTTCTTGCATTTCTGCTCGTCGCCAATGAAGTCGGTGATGCGGCCTTTCTTAGAACCTCCCACGACAGCTTCGAGCGCAGCCTCCTAGGCCCTCCTCTTTTCGTCGCGGCCAGATGTTTTCTTCTCGTATTGCGCGCGCACCGCCGCTCGCACGTCGGACGGAGCCTTCGTGCACAGGCGGACGTCGCGCGTTTTCTGACCCTTCCATTTCGCGAGATGCTGAGCGCATCAAATCGCACCACCCTTGAACTCGATGGCGCAATAGTTGCAAACGCGGACAGCGCCGACGGTGTCGGGGCGGATCGGAACCTTGAAATGCTTGAAAACGATATGCTTACTATCCTCTTCCTGCCATTGTGCCTCAGAGGTTGAGGCTGACGGATCAGTAGTCTGAGTGCTGGGAAATGGGTCTGGAGTAGCCATAGTTCAACAGAGAACAAACGGGAGGCTAGGAAGAAAGAACTGGATGAGAATTGTGTTGAGGTGGGGTGAAATATACTTACCACGTATTGGTTGTGGGGAGGGGGACGTGCTGTGGTTGGTCACGACTTGTTGGGGTTGATTGGGCAATGTTGATGTACGTGGGGTGAATGTGGCGACTCGGTTTTGCACGTCCCTTGGTTGGAAAACGAATCGAAATGTCGGTATACGTGCGTACGGAAAGAACGCGGACTTTTTTTTTGTTTTTTTTTTTTTGTTTTTTGTTTTTTTTGTTTTTTTTGGCCTGCTCGGCTTTCTGTATCACGCATTTGTCCCCGCTTCACGTATTTGCGTTTATACGTGAACGCATAAACGTGAAACGTAAAACAGTCTAAGCGTATAGTGCAACATAGCACCCAACCACTAGCACCCACCCACCTGCACCATGTGTGCCCCACCCATGCTCCCGTGCTCCTGCCATGCTCCTGCTGTGAGTATCAAATGGAGGGAAGGGAATCAAAGGGGGCGTTTCAGGGTTGTTGCAGAGGAGGAGGGGTTGTAGCTCGAGATGGGTCAATCAGACCGATTCTACTTCCACCAGAGCACAGGCCTGCACGTGCTGGGAAAGCAGATCAGGTGGGTCCTCAGGTGCGTTTCCATGTTGGTCCAGCAGAAAGGGAGAGGGCCGGGTTTAGGGTGTGGCAGAGGGGGAAGGGGGGGAAAGAGATGCAGAGGGGTGTTTGAGTGAGGATGAAGAGAATGCAACTCCTGTTTTGGAGAACAGTGCATGAGAATGAATGACCATTAAGGTGCTGCTGATACAGCACAAGGTGCAGGCTTGCAGCTGGCATACCATTTAGCTACTGGCAACGTGAGCAGGGGAAGCACCAGCAGTAGCAAGAGGAGGAGCAAAGGGGGCGGGTGTCTCAGGGAGGCCTTGAGAAGGGTCATTCAGCTCAGCTACCGCTCACACTGCTTCTGCTGCATGTGTTCCCCGCACCGCACCCCCTTGTCCGCCCCCACGGTTTCTCCTTTTCTCACGCCAATGAAGCCACCACAGCTGATGCTACTGCTGCAAGTGCAGTGACAGGTTTGGTTGCAGCAGCAGAAGTCAAAAGCTCAGACAGGACAAGCGGGGTTGGTGAAAGACATGCAGCAGCCTCAGCAGCAGCAGCAGCAGCAGCAGCAGCAGCAGCAGCAGCAGCAGCAGCAGCAGCAGCAGCAGCAGCAGCAGCAGCAGCAGCAACAGCAGTAGCAGCAGCAGCAGCAGCAGCAGCAGCAGCAGCGAGGGATTGGATGAGGGGAGAAATGAGGTGAAGAAAAAGGGTCAAGCAACAGGGTTGGATGCATTCGAGCAAGTGAGAGCATTTTGGAGGAGGAAGGAAAGAGGCAAGGATGGTGGAATCGGGTTGTTAAAAAGAGAAATATCTTTGAAAGACCAGAAGAATAAGAACCACCAAAGAGGAGGGAGTGGTTGGAGGGGGAGGAGAGGGAGAGTTGCTGCCTGCGTGAGAGATGATAGTGCTCGAGAGCAGAGCAAAGGGTATTGATGAGACGTGCCACAGTGCAGTGCAAGCGTGCACACGCAGTAAGAGAATGAAACCCATGTAAACATCCCTTCACACAATGGCATGTGAAGACGCCATGTGCTCGTGGAGCCAGAAGTGGAGCCTTAAAGCCCATGTGACCAACATGCGACAAGCAGCGTGCAGCTAATGCCCATGGTAGCAAGGTTGCATCCACCGCTTTTTCTCTTCCCTCATACCTACGCCTCCCTCCTCCACTGCCACTCCCCGCTCCCACGCCTTTCCTGCCTGCCTCCACCCCACTCGCCGCCAACCAACTTCACCGCCTCCCCTGCTGCTGCAGCTGCTGCGGCCGTGTCCTTGCCATGCTGGCCTTGTGGCTGTCCATTGCAGTGATGTGTTTGCCCTCACGGGCAGGGTGCTGTTGGAGTGGGAAGGGGAAGAGTGTGTTGGGGACAGGGAGAAGAAAGTCAGGGCGTACTGTTGAGCAAAGGCAGCTGATAGTAACATTGCGCAGGGGAAAGTCATGCCCACATTCTTTCTTCCTCGTCAGAAAGTACCAGGACCTGGCGCTAGTGTTTACCAGTGCTTAGATTCACTCCTCTGCATCAGCAAAGTAACGGCAGAAGCACCGTACTGGGAGAGGATCGGCATCGGCACAAAAGGAGGGAGGTGTGACCAGCAGCAATGGATGCAACAGGAGAGTGACAAAGCCTTCAGATTTTCCACCTACTTGACCTCTCTTGCGGTGGGCTCCTTATGGTTTCCTTATGGTGTCAGTCAGGGTGACTTCACCCTGACTGACATCGCATCTGCATTCTTTATGGCATGTGATGATACCAAGCGCTCCCGTCTTCTCTTAATTTTTCTTTTCTTTACAAGTGGAACCTAAAGCCCCGCGTATTTTTTAGTATGCAATGAACAGTAAGCACCTAACGCCCACTTACACAAAGCCATTATGTCTGCTTCCTCGCTCTTCGCTCCCATGCGTCAAAGGCCATGTCACTCTTGCACCTGACACAGGGCCGAAAACCAGAGCGAGAATGGGGAAGGTGGACAGACGACATGTAATTGTATTGTGCGTGGGAAAGAAACGCTCAGAGTCATCTACCTGATCAGCAAACTAGCGCCAGAAGTGCCACGGTTAAGGCACAAATGGGAGAAGGCACAAAGGAGGAAGGCATTCCCAGCAGGCGTAACCATTCCCATGCATCCCAACTGGTGCGAACATGCACACATCCGTACTCTACCCGGATTACCACATCAAACCCCCCCTGCCTCCGCCCCATTAATGTGAAACACCATGCATGGATGGAACCTGTAGAGATGCACAACCTTGCTTGCATTGCCACAATGCCACATCGTACTTCTTGCGTGCCTGCTCTGCCTCCAGACCGCTCGAAGCAGATTGAAGCACGTGTGAAGTGAACAGCCTGTAACAAGCAGGTAGACTCACGAGGGAAAGCAAGTCGCGCTGCCACACTCATCCTGGACACCAGGTCGTACCCCTTGTCATTGCACGCCCACACTGCCCCCGCCCGCCCCGTGAAAGCGACATTGCTAACGACCTTCAGGTTCTTGCGCTTCTCGTAATGACCATTGCATTGCACTTATCGCATTGTCCCTGTTAAACACGCCAGCCCTTGCAGTAACCACCTCCTCTTCTCTCTTCGTCCTCCTCCCCTCCTCCACTCCGACTGCTTCCCCTTCTACTCTTGTCCCCCCTGCCACCTCCTCCCCCCCTGCTTACACTTCGCAAAACATTTGACTCCATCCACTCCGCTCTCGGTCCCCCCCTCCTTTGGCGCAAGTTCACACCAAGGCTCCTCAAATCCATACCTCTGACTTCCTGCTCCCACGGCCAGGCCAGCACAAGACATGTGTTGTTGGTGTGGGAAGGGGAAAAGGGTGGAGGAAAAGCCGAAGGAGGGAGGCATGACCAGCAGCAATGAATGGAAGAAGAGTAATAGCATGAGGAATTTGCTCAGCTTGTCGCACCTCTGTGTTGGCATGTTGCTCTGCCTGTCATCAGCTGAAAATCCATACTCACCCATGGCACATGATGATGCCACAAGCTTGCACCTCTTCAACTTTTCACGTGCAGCCTAAAAACACCGCGTGTTCAGCATGCCTTGATCCGCGTGCAGCTAACACCCACTTACACAAAATTACAACGTGGCTGCTGCCTGGATCGTAGCCCCCAGGCCTACCCCCTTGCCTGTATGCACACGGTGAGGTTGTTGGTCTGTATGACAGGAAAGGGGACAGTCTGGATCGTAGACCCCCAGGCCTACCCCCTTTCCCGTGTGCACCCACATTTTGCAAAAATTTACTCGCTTGACTGTGTGTGTTGCAGCGATGACATGGGCTCCATACAACTAGCACACGTCAGGATTGTTATAGTCACAATAGGCTTGAATGTGCCTAAAACGAAAGATAGAGAGCACAGACGGATTTCTGCACAGCGGCTTCAAACGTTGATAGCGTTCTGCTCACAGCTGCAAATGACTTGATTCAAATTGGATCTGGAGCGTCTTCACGTCGTCTAAAATTAGCAATTTAGATTGCACGATTTGATAAAGAATTGACGACACAGCGTCGGTTTGAACGAACGGTACTATGGCAGCCACTATTGTCTTAGAACACAAGATAGGAAGAGTTACGAGTTGGGAATGACTCCCAGCTCCTACAAACCCCAAGAGCCGAGGTACAGTGATGTGGAACAGTGCCACACTGTCCCCAACCACGAAGGGTCTTGAAACTACCCTTCACTAGGGCCTACACCAAGTGAAATGTTACACTACACAAAGTAATGTAACTATCTTCAATATCTTGAGGTGTACCCTTTTGGCGAGCTTCGAAATCACTTGAGGCTTGACACCAAGGCTCGGGCTCTTCATCACAAACTCATCCTTGAGTTCTTGATGGGTCTGCTGCACACACCTGCGACACGCCGAACGTTCGACACAGGACAAAATAGAAACCGCGCACGACAAAATAGAAACCGCGCGCGAGACACAAACGACCGCGTAACACGCGTCTAGCGATAACTCGCTATTGACTCGACACACACACTCGACATCATGACTCAACATTCACACACAATTATAAGCATGAAATATATATTATCCCATGCCCTCATACCATTCCATACACAGACACATTCACGCACACGGACAACAAGCCGAGTGCAAACCGTAGGGTTGCACCAACAAACTCCCCCTCGGATTTTTGGCCTTAGGATATGTTGCTCTCTCAGTTCAGAGCCATCCCAGCCAGCTTGCAACACTTCCAATGCTGCTGCTCCACCAGCCTCTTGGTCATCATGTCAGCCGGCTGCCCCGTGGTCTTCACGTAGCGCAACTCAACTTCACCCGCGATTACCATGCTCCTCGTCCAATGCCACTTCACCCTCATGTGCTTCGTGAGTCCATGCAACACAGGGTTCTTAGCAAGAGCAATGGCACCCTGGCTGTCACAGTACAGTGGGGTAGGTCCTTGCTGCTCCTCCCCCAATTCAGCCAACAAACGCCGCTGCCACACAATCTCCCGTACGGCACGGAAGAGTGCCATGTATTCGGACTCCACCGAGCTCAAAGCTTGGTCAACCTGCTTCTTGCTCTCCCAAGCAGTTGGGCCTCCACCAACACAGCATATGAAGCCTCCCACACTTGTCATGTCCTCTGGTTCTGATGCATATGAAGCATCCGAGTAGGCGGTGAGGAACAAACGCCCGGGTTCAACACCATCCGCGCCCTTTTGGCGCCTTTGTGCCGCCGCCGAGTATTGCAGCCCAACGGTCGGTGTTTGGCCAAGATACTTGGCCACCCTCATTCCAGCTGCTACCTGCTCCTCATTAGGGCATTGCACAACCCTAGCCAACTGCCCGGTAGCAAACGCGACGTCCGGTCGGGTGTTTACCGCCGCATACATGAGGCTGCCCACCAACGAGTGAAATCGGCGCCTCTCCTCTTCACCAACGCTCTCCTCCTCTGGTCCCTTCACACACTTGAACCCCGAGGGAAAGGGTGTAGCCACTTGGCCTTCACTCTGCCCAAAGTTGGCAGCCAATGCCTCCAGGTACTTTCGTTGATGCACCCGCATGCACCGCTTCTCCATATCTCGTCCGATGTGGAGCCCAAGGTAGAAGCTCACGTCACCAAGGGCCTTGCACTTGAACTTGTCTTGAAGCTTCAGCATCACCTCCTTCACAAGGTCAGAAGAGGGTGAGAAAATGAGGATGTCATCCACATAAACCACCATGAAACTCCTCTGCTCCCCCTCGCCAAGCATGAACAAGGAGTGATCGGCCGTTGAGGGAGTGAAGCCGATCCCCTCCAACACTTCGCGCAGCTTCATGTACCATTGCCTAGGGGCCTGCTTCAGCCCATAGAGGGCCTTCTTCAGCTTCCACACTCTGCCACTACCATCATCAAACCCCTCTGGCTGCGCCATAAAAATCTCCTCCTCAAGGATGCCGTTAAGGAATGCCGTTACGATGTCCATTTGCTTTACTACCCATCCTTTGATGGCGGCTCCCGCGAATAGGGTTCGCAGCGTCGTCGGCTTCACCACAGGGGCAAACAGCTCCTTGAAGTCCACCTTCTCCTTCTGCTGGTACCCCTTGGCTACAAGCCTAGACTTGTAGCGCTCGATCTTGCCGTCGGCATCCGACTTGATTTTGAAGAGCCACTTGGACGTTATCGCCGTACGCCCCTCCGGTAGCTCCACCAATTCAAACGTGTCATTCTCCTCGATGCTCTTCAGCTCACTCTCCATGGCCTTCTTCCACTCCTCAGCATCACTACTCTCCAAAGCCTCCTTGAGAGTTGCTGGTTCTCCCGGCATCTCCACCGGAGAGAAGAACGCGAAGGCACACTCCTCGTAGTCACTCTCCTCGTCGTCTCCGACCATCATTGCCGCTCCGGCCAGGGCTGTCTTGCCCTGCTTTCCCGGCGCATCATAGGTCAGCCTATTACTGGGTTGAACTCTCCTCTTCCCCCTTCCTTCCTCCTCAGCTGCAGGGACTTGAAGGCCTTGGCGTTGCTGCGGTGTGGCTCGAATCCGTGGAGCACTCGTAGTACGGGAAGGGAGTGACGGTGCACGCTCGCTCACTTGCTGCACCTCCTCCTCTTCTTCCTCTGCATCATTGGCCTCCTCTCCCCCATTCACAAGGGAGGATTGCCTTGTGGTTGTGCTGCCGCTGCTCAGCTCCAAAGGCAGCTCCACATGCTCCAAAACGGAACTCTTCACCTCCCCAAACCGCACGCCTATCTTCGCCTCATTCTCCGCCTTCCAATCCTTGTACATGAAGTTCTCCATGAACTTGCAGTCCCTGCTCACCAAGAACTTCTTGGTGAATGGGTCCCAAAGAAGCCATCCCTTGCTGTTTTGAGCCATGCCCAAGTGCACGGCCCACACCGCCTTGGCACCAAGCTTGTTGTGCCGAAGATGCTTAGGCACGAGCGCCATGCACATGCACCCGAACACCCGAAGCATATCCACCTTTGGCTTCCTTCCTAGCCACTCCACATAGGGCACCCATTTGTCTGCTCCCACATGAGTCAAGGCTCTGTTCTTGGCCACACACGCGCTCCGCACCGCATCAGGCCAGAAATAGTCGGGTAGCCCGGCTTCAATGAGCAACCCGCGTGCCGCCTCCGTGATTGTGCGGTTCGCTCGCTCGGCGATGCCGTTCATTGCAGGGGAGTATGGCATGGTGAGGGAGTGCCGAATACCATTCTTCTTCAGCCACAACCCAAACTCCTTGCTCAGGAACTCTCCCCCTCGATCGGTGCGGATTGACTTGACTAGACGGTCTTGTTGCCGCTCCACCATCAGGAACCAATCCGTCTTCAACGTTTCAGCCACGTCGCTCTTCTTGGCCAGCACGTACACCCAAGTCATGCGGGTGTAGACGTCGACAATGGTGAGAAAATACTCAGCTCCAGCAGCTCCAAGCTTCAGGGGGCCCACCACGTCCATCACCACCTCATCAAGCGGTGCCTTTGCCGTTGCCTCCGAACTAGGGAACGGAAACCGGGTGAACTTGGCTTGAATGCACGTCGGGCAGCCAAGCACCTCATCGGGCTCCCCCTTCACACGTATGCCAGCAACCATCTCATTCTTCACTAGCTGCTGCAAGATGGGCAGGGCCACATGCCCCATGCGCCGATGCAAGGTGAGCCAATCACACTCCCCCGTAGCCGAAGTTGGATTGGAGAATGCCGCGCTCGCAATAGCGCCCCACATACTCTCTCCGTAGTCCTCCTCCGCTGCTGCCTCTGGGTTCTCCTCACCCTTTTGCTGCTCCTTGGTTGCTACACCACTCTCCTTAGGTTCACTGAACTTGCTGGTCCCTCCAGGTTTGCTCTTCTTGAGCTCATTCTCCTTAGCGCGACCGTTCGCGCCATCGTCGCTACCGACCGCTCCATCCTTGGTGCTGATGCTTGCTGCCACTTGCCTCTCCTTAGGCATAGGGACCACTGGGATCTGCCACATCTCGTTGTAGACATCTCTGTCCTCATGAAGGTCCCAAAGAATTCGATCGCCAAGCCTTGCGGTGTAGGTCTTGGCTCCCTTCGAGTTCGTGTCCATGCCGGCCTTTGCCAACCGCCGCACGGAAATCAGGTTTGCAGCAAGGCTGGGCACCCAAAGCACGTTCTTGAGGCCCACCATCTTCCCATCAGCACCCTTGAACATGGCCTTGCCCATGCCTTTCACCTCTGCTCGCTGCCCCAAAGCCGATGTGACATGCTTCACCGGTGACGGCTCGAGTTCGGTGAGCAAGTCCGGGCGAGGTGTCATGCTATAGGTAGCGCCACTATCAATCACCCAATAGTCCAGGGGGTGTAGGGTCACCTTCCCCACAGCTGCTGGCTCCTCAAAACCTTCATCCTTCTCTGGACCAGCCGGTACTTGCGTCGACACGAAGTAGAATAGACCCGGGTATCGATCGTCGCTCGGGTCCTTGTCGTTGTCTCCGCTCTTCATGTTTGCAGCTCCGCCACCGCGACCGCCACGGCCTCCACGGCCTCGTCCTCTCCCTCCTCTTGCTCCTCTACCCTCTTGGCCTTGAGCAGGGGTCCAACCATCAGGGAGTTTGTAGCAGTCGCGCCACATGTGTCCGCTCTTGTGGCAATAGTGACACTCGCCGTCGAATCGGCCGCGACCGCGTCCGTAGCTCTTGTCGTCGCTGCCGTAACCGCCACTCCTGCGGCCTCCGCCAAAGTTGCTGCCACCAAACCTTCCTCCCCCTCGTCCTCTGCCTCTTCCTCGACCATATCCACGGCCGATGCTCGCTGCCCCAGCGCCATCCGCACTCGCCAACTCACGGCGGCGGAAATCCTCTTGAAGGATAGCTCGCTTCACGTCTTCAAGCGAGAGGCGGGGCAAGTCGCGATTAAGGTTGATGATGAGCGAGGACCATGACTCTGGGAGTAAGGCCAGCAACTTGGTCTTCTTTTGGAGCTCACTGTAGTTCAAATCAGCTCCCTCAAGCCGCGTCAACAAGTCGAAGAATTTCTGCACCCCTTCTTCAACCGCTTCGTCTTCTTCAATTCGTAGTGCCGCCATTTGCCGTTCCAACACCACCGCTACCGCTGCTGTTGCAGGAGCATGTACACCCTTGAGAGCAGCCCATGCCTTTGGTCCTTTCTCTGGTTCACGCTGGAATGGCTTGATGTGACGGATCTGACTGCTCCCCAACGCTTGCCCAAGTAAGAGATAGCCTTGTGCGCTCTTCCGCACCCACGGGCTCTTCTCCGGGTCGTTCTCGGGGCGCTTCTCCGTTCCTTCCATCACCTCCAGCAGGTCATAGTGGTCAAAGATGTTCTCCATCTTGAAGGACCATTCAGCAAAGTTGTCACCGTTGAACTTGTCAAGCCCAAACACCCTAGGCTCATCCCTAGGTGGGCCAAGACTTGGTTGCATGGGCGCCATGGCTGAATCACGGGGTTGGCCTTGAGCTTGAGCTTCTCCACTGCCACCAGCACCTCTGCCACCCCTTTCCTCAGGTCCAGACATTGTCGAAACTGCTCCAAGGGGCTCTGATACCACTTGTTATAGTCACAATAGGCTTGAATGTGCCTAAAACGAAAGATAGAGAGCACAGACGGATTTCTGCACAGCGGCCTCAAACGTTGATAGCGTTCTGGTCACAGCTGCAAATGACTTTATTCAAATTGGATCTGGAGCGTCTTCACGTCCTCTACAATTAGCAATTTAGATTGCACGATTTGATAAAGAATTGACGACACAGCGTCGGTTTGAACGAACGGTACTATGGCAGCCACTATAGTCTTAGAACACAAGATAGGAAGAGTTGCGAGGTGGGAATGACTCCCAGCTCTTACAAACCCCAAGAGCCGAGGTACAGTGATGTGGAACAGTGCCACACTGTCCCCAACCACGAAGGGTCTTGAAACTACCCTTCACTAGGGCCTACACCAAGTGAAATGTTACACTACACAAAGTAATGTAACTATCTTCAATATCTTGAGGTGTACCCTTTTGGCGAGCTTCGAAATCACTTGAGGCTTGACACCAAGGCTCGGGCTCTTCATCACAAACTCATCCTTGAGTTCTTGATGGGTCTGCTGCACACACCTGCGACACGCCGAACGTTCGACACAGGACAAAATAGAAACCGCGCACGACAAAATAGAAACCGCGCGCGAGACACAAACGACCGCGTAACACGCGTCTAGCGATAACTCGCTATTGACTCGACACACACACTCGACATCATGACTCAACATTCACACACAATTATAAGCATGAAATATATATTATCCCATGCCCTCATACCATTCCATACACACACACATTCACGCACACGGACAACAAGCCGAGTGCAAACCGTAGGGTTGCACCAACAAGGATCTGTTGGTGTGAGAAGGGAAGGGCTGGAGGAAAGAGAGAATAGGTTATGAGCATAATTCAGAGACAGCAGCTGATGGCATTGGATAAGGGAAAGCAACACACAGATTCCTTGCACCTCGTCAGCAAAGTAGAAACCAGAAACACCATATTTTGAGCATGGACATTTAGAGATAGAGCACGCAGTGGGAGAAATAAAGAGACATTTAGAATTCCTCTGCCACTGTGCCATTCTTCGTTCCTGCTCCGTTTTTCCCAACTTGTCAGCTGAGAGGCATCGCCATCGACTGACTAGCATGAATGATGCAGAAATGACATTTGAGGCGCCTCAAAAGTCACATGCTGCCAATGCCAACCACTAGGAACTCGTCAGCTGAGAGGCATTACCTTCCACCGACTAGCATGATGCAGCAATGCATGCATCCTCCCTCTCACCTCCCACTTGCCCTCTCATCTCCTAGTCGCCTCTCACCTCCGAGTAACTCGTTGGAGAAGTCACTTCACAACATAGCATCGCTTAAGCAAGACACTCCTACTCGTTGGGGAAGTGCTCATTTCATGATGAAGAGAGCAAGGTTGCTCCGACCCGCCATTAATGCGTACTTGGTGGAGGACATGACCGATGAGGTGGAGGAGGAACTTAGGATGAGGGGTGAAGAGTGGGATTGTCTTGAACGTCTTGAAAACCTTCTTGAGCCGTTCGCCGAAGTCCAAAATATGCTAGAGGGCTCAAGCTACCCAACCGTATCCTTGTGTGTACCATCCATCAATTCTTTAATGGATCTTTTGGAGGAGAGGGTGGAGGAGAAGGGGGAGTTTTGGGAGGCGTGCAAGGATGGCCTTGAGAAGCTCAAGGGATATTATGACCGATCATCGGAGGAGTACACCATTGCTACGGTCTTGGACCCAAGGTTCAACCTTGAGTATTATGCCGGTGGTGACAGGTTGGGTGGTGATCATCAAAGGACCGATAGTGTGCGAGAGCACATCACCAAGGCATATAAGGAGTATGAAAGGAAGCACATGGGAGAACAAAGTGCCGAGAATAACACTTCCGCCGCCACTTCCCAAACCTCATCCGCGGTGCGAAGAAGGTCTTCTCTTTTTGGTGCCATTTTCCAATGTCGCGCGAGTGGGGAGACGATGGAGGATAGCACTCATTTGGATGAATATCTTCGAAAGACGAGATTGAGTGTTGGACCCGAGGGCAAGCTACCTTCGTTCACGGAGTGGTGGAAGGTGTATGCACCTCTTTATCCCATTGTCGCACACATGGCGCGGGATTATCTTGCCATACCGGGAACTTCGGCGGATTCCGAGCGCTCGTTTTCAATAGCCCGGCATGTCATTACGGATTTTCGTCATAGTTTAGATCCTAAGACGGTCCGCGCATGCATTTGCTTGCGCTCATGGATGGTTTTGGAAGGAATGAAAGCTTAGGTTGGAGGTTTATAGCCTAGGTAGCTTTGTTCTAACTTGTTATAGGAATGGGTAGTGCATTGATTAGTGTGGTTAGTTGGTTAATTCTTGTTCTAGAATGTATTAGAGCCTCTATGTGAATGGTTTATGTGTTCATGCTTGTTCTAGAGTTGTTGATTAGCAATCATTAACGTGGTTAATTGGCTCACTCTTGGTCTAAAGTTGTTTGGAGCCATCATTAGTGCGATTAGTTGGTTCCTTCTTGTTCAAGAGTTGTTTAGAGCTTACATTGATCTAATTGATTGGTTCATTCGTGTTCGAGTGTGGTCTAGAGCATTCATTAGTGTGGTTGTTTGGTTCAATCTAGCTCCAGAGTTGTGTAGAGCGTTGAGTAGTGTGGTTGATTAAGGTAGTTCATTCTTTCATGTGTTTGAGACGACGGTTGAGTTGTTTAGTTCGCTGTTTTGATTGCTTCATCCTTGTTCTAGCCATGTTTAGACCTTAGACGAGTGTGGTAACGTGGGTCATTCTTGGTCTTGAATTGTTTATAGCCTACATTACTATGGTTGGTTATTTCATTCTAGTTCCAAACTTGAGTAGAGCCTTGAGTGTTGTGGTTGATTGGATTGAGTTTTTCATGGATGGATTGTTAAGGAGTGTTGATACACGGAGTACATGGTGATGTTTTAACCACAGTCAGGGTTGTTTCCTTGTATCCACATGTTGTTGCATTATGGAATGCTCAAATCTTGGGTAAAAGTATAAAATCAAGAGGAGAAATATACGATTTACCGACACATTTAGCAACAAAAGCCATGCAAATATTGTATCCAATACATTCTGAGTGGGAGCGCGAATCTTGGTGGATCTGCAAAAACAAAACAAGAGGGGCGACACACAACTCAGAATTCAAAAACACATATTCGACCACATTTGTATTCGACTCGTATTCGAGCCAATTCGACTCGTATTCGTATTCGAACTGCAGCACTATTCGACCAAATACAAATCACAAGAGATATTCGACTAATATTCGAATACAGTACTCGTATCCGTATTCGTATTTGATTTTGCACCCATATCCGAGTTGGCACCACCAGCGGCAACGGGTGTGCGGCAATCTCAGTGCCGTCAGCCGACCTACCATGCTTGGCATAAGATGCTTCAAGTGTCCTCTCATACCGCCCTAAGCCATACCTGCCATACTGCTTCGTACCATCAGTGCTGTTTCCCCAAGCCGTCTGTCTTAATACTCCCTTCTACCCTCCACTCAGTCCCACTCACCACCACCAGTCACTGACTCCCTCCTGCCACGGCTCATAGGCCATCCCTATTGCTGCTTGCTCATTGCCCCCGCTCAAATGCCATCCCTGCTACCCCTTCCCCATCCCCTGAACCATACCCCATTCCTGCTACCCCTTCACTCTCCCCTGAATCATACCCCATCCCGGCTACCCCTGCACCATCCCCTGAACCATACCCCATCCCTGCTACCCCTTCACTCTCCCCTGAATCATACCCCATCCCGGCTACCCTTGCACCTACCACCTTGGACCAAATCCCATTCCCGATACTCCTGCGCCTGCACTATCCCGCTGCCCATATCCCACCCTACTCTTGCACCCCCCCCCTTGCGCATACCCCAACCCTTTCCTTGCACTATCCCCCTGCACATACCCCACTGCCACCCTTGCACTATTCCCCTGTTCATATCATATCCCAACCCACAATGTTTCTGCACAACCCCCCTGCCCACATCCCACTCCTACCCCTGCTCTATCCGCCTACTCAAATCTCATTCCTGCTACCCCTGCACTATTTTCCTACTTATAAGCCATTCCCTCTACCCCATACTATCCCCCTGCCCTTATCCCACACCCTCCTCTCCCGCCCCATCCCTCCCCTCCCTTCCCCACCCAAACACTCACCTGCCTCAGTCACCTCCACCACACACTTGGCCCTTCCATCCCCACACACTTGTGCACATGTCACCATCACAATGACGCTCACCCCACTACCACCTCGCTCTTACCTCCCCCCGTTCACCGGCCCCTTACCCTTCTCTCACCTGCCCCAGGCAACTCCTCCAGGTTAGCCGCCAGAACCACATACACTCCCAGCACAACACACCCATGCACTACTCGTCATAATCACCCCGAACGACCTCAACCCCCTCACCTGCCCCAGGCACCTCCTCCACGTTGAGCGCCAGCACCACACACTTGGCCCTCCGACTGTGAACTGCCTGCCTGCCCCACCTCCTTCAGCCCTGCCAGCACACGCCGCCGCATGGCACCGTGCGGGCGGTTAAAGTGGGAGGGAGGCGGGGCTGGGGAGAGGATTGACCTCCTTCAGTGATGCTAGCACGTCGCTCCCTGCTCCCATGCGTAGGGGGTTAAGCAGAGAGGTGTGGGACGTGGAATGCGGAGGGGAGGGATGGGGGGGGAGGGATGTGAAGGGGAAAGGCGGGACCTTCTTCTCCTGCCCCACCTCCTTCAGCCATGCCAGCACAACGCCCCTCACTCACACCTCGCACTTCGCACCTCGCACCTCGCACCTCGCACCTCGCACCTCGTACCTCGCACCTCGCACTTCGCATCTCACATCTCGCACCCAGCTCCCATGAGAGCATTGAGACGCCATAAAAGCCTCCAGGCTGAAGCGACGGGAGGCGGGACGTGGACAGGGGAGGCGGAACGTTGCACGTCCCTGTGCTGCTCTAACCATGGTTGGCGGAAGTGACTGCAAGAGGTGTGGCAAGGCCAGGAGGTGAGTGCATGTGGGGTGCAGAGACAGGGTTCAAATCGAGGGGGTCCTTCTGAAACGCCCTGACTTGGATGCATAGCGTGCTGGATGTCTCCTGTCTTCCAAACCATCTGAAAACGATTCCGTTGCCAGGTCTTGAACCCGGGTCTCTCGGGTGAGAGCTGAGTATCCTAACAAACTAGACTACAACGGATGAGTCAATGTGCAAGCAATTTACTTAAATGCACTAAAAGTTCACCTGTTCCCTCTCCTCTTCTCACCTTCCTCATTCCCTTCTCACCCATTCCTACCACCCACACGCTCCACTCCCTCACCAGGAGGGCAGTGCTGAAGACGTCGGCCATGAATAAGCCACTTAGGGGACTGCCATGTCAATCAAGCTACAAACTGACTATAGTTGTCTCGGTTTGACTCATGGTTCTCCTCCACCATCTCCCCCCCTCTTGCTTGCTCCAATACCCCACCATCTCTCCCTCTTGTGCTCACGGCACCGCCTACCATCTCCCCCTCACCAGGAATTTGTTGCGGAATGATTGTTCAATGGAGAAGTCGCTGAAAGAACTGTCGAGAGGAGAAATGGTGATGTCACGCTGAGACAACAGGAGTGAAGTGGAAGAGAAAGATTGGAACAGCATACATGAGGCACAGGGGCTAGTAGGGCGTTCAGGTGCAGCCAACCACCCACATACCCCCCTACAACTGACCCAATAGCTCAACACATAGCCACCTGGTAGTCACCTGTTCATAAGCTCCTAGTGATTTCCTGGAAGCCACTTGGTAATTTTTTGGAAACCACATGGTGGAAAGGCACACACCGCCCCCACAGCTTAGCTGGTGAAAGACGTGGAAGAGGACGGGCGCATGAAGGCAGATACCTGCAGGGTGGTGGTGTGTGGTGGTGGGTGGTGGTGTGCGGTGGTGGGTGGTGACGGAAGATGGTGATGGGCATGAGTGAAGGGGAAAATGTGAAGGGACATGTGTGAAGTGACATGGATGAATGGGCATGTGTGAAGCGACATGGGTGAATGGGCATGTGTGAAGCGACATGGGTGCATTGGCATGTGTGAAGCGACATGGGTGAATGGGGATGTGTGAGGCGACATGGGTGAATTGGCATGTGTGAAGCGACATGGGTGAATGGGCATTTGTGAAGCGACATGGGTGAATGGGCATGGGTAACTGGGCATACCACTCACCGCATGTGCCATGTGTCCCAGAGCCTGCCGATAGCAGCCCACGACTAGGTGATTCTCGGGGGTGCGAGGGGGTTGTGAAGAATAAGTGGAACCCTCCCACCCTCCTTTCCTCCTACCCACGCCCACCCCCCTCTCCTCCTCTCAACTGCCCACGGCAACTCTCCTATGCAGATAGCCAGCACCACGCACTTAACAACTCTAACCCTTTCTCTCACTTCCCATCCATACCTTACCCTCCACTTTCCCACCCTCCCCAGGCGCCTTTTCCCCTCCCCGTTGGGCGCAAGGTACATTTGGCCTTTCCAGTGCGTACCCTACCCCACCCCACCATGCGCCATCCACCACCATCTCCCTCCCCTCAACCTGCCCCACACACCTCCTCCACAGCAGCTGCCACCACCACACACCTGCATCTCCAGCGCCACCCATCATTACCCCACCCTCACGTCCCTCCCCTCGCCTACCCCTCCCCTCATCCCCCTCCCCTCACCTACCCCGCCCCTCGCCTACCCCTCCCCTAACCTCCCTCCCCCCACCTACATCCTCTAACCTCCCTCACCTCCCCTCACATACCCCTCCCCTCACCTCCCTCCCCTGACCTCTCACCCCTCACCTCTCTCCCCTCGCCTCGCTCCGCTCACCTTCCTCCCCTCACTTGCTCCAGGCACCTCCTCCACGTTAGGCGCCAGCACCAACACACTTGGCCCTCCCACTGTGCACTGCCTGCCCCACCTCCTTCAGCCCTACCAGCACCAGCCGCCGCATCGCTCCCATCGGACGGGGAGAGGGGGATGGCGAGGAGGAGAAGAGACTCTTCTTCAGCCCCGCACCACTGGCCTCATGTGCCAACATGCGCCGCCTCATTGCTGCACCTCCTTCAGCACGCGCTGTGCCATGGGGTGGTTGAACGAGAGGGGGGGGGGAACGAGCGAGAGAGGAGGGATGTCTTTCGGCACTGCACTGCCTGCCCCATCTCCTTCAACCCTACTAGCACGCGGCGCCGCATTGCGACAAAACAAAACTAACGATGTATTTATACAGATTCTGAAATCGGACGAATGTGGAATGGCGAAATTGAAATGGAATG
The DNA here is from genome assembly GCA_947471745.1 of Closterium sp. Naga37s-1. Lineage (NCBI taxonomy): Eukaryota > Viridiplantae > Streptophyta > Zygnematophyceae > Desmidiales > Closteriaceae > Closterium > Closterium sp. Naga37s-1. The sequence goes on from CANJKZ010000830.1 coordinate 769,833, forward strand.
AAATGGACCGACGGAACGGAAAGCAAAGGAACGACATGCATACAAAAGGATGTTTTGAAGGAACCTTTCATGGCATAAAACGAGGAATTGGAAGGCACTAGTGGAACGAAAGAGATAAACACAGCACAAACATTTGATAATTGAGAAAGTATGAAACAGAAAACCAATAAACGAAAAAGAACTAGGAAAAAAAAGAAACAAGAAAAATGTAATATAATCCCACAACAAAGTGAAATTCCCATTGCTGATCAGATAGGAAGCAGAAGGAAGGAACGAAAAAGGAAATGGGGAAGAAAGAAAGACGAGATAACAAGAGAAAACCAAGCAAGCATAGAGTTGATATGAGATAGAGCAGACACACATTTTAACTTAACTTGATGACCTGCGAGCAAAAGGGGGTAAGGATCGAAGTTGAAAACAAGAAACATAGAACAATTTCACAACGATTTACAACCTATGTACTGATCTGCTGCAACCTTTAGACTATCCAAAGGAGAAGGAATATCTAAAGAAGACGATGAAAGAAAAAACTATAATTACCAAGAAAGAGATGATGGACTGAAATAAGCTAGGTCAAAATAACCTGCAGGCCTTGATGGTTGACATGGCCTGTAGGCCTTACTTCAACCTAATTATCAAGGTCGAATTCGCATTGAGGTCCTAATTCGGCCTACTAAGCTTGGTCGAAATGGCGTGCACGGTAAAATTCGACCTACTAAGCTAGCTCGATGATATGCATGTGCTAATTCGACATAGCACACAAGATTTTGTTGACTACTATATGGGATCTAGAGGCTCTAAGCACACCTTTACTACACACTAATAAGTCCCCACGGGGTCACCTCCAAGGGTCCTCGGGTGCCTGGCTGTCAGAATATATTTGATGTATGTTCTGTATAAGCGCATGTAGTTCTAGCTGTAGTGTAGTACCATTATTGTCCTGTGTGGTGGTGCACCACTCCTTGCATGCTTCTCCTCTATTTGTACTTGTCATTCTATAGTTGAATCACTCCTTTTGCTTGAACTTCTACTTTGCCTAAGGCTAAAACCCTAGCTCCTACTCCTAACTGTGCATCCTAAGCCTAAACCTAGTTTCCTAGGTGCTTAGTATCTTGACACTGGCAAAGCCAGCCCCTAACCAAGAGTCCGTGTTTGTCGAGGGACGCACCAAGTGTAAACACAATCGTGTGCACTAGAACTTTCCCAAACTCATTTGCGCAGCGTTGATGACAAATTGGCTCATATGCAAAGGTAGCTCTTCACGTCAATACGTCGATAGAGCAATTTTCATTCACAAAGGATTGATTACAACTTCACACAAGCACACATTTAATATCAAAGCCTACGCACACAAAGGAAAACAAACAAGGCAGTTGTCTAACTGTCGTCCAGGTCTTCGCCTTGCTGTCATTGAAAACGGTTGTTCAACTGCTCCTGAATTTGGCTTGATCTGCCACTGTAAAATAACCGTCTTCCACTGCACTGCTGCCAAATTCTCCTGCTGACTCCCTCGTGAGCATTCATGATCGCTCGTGTACAAATCATGAACACTCGTGTGGGTTTACCGTTTTTCAGTTACAAACGGACTTTACCGTTTTGTACCTCTGTCCAAATAATGACGCAAAGCAGCGCGACTTTCTGGCGAATTTTCCTGCTCGCATAGTCAGCGCGAAAGTTCCGTTAGTCAACCGTGAAACCTTGCGTCCCCCACATGCCTCACGTGCCCCTCATCACGACCGAGATATTTCTCGGTCGTGCAGGACAAGACGATCGGTGACGCGATCGTGCATTGTCCTGCGCGTGACGGAGCAATCATGTCGCTCCGTCTTGTAGCGATCGTGCGTACAGTGCACGATCGAAACAGTGGCGACACACGCACACTTCTTGTCAGACCACACGCACGTGTGTCAGGACCCCACAAGTGGGTCCTGACTTTCGCACCTTTGACTCGCGCGAGAAAAGTCAAAGGGCTCGGTCAAAGGCTTGAGCCCACTCCCCTACACACTTGACCCTCACCATGAACACTCATGAAAAACGCATGAGCAAAGCATGAACAACCATGAAAGAAACATAAACAGTCATGAGCAAATATGAGCGCACATGAACGAACATGAGCGCTCGCACGAACAACACGCAAACATTCATGAACACGCGAAGGACCATGAACCTTCGGAACATCCAGAACTTCACGCACATTCATGACGTAACACGAACAACACGAAATTAACACGAACAACCGTGAAAACACATTAATGCAACCTCACACTAAAATGCACACAACTCATGAACCGCTCAGGCGAATCACAAACCGTAAACGCCAAAATGAAAAGCACACAAATGCGCATTCCACACGAACCAAATTACCTTAAAAAAATATACCTTTAATTTTCACCTTGCTCGACGAATAGGCGGCAGGTTGTCGTGCAAATACATTCTGTCAGAGGTCCACTGGTGATCCCCGATTGATCCTAGGGAAGGGTTACAGGCATGTTGGCCTGGGGGGTTATGGGCACACTGACCCGCTACTTAATAAGCCCTTTTATCCCAATGGTCTAGTGGTTGGGATCATGACATGGTATCAGAGCGAAGGTCTCGGGTTCGAATCCCAGTGTGTGCACTTCGGGCATCCCAGTGCGGGGGGGTGTCAGAGGTCCACTGGTGATCCCCGATTGATCCTAGGGAAGGGTTACAGGCATGTTGACCTGGGGGGTTATGGGCGCACTGATCCGCTACTTAATAAGCCCTTTTATCCCAATGGTCTAGTGGTTGGGATTCTGACACATTTTGCACCCAACAGATTTCACATAGTTAATGGTGAGTTAAATAACTCAAGAATGTTGAAAAACGAAAGGTAAAAGGAGGGAAACGAAGAGAAAATAAACTAGATCTAGAACTACTAGTACAAAGACTTAGAAGACATACATGACGAGGTGGACTAGGGTGGGTAGCGGGAGCCACGGTAGTTGTGAAAGAATCAGGACAGCAGGGAGAGAGAAACGAGACAGCAAGAAAAGAAAGGATAACGAAAACCTAACTACAATCTCGTCGCAAAGGCAATGGACGAGCAATTTCCGATGCTTTGGCGTAGACGGTAGAAGACGCACATGTCGATTAGAAGGTACAGTTTCGAATCTTGTGAGAGAACTCCTTACCCTAACTCGCCCACAAAGTGCTGTTCTTAATTTTGTTTCTACATTACAAATGGTTACATTAAAACTACAATCTCAGTTTCGAGCTCAATCACTGGTTACATCTGTTTTTCTTTCCAAATCATTATATAATTCTTATTTTAAAGCATAGTTGCTTCGCAACCCTAAGACGATTTCGTCACCTCTTGTTTTGTTTTTGTTTTTGTTTTGGCAATGCGAGTTACACTATAATAGCGCATACAAGCATTAACAGTCGTAACTGTAGCTGATGGGCCTAGACAGCAATCTGCCGTCATACCCATCCTGACAACTTATGGGGGGCGGAAAATCGTGCGCGGATTGGCCCAGATGGAGGTGAAGCCACTGGTCCACGCAAGCGATTTTGCCGAGCTGTCACATATTCTGCTTACAAGTCGAAATTCGTCCGGCCCATGTTCGGCCAAGAGGTGGCGAGACGCAACCTAGGCATTCGCGATTCGTTATGAGAGCGCGGGAGTCACAAAAGAAGTGAAATGCACTGTAATCCGAAAGCTACAGAGTTAACTCAAATAGGCAGATTCTTGCTAGGCGAGGAAGTCGGGGTAAGCGAGGCTCGGAAATGTGACGGAAGGTGCGGAGGAGACTCGGAAGTGGTTCGACGTGACAACGTAGGCCGAACCAGCTGACGCGAGCGCTACGGAACTTGCAAGCTAAGGGTACGTTCTTGGCTGGTGTCTAGCTTCGGGCCAAGTTTGCCTGGTGTCAGCCCCCTCCAGGAACGTCTGACACAAATCGAAGAATTTCCCTCATGCCCGTCAATTCCACCTCATGTCAAGCAGCTTGGACCGAAGCTAGACACCAGCCAAGAACGTACGCTAAAGTAAGGCCTACAAAGTGAAATTAGGGTTGTTACACAAGCTCGCAAAAATTTACTTAGAGATAGAATTTTGAAAAAAAAACAAAAAAAACAATTGATCACTCCACAAATTCTACAAGCTCACTTGGGCAATCATTCAAGCACCACGCATTTAAATTTAGCTAGTATTGCACTTATGTAATCTACACATACCGGTTTGAACATATAATAGATGAATGACGCACATAACCCAAAACGACCGCATGGGTTCGTCGTGTTGGTAATTTCTCCTCCCATGACTCTGCGTTGACTGTAGCGAGCCTTTGTTGCAGCCTGTCTGGCTGCTTGGTCCTCTTTCTAACCCCAGCCAGATTCATTTCCTGCATGGCATAGATGGTGGTGGGAGCGAGATGATGGTGGAAGGAAGAGGACGGTTCTGCCCAGACACCCCCCCTTGTTGCAGGACTCCTGCTCATTTGACTGTGCGAGCCTTGGCTCCAGCCAGGCTGCCTGGTCCTCTTGCTTCCTTTCATGCATGGCAAAGGCAATGGTGGGAGTGAGGAGACGGTTGCTGGATGGGATGGAGTGAGATGGTGGTAGGAGTGAGATGGTGGTGGGATATGAAGGCGTGAGGAAAGAGCAGATAGGATGGAGGAAGATGAGCAGCTTGTGTAATGTATGAATGCGTGAGCCAGCGCAACTCACCCATGGACCTCCGGCCCCTCCTGCCCTTCCTGCCGTAACTGTAGACCTTACTGCACCTTCCCCTCCCACCAAATCTGTATGCCATATCCGTGTGCACATGAGGGAAACTCACGCATGCCTCTCCTGCACCTCCCGCCATATTCCCACCCCCATGCGCTGCCTCTGCCAGCTCGCTCTTCAGCAACCTGTGTGCCACATTCAAGTATGGGCGAGTTTAGTACATGCACCAACAGCCTCCTGCCCGTCCTGTCGCACCTTCCCTTAGCCACCATAAACCCCTTCTTGCCAAAACACTCTTGAGCAGCCTGTGCGCCCCATTCTCGTCTAAAATGGCCACGGCACTCACACAACATCATGGGCGGTTTGGTGTCTGGCAGGGAAGGAGGAGACCGTAGGATTGAAGCGGAAAAGATGAGGCATGGGTGCAATGCGCTGGGGGCTGTGCGTGAACCATTCCGGATAGTTTTTTTCCAATAGACTTCCACTTGGGACATTCCATCTTGACCTGCAGTTACCTTGGCCAGGCGGTGGTTGGAGAGAGGCAAGGGCGCGGGAATGGTGTGCACACTACCCCTTACACATACAATTTCGGATTATAGCAATCAGCCACCTCAATGTGTGCTAGCTGTTTTAAGAACACCCCACCCCACGTTTAGATGGTGTCACCTCAGTCACGGACAGAGAGAGATCCACATGGATGGGGATGCTGCACACACGCACTCCTTCCATTGCCCACGTCAATATAAGGTACCTGATATGCACGCGTTGCCGGGAGAGGTACGTGGTAGCATTACCACCCCATCTTTACCTGGAACCCCATGGCTGTTAATGCTGCAGCGTCACGTCAGCCTGTACTTAACTGGTCAGGTGGCGCCGGGAGAGAACCACACCCTCAGGAGTGCTGCACTCACTACTAAGCCTGTAAAGCTGAATATGAATACGAATACGAATATTGTTTTGTGAATATATTCCGAATACTGTGTGGTTTCTTATCTGGCCGAATACTGACCCAAAACCGAATACGAATACGATTTGAATACTGCCGAATCCAAATCGAATACGGTCAAGTGTCAACTATTCAAGTATGTCTGTATAGGCAGCGTCAAATGCATGTTTGACACATGGGTATACCAAGTACTTTATACTACCAACATCACGACTCAATCCCGCATCAAGTGGTTTCCCTAACCCCTCTCCAGCTACTATATTGCTCGAATTTTGGGCACGGCTCTCAAGAGGCCTCTTATACACAGACAACCAAAGATGATAGCCGCATGTAGGGAAAGTATGAGGGGGGGTTATGGAACACCGAGTAGTAACGAATACCTCCCCATTCCTCACGTCAGCATTTACTACCTTGATAGCACCAAATCCCACCGCACTCAACACCTGCAGCCACCTTGGCCAGGCGGCGTTGGGAGAAAGCCACAACCACTAGAACGCTGCACACACCACCCCTCATGCATGCCCTCTCACCAGCCCTCACCTTGCCGTGAGTTACCTTATAGCACCACACCCCACACCATTCACCAGCTGCAATGACCTTGGCCAGGCGTCGTCTGGAGAGCGCCACCCACCACGAGAATGCCGCGTGCCCTACCTTTCAGCAAACACTCCCCCATGTCTTGGTTGCCCACCTGTCCGTGTGCTACGGGAACCACACTTCTCCACATTCAACACCTGTGCTCACCCTGATGAGGCTTCGTCAGGAGACCCCATGTTCCCCACCTCACCGTGTGTTGCCTGATAGCACCACACCCCACATTGAACACTTGCACTAACCAATGCCAGGCGGCATCATGAGAGAGCCACAACCATGGGAATGATCCCTCTCATACAACTCGGCCTCTACTCACCTTCCTTGCCTCACCTTGCCCGCCTTACCTTGCCCGCCTCACCTTGCCCACCTCACCTTGCCCGCCTCACCTTGCCCGCCTTACCTTGCCCAAACTGTGTCTGGAGAGAGGCACGAGCACGGGGATAGGATGAGAGGGCCGCATCAAGACCGCCTATGGGACAGGACGGAAAGGGGGGTGGGGTGGGTGGGTGGATAGGGTGGTTGGAATGATGAGTGCTCCGTACCCGAAATCAATTCTTGAGTCAGCTTCGAGAGTTCATAATAATGCATATGTGAGAGGAATTCTTGAGATTTCTAACACTTTTTTACATCATCACCCTCCCACCATCCTTCCCAACCCTTCCCCCCACCTCCTCACATCACCTGCCCTAGACACCTCTTTCACGTTGGGTGGTAGCACCACACTTGTCTCTCCCACCCAACACCACACTTGTCTCACCACACTCGCTTCCCCACCTCTTACATGGCCCAGACATTTCCTCCACGTTAGGCACCAGCACCACTCGCACACTTAGCCCTCCCATTCCCATGCAATCGTGCACTACTCTCCATCACACCCCTTTTCATCACCTATGTTGGAATATATGCTACTTTGCTTTTGCGTTTAGCGTTTATACTCTTATCAAATTCGTACACTGCGTATAATTTGAAAATTCGCCGAGTTGCATTTCGGGCAGACCGTAAAAAAAAAAAATCAATATGAAGCTGGCGACCTGGCGATCTCAATCTCGAGTCGCAGATGTCGCGAAATGAACCCATCTTTTGAATTTCGGGCTCCAAACCTCCTCAACCCCACCCCTCCAAACCACAGCATTTCACCACCCCCTTCAACCGCTACTTTACTGGTTGGGAGCTCCACCCAGCCCAATCTCCCAGGCATAAAGAGTGGCATTTGTTCACTCGATATTCATTCTCTCGCTTCCTATTCTAGCTGCCTCTACTCCCAAGGCACCATGGCTGCTACTCCTACAGCAACAAGTTCTTGTTCTACACCCTCAGAGGCTCCAGGTAGTTCCGCTGAAGGGACCACTTTTGTTGCAGCTTTGGTCTGCATGGACAACAAGCACGCTGTGTACCGCCACTTCAAAGTGCCAGCCGATAGCGTTTGCGAGAACGGCACCAATGTGTGTGCCTACTGGAACTTCAAGTTCGTTGGTGGCGTTTACCGATGTGCGCAGCATATCACCAGCTGGAACGGCATGCGCCGTCGCGAAGTGCATCTCTGCACTGAAACGCCGAAGACTGCACGGGGCGCCGTGAATGGGCTTTACAAGTCCAAGTTGAAGGCCCGTGAAGCGAAGCGTGCGGCTGAAAATGCGGCGGTCAGCGCAGTCAACGGAGGAGGTTCAGACAGGAAGAAGAGTCGAATGACCGACTTCTACGGCGACGAGTCCATATGCCTCTTCTTTGCAGCTCTTCATCTGCCAGAGCATCACGCGGACCACCCACTGTGGCAGAACTTAGTGTCCAGCATCCAGTGCGTGGGGCTGAATCACATTTCGCTGAAGAGACGCTACATCGTGGTGCCGTTCTTGCAAGGTGTCGCCACCGCATTGAGGCGGCTCTCGCTCCTATCGCTACAAGCTGGCGCCGTGACGGCATCACCGTTGCAAGCGACATGTTCTCCGACACCGCCGGCCGCCCGCAAGCCAATGTGTTATAGTCACAGTAGGCTCCAATGTGCCTAAAACGAAAGACAGAGTGCACATCCGGATTTCTGCACAGCGGCTTCAAACGTTTATAGCGTTCTGGTCACAGCTTCAAATGACTTGATTCAACTTGGATCTGGAGCGTCGTATTGTCGCCTACAATAGGCAATTTAGGTCGCACGATTTCACCAAGTATTGACGACACAACGTCAGTTTGAACGAACGGCACTATGGCAGCCACTATAGTCTTAGAACACAAGATAGGAAGAGTTAGGAAGAGTTACGAGTTGGGAATGACTCCCAGCTCCTACAAACCCCAAGAGCCGAGGTACAGTGATGTGGAACAGTGCCACACTGTCCCCAACCACGAAGGGTCTCGAAACTACCCTTCACTAGGGCCTACACCAAGTGAAATGTTACACTACACAAAGTAATGTAACTATCTTCAATATCTTGAGGTGTACCCTTTTGGCGAGCTTCGAAATCACTTGAGGCTTGACACCAAGGCTCGGGCTCTTCATCACAAACTCATCCTTGAGTTCTTGATGGGTCTGCTGCACACACCTGCGACACGCCGAACGTTCGACACAGGACAAAATAGAAACCGCGCACGACAAAATAGAAACCGCGCGCGAGACACAAACGACCGCGTAACACGCGTCTAGCGATAACTCGCTATTGACTCGACACACACACTCGACATCATGACTCAACATTCACACACAATTATAAGCATGAAATATATATTATCCCATGCCCTCATACCATTCCATACACACACACATTCACGCACACGGACAACAAGCCGAGTGCAAACCGTAGGGTTGCACCAACAAACTCCCCCTCGGATTGTTGGCCTTAGGATATGTTGCTCTCTCAGTTCAGAGCCATCCCAGCCAGCTTGCAACACTTCCAATGCTGCTGCTCCACCAGCCTCTTGGTCATCATGTCAGCCGGCTGCCCCGTGGTCTTCACGTAGCGCAACTCAACTTCACCCGCGGTTACCATGCTCCTCGTCCAATGCCACTTCACCCTCATGTGCTTCGTGAGTCCATGCAACACAGGGTTCTTAGCAAGAGCAATGGCACCCTGGCTGTCACAGTACAGTGGGGTAGGTCCTTGCTGCTCCTCCCCCAATTCAGCCAACAAACGCCGCTGCCACACAATCTCCCGTACGGCACGGAAGAGTGCCATGTACTCGGACTCCACCGAGCTCAAAGCTTGGTCAACCTGCTTCTTGCTCTCCCAAGCAGTTGGGCCTCCACCAACACAGCATATGAAGCCTCCCACACTTGTCATGTCCTCTGGTTCTGATGCATATGAAGCATCCGAGTAGGCGGTGAGGAACAAACGCCCGGGTTCAACACCATCCGCGCCCTTTTGGCGCCTTTGTGCCGCCGCCGAGTATTGCAGCCCAACGGTCGGTGTTTGGCCAAGATACTTGGCCACCCTCATTCCAGCTGCTACCTGCTCCTCATTAGGGCATTGCACAACCCTAGCCAGCTGCCCGGTAGCAAACGCGACGTCCGGTCGGGTGTTTACCGCCGCATACATGAGGCTGCCCACCAACGAGTGAAATCGGCGCCTCTCCTCTTCACCAACGCTCTCCTCCTCTGGTCCCTTCACACACTTGAACCCAGAGGGAAAGGGTGTAGACACATGGCCTTCACTCTGCCCAAAGTTGGCAGCCAATGCCTCCAGGTACTTTCGTTGATGCACCCGCATGCACCGCTTCTCCACATCTCGTTCGATGTGGAGCCCAAGGTAGAAGCTCACGTCACCAAGGGCCTTGCACTTGAACTTGTCTTGAAGCTTCAGCATCACCTCCTTCACAAGGTCAGAAGAGGGTGAGAAAATGAGGATGTCATCCACATAAACCACCATGAAACTCATCTGCTCCCCCTCGCCAAGCATGAACAAGGAGTGATCGGCCGTTGAGGGAGTGAAGCCGATCCCCTCCAACACTTCGCGTAGCTTCATGTACCATTGCCTAGGGGCCTGCTTCAGCCCATAGAGGGCCTTCTTCAGCTTCCACACTCTGCCACTACCATCATCAAACCCCTCTGGCTGCGCCATAAAAATCTCCTCCTCAAGGATGCCGTTAAGGAATGCCGTTACGATGTCCATTTGCTTTACTACCCATCCTTTGATGGCGGCTCCCGCGAATAGGGTTCGCAGCGTCGTCGGCTTCACCACAGGGGCAAACAGCTCCTTGAAGTCCACCTTCTCCTTCTGCTGGTACCCCTTGGCTACAAGCCTAGACTTGTAGCGCTCGATCTTGCCATCGGCATCCGACTTGATTTTGAAGAGCCACTTGGACGTTATCGCCGTACGCCCCTCCGGTAGCTCCACCAATTCAAACGTGTCATTCTCCTCGATGCTCTTCAGCTCACTCTCCATGGCCTTCTTCCACTCCTCAGCATCACTACTCTCCAAAGCCTCCTTGAGAGTTGCTGGTTCTCCCGGCATCTCCACCGGAGAGAAGAACGCGAAGGCACACTCCTCGTAGTCACTCTCCTCGTCGTCTCCGACCATCATTGCCGCTCCGGCCAGGGCTGTCTTGCCCTGCTTTCCCGGCGCATCATAGGTCAGCCTATTAGGGGGTTGAACTCTCCTCTTCCCCCTTCCTTCCTCCTCAGCTGCAGGGACTTGAAGGCCTTGGCGTTGCTGCGGTGTGGCTCGAATCCGTGGAGCACTCGTAGTACGGGAAGGGAGTGACGGTGCACGCTCGCTCACTTGCTGCACCTCCTCCTCTTCTTCCTCTGCATCATTGGCCTCCTCTCCCCCATTCACAAGGGAGGATTGCCTTGTGGTTGTGCTGCCGCTGCTCAGCTCCAAAGGCAGCTCCACATGCCCCAAACCGGAACTCTTCACCTCCCCAAACCGCACGCCTATCTTCGCCTCATTCTCCGCCTTCCAATCCTTGTACATGAAGTTCTCCATGAACTTGCAGTCCCTGCTCACCAAGAAATTCTTGGTGAATGGGTCCCAAAGAAGCCATCCCTTGCTGTTTTGAGCCATGCCCAAGTGCACGGCCCACACCGCCTTGGCACCAAGCTTGTTGTGCCGAAGATGCTTAGGCACGAGCGCCATGCACATGCACCCGAACACCCGAAGCATATCCACCTTTGGCTTCCTTCCTAGCCACTCCACATAGGGCACCCATTTGTCTGCTCCCACATGAGTCAAGGCTCTGTTCTTGGCCACACACGCGCTCCGCACCGCATCAGGCCAGAAATAGTCGGGTAGCCCGGCTTCAATGAGCAACCCGCGTGCCGCCTCCGTGATTGTGCGGTTCGCTCGCTCGGCGATGCCGTTCATTGCAGGGGAGTATGGCATGGTGAGGGAGTGCCGAATACCATTCTTCTTCAGCCACAACCCAAACTCCTTGCTCAGGAACTCTCCCCCTCGATCGGTGCGGATTGACTTGACTAGACGGTCTTGTTGCCGCTCCACCATCGGGAACCAATCCGTCTTCAACGTTTCAGCCACGTCGCTCTTCTTGGCCAGCACGTACACCCAAGTCATGCGGGTGTAGACGTCGACAATGGTGAGAAAATACTCAGCTCCAGCAGCTCCAAGCTTCAGGGGGCCCACCACGTCCATCACCACCTCATCAAGCGGTGCCTTTGCCGTTGCCTCCGAACTAGGGAACGGAAACCGGGTGAACTTGGCTTGAATGCACGTCGGGCAGCCAAGCACCTCATCGGGCTCCCCCTTCACACGTATGCCAGCAACCATCTCATTCTTCACTAGCTGCTGAAAGATGGGCAGGGCCACATGCCCCATGCGCCGATGCAAGGTGAGCCAATCACACTCCCCCGTAGCCGAAGTTGGATTGGAGAATGCCGCGCTCGCAATAGCGCCCCACATACTCTCTCCGTAGTCCTCATCCGCTGCTGCCTCTGGGTTCTCCTCACCCTTTTGCTGCTCCTTGGTTGCTGCACCACTCTCCTTAGGTTCACTGAACTTGCTGGTCCCTCCAGGTTTGCTCTTCTTGAGCTCATTCTCCTTAGCGCGACCGTTCGCGCCATCGTCGCTACCGACCGCTCCATCCTTGGTGCTGATGCTTGCTGCCACTTGCCTCTCCTTAGGCATAGGGACCACTGGGATCTGCCACATCTCGTTGTAGACATCCCTGTCCTCATGAAGGTCCCAAAGAATTCGATCGCCAAGCCTTGCGGTGTAGGTCTTGGCTCCCTTCGAGTTCGTGTCCATGCCGGCCTTTGCCAACCGCCGCACGGAAATCAGGTTTGCAGCAAGGCTGGGCACCCAAAGCACGTTCTTGAGGCCCACCATCTTTCCATCAGCACCCTTGAACATGGCCTTGCCCATGCCTTTCACCTCTGCTCGCTGCCCCAAAGCCGATGTGACATGCTTCACCGGTGACGGCTCGAGTTCGGTGAGCAAGTCCGGGCGAGGTGTCATGCTATAGGTAGCGCCACTATCAATCACCCAATAGTCCAGGGGGTGTAGGGTCACCTTCCCCACAGCTGCTGGCTCCTCAAAGCCTTCATCCTTCTCTGGACCAGCCGGTACTTGCGTCGACACGAAGTAGAATGGACCCGGGTATCGATCTTCGCTCGGGTCCTTGTCGTTGTCTCCGCTCTTCATGTTTGCAGCTCCGCCACCGCGACCGCCACGGCCTCCACGGCCTCGTCCTCTCCCTCCTCCTGCTCCTCTACCCTCTTGGCCTTGAGCAGGGGTCCAACCATCAGGGAGTTTGTAGCAGTCGCGCCACATGTGTCCGCTCTTGTGGCAATAGTGACACTCGCCGTCGAATCGGCCGCGACCGCGTCCGTAGCTCTTGTCGTCGCTGCCGTAACCGCCACTCCTGCGGCCTCCGCCGAAGTTGCTGCCACCAAACCTTCCTCCCCCTCGTCCTCTGCCTCTTCCTCGACCATATCCACGGCCGATGCTCGCTGCCCCAGCGCCATCCGCACTCGCCAACTCACGGCGGCGGAAATCCTCTTGAAGGATAGCTCGCTTCACGTCTTCAAGCGAGAGGCGGGGCAAGTCGCGATTAAGGTTGATGATGAGCGAGGACCATGACTCTGGGAGTAAGGCCAGCAACTTGGTCTTCTTTTGGAGCTCACTGTAGTTCAAATCAGCTCCCTCAAGCCGCGTCAAAAAGTCGAAGAATTTCTGCACCCCTTCTTCAACCGCTTCGTCTTCTTCAATTCGTAGTGCCGCCATTTGCCGTTCCAACACCACCGCTACTGCCGCTGTTGCAGGAGCATGTACACCCTTGAGAGCAGCCCATGCCTTTGGTCCTTTCTCTGGTTCACGCTGGAATGGCTGGAATGGCATGATGTGTATGGAATGGTATGAGGGCATGGGATAATATATATTTCATGCTTATAATTGTGTGTGAATGTTGAGTCATGATGTCGAGTATGTGTGTCGAGTCAATAGCGAGTTATCGCTAGACGCGTGTTACGCGGTCGTTTGTGTCTCGCGCGCGGTTTTTATTTTGTCGTGCGCGGTTTCTATTTTGTCCTGTGTCGAACGTTTGGCGTGTCGCAGGTGTGTGCAGCAGACCCATCAAGAACTCAAGGATGAGTTTGTGATGAAAAGCCCGAGCCTTGATGTCAAGCCTCAAGTGATTTCGAAGCTCGCCAAAAGGGTACACCTCAAGATATTGAAGATAGTTACATTACTTTGTGTAGTGTAACATTTCACTTGGTGTAGGGCCTAGTGAAGGGTAGTTTCGAGACCCTTCGTGGTTGGGGACAGTGTGGCACTGTTCCACATCACTGTACCTCGGCTCTTGGGGTTTGTAGGAGCTGGGAGTCATTCCCAACTCGTAACTCTTCCCAACTCTTCCTATCTTGTGTTCTAAGACTATAGTGGCTGCCATAGTGCCGTTCGTTCAAACTGACGTTGTGTCGTCAATACTTGGTGAAATCGTGCGATCTAAATTGCCTATTGTAGGCGACAATAAGACGCTCCAGATCCAAGTTGAATCAAGTCATTTGAAGCTGTGACCAGAACGATATGAACGTTTGAAGCCGCTGTGCAGAAATCCGGCTGTGCACTCTATCTTTCGATTTAGGCACATTGGAGCCTACTGTGACTATAACAGTCGACGTGGCTCATCATGTGCAACCGTCAGCATGTGGCTGACAACCTGCGCAATGTGTGTGACAGTGCACGTCGTGCATAACTGTCTACAAGCACCTACGAAGTAGGTGCCTGCACATGTGTTTACAATCACCTGCGGATGCAATGTTGGCAAGCCGCGCGGACGCTGCGTTGGCAAGCCGTGCGGGTGCAGCGTTGGCAGGCCGCCATCTGCAGCGTTGGCAAGTCGCACACAAACTGCGTTGGCGGGCCGCAGTCTTGCTATGTTGGCAGGTCGACAACTCTGTCACGCTGGCAGTCGACCTGCCTGAGCACTAGCAAACCTTGCATGTGATGTAGTCAATCTTTGCCATTGCTTGTTCTCATTCTGAACTCAGTATTCTCAACATTTTCCTTAGTGAAACTCTTGCTGTTTTGCCCTGTGAAAACACAAGTCCTAGAGAACACAGACAAAGCTACGATCACTCCTACAACCAGTGCCTGCCCTGTAGTCTAGCTCCCACCGTTGTAGAGTTAATCTCCTCAGCGCCATGGTTTGTTACTGTGTCCTGGCATTGCAGAAAGTATACTAGCAACAATAGCGCACACATCGCGAGGATCTATGTCTGGCCCCTGTTGTCCGCCATGCCTAAATGTTGTGCTAGGTACTAGTAGCGTCGAGTTGCTGGTTGGGATGGTCTAGGGAGATAGCGCTGCAGCAATGCACAGGCATCCGTTTTGACAGTGGCCTTGTTGGTTGGGAAGCTGCAAGTCGGAGCGCGTGTGCAAATTTGCAGGTGCAATTTCGGGCGCGACGCTGCTGATCGCCAAATCAGCTCAACCAGGTGTGTCGTTTCCTGCCAAGTCACCATCGCATGCCTCTCCCCACGCTGTCGCAGTACACTGTACAGGGTTACCAGTCGTGAACACCTGAACACCTGATGTCACCTCGGATGACCAGAAGTGAAGTTCCGAAAACGGGAAAGGGGCTCGGATGACACGAAATTGTGCCAACTTCGGGTCTTCCTGGGAAGGCCCGAAGCTTGACACTTGTCAGGAACGCACCCTTAGTTTTCCTAAATTCCCCAACGCGCGAGTTTTGTCGGGGCGGATGTTGCATTTTCTGGGGTGCGACCTCGTATTTCCTTCACACCCAGGTGGTCGCAGCCGTTGGATCGCGCGCGAATTTCATTGGTACGCGAGTACAGGTGTACAGTGGGCGGGGGTCTGCCCCAGCGACGATGGGCACGCGTTGCCCACCACAATACGGTGACTTTCCAGGTCAGCATGTCCCTGGACACCCCAGGACCGCGACCTCAGTTTGGGGGCGTTGACAGTGGTCGGGAAGGCGGGAAAATCGTACCCGCGAGATCGGTTTGGTTTGAGGTTTGAGGTGACTGACAGGTATGCTGCCAGCCAGAGCAGACTAAGCTTGGCGACTCGGCATTAAGTCGGCAACTGATCCGGCAAAGCTCTTTGGGCTGGGGTGAAGTATTGTCAAGTCTAGCTGGCTTGAGAGTAAAACGTTTCACGATGATGTATGGTCGTTATAGATATAATGCAGGGCTACCGTTCCTACAGTTTCATGTCCCACAGAATTCAAGGACCACGCTGGCGAAATTGCGTATGCGCGGCTACGGGTCCAATCCCTTTTCTTCACATGGGATTAGCCGTCCCGCCGCCGCTTGTTGAATATTAGCCGATTCAAGGATAGTATCATCCACGTGATTTGAGCCTTGATGCTGCAGCATTCCGTGCGTCTTCAAGAAGTGTTCCTTGATGCTATCATAAGTGATGCGAGTGCTTTGGGAAGGTGGGATAAAATCATGGCAAGTACAAAGTGTTGTGTGATGCAATCATACGCATTCACGTCAGTCTGCCTCCCATCATGTTTTCGTGCGTTGCATGCGTGGTCTGAGCGTATGCAAGAATTTGTGTTTTGTGCGGTTTGGTTTTTCTGAGTGTGTGTGAATGTTATTTGGCTTGAACAGATATCTGAAGTGACTCCTCTGCTCAAGAGCTTTCCGACGAACCAAGTATCGCTTCAATCGGAGCACGAACAAGAAAGTTACGAACGTTGGAAGTTCGTATGCTTTTGATATTTGGTTGTGGTGACTATGGGAAGTTGTGGTGTTGACTCCATAAGGAGTACAGAATCTTGGGGGTTGGGAAATTCGTCAACATCACTGCAGATGCTGCCAAGTGGTTGGGAGGTGCTAAACCAGGTTGGCAAGTGTGGCCAAGTTGGGTGAGGTGGATGGCATGGGTTGGAAAATGACAAAGGTCAAAGTTTGTTGCCTATGGGGAAGGGAATTGTGTGGTATGGGGTTTCCTTGGTTGGGGACTCCCTTGGGGCCTTCCCTCTCGTCCTCCTCTTCCCCTCCTACCTGGTTTAGTGCTACTCCAATGTTCTTTTGTTGGACTTGTGAGTTAATTGTGATTGAGTTAAATTTCTGTGGCAGCATACCCCCTAGTGCGCCGAAAAGCATAACTCGAGATATACTTCATATTTTGATACGATTCAAACTTGGAAATGTAGCCACGGTCTAGGGCTACAACATATTCGAAATTCGTGGGATTCTAACGGTGAACCTTTCGTCGACAACGTTTCTTGTGAAGTCAACGTTTCTGTCCAGAATTCTAAGCCAACGATTTTGTGATAATTTCGGCTCCTAAGCTTCTAGACTCCGTCCTTAGTCTCTAACAAGTGGTATCAGAGCTGATTAAGGACTTTTTGGAGAGTCTACTGAAGTGTGAAGACCCTCCTAGACCCACCATGGCCTGTGGGCGTGCCTAAGTGGAGTTCTGGAGGTTGCATGTGACTTCCGCTAAGGGGAAACTCTGCCGAAATTTGGTTGGCGCCGACACTTGTGGAAATTGAGTGGGACTTCGGTGTGGACAGCAAGGGGGGAGCTGGAACCTGTACTTGGGAGCAGAGGAAATGAGTCAAGGGAGTGGAGATGCAGCTGAGAAGAGGAATGAGCCGCCACCATCCAAGATCGAGGCATTGGATGGCTCCAACTATGAGGAATGGAGCGGGCGGATGCGGAGTGCATTTAAGCGCTACAAGCTGCTGAAACTTGCAATGGGAGAAGAGAAGATGCCCGAGGAAGGAGATGCCCGCGATCGGTGGATTGAGCGGAGCGCAGTGCTGTACGACTTGATTCTACAGTCGGTCAACAACGACATGTTCCAGCACATCAAGGATTTGGTGGAGCTCGATGACTCGGGACCGAAGGCGTGGAAGCTGCTACGCGACGTGGTTCAACCCAACACGCTGCCCATGGTGATCGTATTGGAGAAGGAGCTGGCTGCCCTCTCCATGCGGCCGGGAGATGATGTGAAACCGGCCCTTGACAAGATCAAGGACACCTATGCGAGGATGGCAGCGGCGGGCAGCAAGGTGTCGGAGATGCAGCAGTGCACCAAAATCATCTCGGTACTCGACAACTCGTGGGACAACCTTATCCCCACCCTCAACGCTCAGCAGGACAAGTGGACGCCTGAGTGGCTACGGCAGCAGATCCTGCAGGAGGACTTCCGCAGGCGCCACACGGGAGGTGGTGCTGCCAACAAAACTGCTGAGGGGTATGGAGCTGCAGGAGGCAGCAGGGGGAGAGGGGGAGGGAGAGGCCGAGGCCGTGGGAGAGGCTTTGGCAGAGGAAGAGGCCGAGGTGACTACAACGAGGGGCATGGGAGCTCTGGTGGCAGGGGGAGCACCCGAATGGAGGGTGCGTGCTGGTACTGCAAGAAGGCTGGACACCCGTGGTTCAAGTGTTTCAGCCGGCCTGAAGGATGGGCGCCTCCAGGCATGAAGCCGCCAAGTGGTGAACGTGCACGAGGTGGTGCTGTGCAAGGTTCAGGTGCACAAGGTGATGGTGCACAAGGTAAAGCCGACCCTGGGATGTTCCTCATGGTTGAGGATGTGCAAGGGAGTGGGGGTGATGTGGGTTCAGTTGGGAAGGTTGTGATGCACCCCCTCACTCACTGGGTGATCGATTCAGGTTGCACGAGTCACATGACTCCACGGGCAGATTTGCTTGATGAGGTGAAGCCCCCTGGGAAGATAAAGTTTGTGGCTGCCGCTTCAGGTGCCTTGCTCCCTGTGATTGGTGTTGGGAATGCCAAGGTTATGGGAGCTAATGGGGGGCTTGTGGGGCTGGGAAATGTGCTGTTGGTTGAAGGTTTATCCGCTAACCTCCTCTCTGTGCGCCGGCTGCAGAAAAGCAAGGCCAAAGTTACGTTCGGCCCAACCAGCTGCCGTGCAAAGCTTGGGAAGTTGCTGTTGTGGGATTTGGAGGAGAAGAGCAGCTGCATCAAGGACCTGTGGCAGCTGCCCATCATCCCTTGGAATGGGAAACCACCAGCAACGGCAAAGGCAGCGGCAGCGGCTAAGGCAACTGCGGGAGGAGAGGAGAGTGCACCAACTGCTGGGGCCCTGGATGGAGTCAAGAAGGTGCAGCAGCCACAGCAATCACATGGTGAGGTGCTTGCTGGTGTTGATGCAACGGCTGCATGGGCAAAGGCTTCGTCTGGGAGTGGTGAGGCCGATTGGGAGACGTGGCACGAGAGGCTGTGCCACATCAACATTCCTATGCTGCAGAAGTTGGTGAAGGATGGGAGCTTGAAGAGATTGGAGGTGAAGGGGGCAGCGAAGGAGATTGGGAGTTGCCCTACATGCCTTGAGACAAAGTTCACCAAGTTCCCTTTCAGCAGCAGCACGGGACCAGCCAAGGTTCCACTCGCGCTTGTGCACATGGATGTGGTGGGCCCCACAAGGGCCCTTTCTCTCTCGGGCAGCCGCTACTTCTTGACCATTGTGGACGACCACACACGTGCGGTGTGGGTCTACCCTCTCAAGACTAAAGGGGAGGTGGCAGCGGCTGTTCTTAAGGAGTGGATGCCGAGAGCACAAAGGGAGAGCGGACACAAGGTCAAGGTGATCCGCACCGACAATGGGGGAGAGTTTATTGGCGCTGATTTTGAGGCGGTGCTGAAGAAGAAGGGGATCCAGCATCAGCTCACGGTGCCCTACAACCCTCAGCAGAACGGCGTGGCTGAGCGGTTCAACCGGACCCTGCAGGAAGGTGCTCGCACTCTCCTTGGGCGTGCAGGGCTGCCGGATCCGTTTTGGGTGACAGCACTGCGGCAGGTCGCTGTTGTGAAGAACCGGGTGCTGGCGACAGTGGGAGACAAGCAATGGGTCCCCTACACCAAGTGGTATGGGAGTGCACCAGCTGTGAACATGCTGAGAGCCTTTGGGTGCATGGTGGTGTTTCATGTGCCTAAGGAGAAGAGGGGAAAACTGGAAGCTTCTGGGAGATGGGGTGTGCACTTGGGGCTTGCTAAGGATCACAAGGGCTGGCTGATTTGGGACTTGACCAGCCAGCAGCTGACTGTGTCAAGGGATGTGAAGTTCCTTGAGTCCTTGTACTACAAAGAGTGGAAGCAGCAGCAGCAGAAGCTTCCTACAACACCACTGATCATTGAGGCCGATGGTGCAGCGGCCTTCGAGGCAAGTGCAGGTCACTGTCTCAGAGGAGGAGATTTCTGGGGTGACTGCGGATGGGGGAGAACCTGAGGTGGAGGAGCAGCAGCAGCAGCAGCCGCAGCACCAGCAGCAAGATGCTCCACAAGGTGCCGCACGTCCGGCTGACCGTCCAAGGAGGGATGTGCGCCCTCCTAACTGGCTGACTTATCCGAGCTTTGGGAAGCCAAGTGTGGTAAGGGCTGGGAGTGTGGCTGAGCAGTGTGATGAGGAAGAGATAGCGCACTGCTACTTGGCAGCCGTCCCTGAGCCCAAGACACTTACCGAGGCCTTGAGTGGGCCCGATGCTGAGATGTGGAAGCAGAGTGTGAAGGAGGAGTATGACTCTCTGCTGGAGAACGAGACGTGGGAGCTGTGTGAGCTGCCTCCTGGGAAGAAGGCCATTTCTTCCAAGCTGATTTTCAGGCACAAGTACGGACCTGATGGGGAGCTGACCCGCTACAAGTCAAGGCTTGTGGCTAAGGGGTTCCAGCAGACAAAGGGGAAGGATTTTGATGATATCTTTGCTCCTGTGGGGAAAGGCACTACACTGAGGACGATGTTGGCAATGGCTGCAAACCGTGGCTGGAAGATCAAGCAGATGGACATAATCACTGCCTTCCTCAATGGAATCATTCTGGAGGAGCTGTACATGCTGCAGCCTGAGGGGTTGGATGATGGGAGCGGCAGGGTGTGCAGGCTGAAGAAGGCCATCTATGGCCTGAAGCAGGCTCCTCGCGCATGGTACCACAAGCTGGAGGAGACACTGCTGGCCGGGGGGTTCAAGAAGAGCGAGTGTGATCACAGCCTGTTCCTGCTGCAAGAGAAGGAGCAGTTCCTCATGCTCCTGGTGTACGTGGACGACATCCTGCTCTTCTCTGAGTCGTCTGCGATGATTGAACGTGTGGAGGAGATGCTGGAAATGCAGTTCAAGTGCTCCAAGATGGGAGATGTGAAGTACTACCTTGGGATGCATGTGGAGAGGGACCTTGACAAGGGAGTGTTGAGGTTGCACCAGAGGAAGTATTGTGAGGGGCTGGCTGAGAAGTATGGGCTGCAAGATGCAGGAAAGCCAGCCACCCCACTGCCTTCGGGGTTCACTGTGGAGCCCTGTGCTGATGAGGAGGTGGTGGGGGAGAGTGACAGGAAGTTGTTTCACTCCATGGTGGGGGCACTCAACTATGCGGCTAACCACACGCGGCCTGACATTGCCTTTGCTACATCCAGGCTTGCGAGTGTGGTTTCATGCCCAAGTCATGAGCAGCTGGAAGCGGCCAAGAGGTTGGTCCGCTATGTGAGCGCTACAGCATCAGTGGGCTTGGAGTACAGTGCTGTTCGACAGAGGCTGCAGAGGGGTGCAGCTGATTTGAGCAAGGGGGAGATGCGCTTGACTTGCTACACCGACGCTAGCTTCAACTCAGTGAAGACGGATGGCACCAGCATTGGAGGCTATGTGTGCCTCTTTGGAGGTGGTGTAGTGAGCTGGCGCAGCAAGAAGCAGAACGAGGTGGGGCTGTCCTCGTGTGAGACAGAGTACATGGCCCTGCATCATGGGGCAAAGGAGGTGGTGTGGCTGAGGCGTTTGTTGGAGGAAATCGGAGTGTGTCAGAGGGAGCCGACTGTGATTTTCTGTGACAATGAGTCGGCGGTGAAGCTTGCAAAGAATGCCTGTCTTCATGGCTTGACAAAGCACATCAGGCCAAAGTGGCATTGGACAAGGAGGCTCCTGGACAAGGAGGTGCGGCTGGAGATTGTGAAGACCCATCAGCAGGCGGCTGACATTCTCACCAAGCGCCTGGCTGAATCTGAGCATTGGAAGGGCATGAAGCTTGCTGGGATGAGTGTGCATTGAGGGTGCATGCTTGAGCTATGACATGTGGGATGATGGTTGGCAGCCAGAGGGGGAGTTTATTGTGTGATGCAATCATACGCATTCACGTCTGTCTGCCTCCCATCATGTGTTCGTGCGTTGCATGCGTGGTCTGAGCGTATGCAAGAATTTGTGTTTTGTGCGGTTTGGTTTTTCTGAGTGTGTGTGAATGTCATTTGGCTTGAGCAGATATCTGAAGTGAATCCTCTGCTCAAGAGCTTTCCGACGAACCAAGTATCACTTCAATCGGAGCACGAACAAGAAAGTTACGAACGTTGGAAGTTCGTATGCTTTTGATATTTGGTTGTGGTGACTATGGGAAGTTGTGGTGTTGACTCCATAAGGAGTACAGAATCTTGGGGGTTGGGAAATTCGTCAACATCACTGCAGATGCTGCCAAGTGGTTGGGAGGTGCCAAACCAGGTTGGCAAGTGTGGCCAAGTTGGGTGAGGTGGATGGCATGGGTTGGAAAGTGACAAAGGTCAAAGTTTGTTGCCTATGGGGAAGGGAATTGTGTGGTATGGGGTTTCCTTGGTTGGGGACTCCCTTGGGGCCTTCCCTCTCGTCCTCCTCTTCCCCTCCTACCTGGTTTAGTGCTACTCCAATGTTCTTTTGTTGGACTTGTGAGTTAATTGTGATTGAGTTAAATTTCTGTGGCAGCATACCCCCTAGTGCGCCGAAAAGCATAACTCGAGATATACTTCATATTTTGATACGATTCAAACTTCGAAATGTAGCCACGGTCTAGGGCTACAGAATATTCGAAATTCGTGGGATTCTAACGGTGCACCTTTCGTCGACAACGTTTCTTGTGAAGTCGACGTTTCTGTCCAGAATTCTAAGCCAACGATTTTGTGATAATTTCGGCTCCTAAGCTTCTAGACTCCGTCCTTAGTCTCTAACACAAAGCCCCCGCGACTTACTAGTACTGGTAACTCCGTAGAACGAATGCTGCGCTCGTTCGCGGTGTTCGTCGGTCTTTCGTGCCTCATTCGAGTGTGTTACCATCGAC